>WOAB01000323.1:0-600000 GCA_027886185.1 Rheum nobile
GAGAGAGAGAGAGAGGAGAGAGAGAGAGAGAGAGATCTTATGTTTTTGGGGTTATGTAGCTCTCTAGAACCTCCGAATTCTAGATCTGCTCTTCCTTGCGATTATCTTTTCATAAATAGTGGGTTTTCAGTTTTGTATGAAAATTTTCGAGAAGAAATTGGTATGGATCTGAAACAGAGTGAATCTGGGTGGTATAGATCTAAACTAGATCAGGAAACAAATATTGTTACTTCTCATATTTTTGAAAAAGAATGAAACAATTTGGTCTGTATTAAATGAGAAAGGAAGCAGAGTGACGAAGCTTGAAGGAGTATATGAAAAACGTCATAGATCTGGAAAGAAGAGAAATGGAGATGGAAGGTTTTCTGAGACATAGAGATGAAGAGAGAGACAAAGTAAGCGGCGAAATTATTTGCCCAAAGTGGAAATACGTAGGGTTAGGGAAGCCGAACAACAATCTGTAATTGTTTTGGGCTTAATTGGGCCATTTGGTTCCAATCACAGAAATGGCCCAATTTGCATCAGTCGGCCCAAAACACAGAAACAAAGGACTCATGCTTCCGATGTGTTTTATAGTATCAATTGAATCAAAATCAAATGTATTCTTATTGTAATTATTTGAATTTATTAGGAATATTCAAAATTATACATTCATTGTTTTAGTTATTTTGTAACCCAACATAATGTAATGTTGAGATTAGTTGTTATTATAGATAAACGACAACTAACAAATTTATTTTATTACAATTAATATATTGTTACATAAAACGAGCTTTTGGAATTGGCCCTCTATTTCACTTTCTCATTTTATATACTTGAGCCTATATGCCGATAAACCTGTTTAATGTTGCATGCAAAAAGTTATAACCTATACAAAAAAAAATTGTGCCTATATGTCCATTTATTATTTATTATTTTTATTATAATTTAATAATATAGAGAAATAAAAAAATTATAAGTACATAATCTCTCTTTTGGTATGTATTAGGCCTATAAGTAGGCCTATAATCCGAAACCATACCAATGATCTTTATTTTGGGCGTATAAGCCCATGTAACAAAAGAATATAAACATGTCCTTAAGTTTTTTACATTTTTTTTAAATATTCATAAATATATTTTATTCAATCTCTATATTAAATCTGATTACAATAAATAAATATAAAAGTTTTAATTTGAAAGTATAAGCAGATTTTGCAGGTTAATTTTGTTATGGACGAATTAACTCGACATAATAGAGCGTTGAGATTGGATGTTATTAGAGATAAACGACAACGGACGAATTCAAATCGATCAGGTGAAAAGATCTTTTCAATTCTTTCAATTTTTTTTCCAATAATTTCAAATCTTACTGTTGAGTATAAATATTGATTCTGCAGGATATATTCCTGGAGTTAGCGACAATTCTTTTGTTAGTGGTCGTATCCCCATGTCCGATATTTCAAATGGTTAGTAATTGTTAATCGATAAAGTCATTATTTAATTTGATTCGACCAGCTATATTGTAATAAGTGCTTGATGTTCTAAATTACAATATATCTTTAATTGTATGATTGTAAAAATACTATTTTAAAATAACTATTTTATAACTATGAATTCATATAATTATTGTTTCATTTTATTTATTCTTAAGCTTACACTTTCGAACTCATATCGATGTATTTATGGAGTGCAACAAAATATTACAGCGTCGGCTTTGCATTTATCCCGAAGTGATCAAAACGGTCATAATTCATTTTTTTTCTACAAGTGTTTCAGATCAAGAAAACTACGGTATAATTTGTTTTCGTCTTACTCTCCGTTTTATTCCGTAGTAATGTTTTTTTGGTTTAGTAGATATAATAAGTACATTATGATATAAATATTTATTTGTAGTTCAATTGCACAATGTCATTCTTACAACACAAAATTATATTCACAATGTCGAACAAGGTATTGTATTCTTAAAAGTGGTATGCAATAAGGGATTTATGTACTTATAATATTTGATTTTTATTTTCATTCACACATTAGCTCCACAAAGGAAGAAATTGAGAATGAATGTGCTAAGACATAAGACGGATGGACCACCGCTAAACATGGAGATTAGAACAAAATATATTATATTTAATTACAATATAAAATTAATGTACGACTTGCTTAACCAAAAAATAATGCATGCAATATAATTATAAATGGTAGCACGTCTATATTTACCCAGGCTAAATCATTATCTATTCCAATTTATGTTCTTAAGTTTGAGGTTATTAATAATCTATTATTATTTAATACTTTAATTTTCAGGTTCAAGAAATTCATGTGCATTGACAGGATGTTCAAATAATCTACCACATATAAGCGATGGTAATAATCAGTTTATCCAATATCAAAAAAAAATTTGGGTCATACTCATAAGTTGATTATAATATTATACGATTATGTTAACAGTTGAATCGCACAATTCAATGTTGACAAAACAAATTCATTTGCAAAATATTGAACAAGGTATGTTATTCGTAAAATTTATATGAATTGAGTTATTTGTTATTTATAATAATTGGTATTTATTTTAATGCACAACATAGCTCGGCATAGGAGGAAGTTGAGAATGAATGTCATACGACATAAGCGACATGGCACATCACTAAACGCATCAAGTAAGCAAAACAAAATTGTTATTATTTTAAATTAATAAATAATGTATATTTTGCTTTACCAAACTTTGTGCAGGCAATGTAATTGGAAATATCACAAACTCTGTACTTACTCAATCTACACCATTATCTGTTACGTGTAATGGTTAGTTATTAATGAAATATATTATGCAATATACTTTTATGTATGCATTGTCTTAAGTTATATGTTTTGAAAACAAATAATCATTTAATACTTAAATGTGAAGGTACAAGGAATTCATCTATATTGTCAGGATGTTCATCTTCTCTACCACAAATAAGTAATGGTACTATTCGAATGTAGTTATAATTGTACAAAGCGTAGTTGTTATTTTATAATCTTTTATTATGTGTATTTGTAAAAGAAAAATTAATATCTGTGTATTTATGTATTGTCCTCTAATGTTACGCCGACGGATTTACATTTACCAATAGCGGATCAAATCACTACGAACTCAGTTCTACCTATAAGCATAAATGACAAGGAAAACCATGGTACCAAATTATTGTTTTATTAAACGCTATTATTAAGTATTATATTATGTTTTGTCTTACCTTGCTATTTGTAGTATGATATATGTATTTATTTGCAGCTCTTGTACAAAACGCAAGTCTTACTAATCAAGTTGACATAACAAATGTTGAACAAGGTATGATGGTAATGAGTAAATATTAATTGATTGATTTATTGCATTTGAATAATTGTAATTATTTTCCATTGACAAATTAGCTCGACATAAGAGGATGTTGAGAATGAATGTGATTAGGCATAAGAGGCATGGAATACCACTAATTGAACCAGGTTAGCAAAAATCCCTTAATTTTATGATAAATCCTTAATGAAAGTTACGCTGTCATCTAATTGGATATGCATATATGTTATAAATTCTGTCATTGTTCAAAAAGTATGATCACTTACATATTTCAATTTCAGCAACCACTAATTCATCTGCTTTGCCAGGGTGTTCATCTACATTACAAAATATAGGTAATTTTATAATTAATATCATTTTTTTGTATTCATAAAAGGATCCTATTTTCCGTTACATTAGGATTGTTACAAATAGTTTATAATGTCCATAATATACGTTAAAATAAGCACCTTTTAGCATATTTAATATATGTTACAAATTATTTGTTCAACCTTTAGTCTCTTTATAACAATAGTCTGTTGTACAAATACTGTTACAATGATGAATAGAACAACAAGAAATCATACTAGTAAACCAGGTAAGTCTGTTGTATTATTTTCTAAAATTTTATCACATTTTTTTTTATTCTTTAATGCTCATTAATATGTTATAGTGCAATACATCGATCACGGTGAAGCAGTGTATGAATGTCTGCATTGTGGGGCATTGCTATGGCATGCTGAAAGAATAAACACACAAGACCCTTCAAGCGAAGATATATGTCATATATCTTCCTTATGTTGCATGAAAGGAAAAATTGAGCTCCCATTGCTACAAGAGCCACCGCCGTTGTTAAATAATCTTTTGACAAATAAGCATCCAAAAAACAAACAATTTTGTGAGAACATTATAGCTTATAATATGATGTTTGCTTTCACCTCTTTGGGACGAAGGTTCTCACCCATCACGAAAGGTCGTGGAACTTATTGTTACCGAATGCATGGACAAAATTTTCACAGAATAGGTAGTTTGTTACTGTAAGGCCCACAGCCTTAGAGACGTTGTCCCCATGCCAACCGGGAACTTCCCAGGAGGTCACCCATCCCAAGACTACTCCCGCCCTAACACGCTTAACTTTCTAGTTCTTTGTCCTCACTTGAACCAGGAAAAGAAAGAGCTCTTGTTGACATGGGTAGCATTCTAAGGATTACAAATCCGGGGTATTACAATCACCCCCACTTAAACCCTTGACGACCTCGTCAAGGCCCGTCAAGTCCCAAAGACCACCCTCTTGGTCGAGCGACTGCCATCCACGACAAGTCCACCCGTAACCCAGAGTCGGCTCTGATACCATTTATAAGGCCCACAGCCTTAGAGACGTTGTCCCCATGCCAACCGGGAACTTCCCAGGAGGTCACCCATTGTCCTCACTTGAACCAGGAAAAGGAAGAGCTCTTGTTGACATGGGTAGCATTCTAATTCTTATAAAGGATTACAAATCCGGGGTATTACAGTTACCAGTGTCGGGGACAACTCCAAAGTTTTCGCAACTCTATATATATGATACTGAAAACGAGGATGCAAACAGAATCAATGCGATAAGGTATGGAAATTACATATATATTTTTTTGTTATCACTTATAGTTATATAACATTATTCTTTAATATTCAGATTTTACTTTGATCTTTATTTATGCCAGCTCTAGAGTCAAAAAAGTTGATGAATCGCTTGTGATTGAGTTGAGAAAGATGATAGATCAACACAACTCCCATGCAAAAGCATTTAGAATGGCCAGAGATCAATTTAAGGATGAAGGTGTTACAGATATGAAGTTGTGACTGCTTAGCAATAGAAACACTGATGGTCGGAGATATAATCTCCCAACGAGTTCAGAGGTGGCTGCTATTATTCTTGGTGATATTGATACAAATCTTGAGCCCATGGACATTATACTTCATACAAGGTCTGGTCAGTTATAACGGATTCATGAATTACATCCTTCGTACCTTGCGCTTCAATATCCGTTGGCATTGATTTAAGTGAAAGGTGCAACACTTCTGCAAGGAAGAGGTCAAGGGTTACGCTAAAAGAATTCTGTCAGTTTCGAATTCACGAGCGTCGAGGCGAAGCCGGAATTCTAAGGTCATCTAGAAAGTTGTTTCAACAATTTTTGGTTGATGTTTATACAATGATTGAATCAGAAAGGTTGAACTATCATCGAACTCATCAGAAGAACATACGTGCTGATTTATATACAAATCTTGCTTCAGCAACGAGCAAGGGTCATACAGCACCGGCATCATCTGGAAAGCGAATAGTGTTGCCATCTTCATTTACAGGTGGTCCTAGATATATGCAGTAGAACTATCAAGATGCAATGGCAATATGCAAACACTATGGTTATCCAGATCTATTCATAACATTCACATGCAATTCAAAATGGCCTGAAATTGTCAAGTTTTGTGAAGAAAGGGGTCTACAACCAGAGGATCGCCCAGACATTATATGTAGAGTATTCCACATGAAATTGGAGTCCATGATCAAAGATTTCAAAGTAAACAAAATATTTGGCAAGGTTACTTCCGGTAATGTCTCTTTTACTGTCATCACTTTAGTTATTGTTTACATGTGTATAAAATATATTATTTTCCTGACATGTTTATAGTCTATTAAATATATTAATTAAGTTGAACATATATCTTTGACTTATGAATCTTTTACAGTTATTTACACAATCGAATTCCAAAAGCGTGGTCTGCCTCATGCACATATTTTATTATTTCTGGATAAGGAATCTAAGTTGCCAACTACTACAGATATCGATACGGTCATTTTTGCTGAAATTCCACACCCAACTGAGGATGCTGATTTATTCAATGTTGTGAGAAATTTCATGATGCATGGTCCACGCGAAGCTTCTAAACCATCGTCTCCTTGTATGGCTGATGGAAAGTGTAGAAAGTACTTTCCAAAAAAAATTATTGAGCAGACTTTTGTTGATGACGATGGGTACCTTGTGTACAGAAGACGTGACGATGGTAGAACGATAGAAAAAAGTGGAGTTCCCCTTGATAATCGGTATGTGGTTCCTTACAATGCATTTCTTCTTCTAAAATACAATGCATATATAAATGTTGAATAGTGCAACCGATCGGGCTCTATCAAGTATCTGTTCAAATACATAAACAAAGGCCATGATCACGCCACTGTTGTAATTACAAACTCTGATGCAAACAATGTCGGTGATAATTGCATGGACGAAATAAAAAACTACTACACCGCCCGGTATGTATCTGCGTGTGAAGCGGCTTGGAGGATTTTTGCCTTTGATATTCATTACAGGACTCTTGTTGTTCAACGTTTGAATTTGCACCTTCCCGGTGAGGAAAGCGTTTTATTTAATGATGATGATCCTATTGATGCTGTCTTAAATGATCATGAAAGTGATAAATCAATGTTTCTACAATGGATGCAGTCTAACAAAAAGTTTCCAGAAGCTAAAGATTTGACGTATTCTGAATTTCCAGAGAAATTTTTTTGGGTAGCCTCATCTAAGCATTGGAAAAAACGTGACAGGCGTGGTTCTGTTGGAAGGATTTATCACGTAGCTCCTGGTAGTGGCGAGAAGTACTATCTTAGAATTTTGTTGAATCGTATAAAAGGACCAACATGCTATGAAGATTTAAGGACTGTTGAGGGTGTAGTTTATAGTACATTTAAAGAAGCTTGTTATGCTTTGGGTTTGTTATGATGACAGAGAATATGTTGACGGGGTATGACAGGCCTAAAGTCGTATGCCTAATCAAAGAAATCCTAAAGTACCTACTAAAGAGTATAGCAAGCAAGTCAGGGTCGAACCCAAGGGGATTAGGTTATCAATTCTTGTGTCTTTCAAGTCACCAACTAGGAACTAGGGGGGGTTTGTATGATTTTCGAACCAAGTAATTAAAACAAAGCAAAGCAAAGGATGTCAATATGATGGGGAAAAGCGCCACACCTAACAAAGATCCACACAACAAGAGATATGGTTGATCACTGAATTCTATCAATCTCAAGTTCTTATCTTTCCTTTAGTTGTTCTTATCCCGATCATAGGTAACTATCAGTTCTACCAGCCCTAATAGTACTTATTACCAAATCAAATCCGAAAACCTTCAAGACTCAATAAAGCAATAGCATTCAACCAAGGATTCAACAAGATACATGCAATTGAAACAACCCGTTACTATAACATGCAATTAACTCTCTCTCACGATGAACACTCGCAACCCGCTTATGTAAATCGTGTTTGCTACTAGATATGCAACCCGAACCCGGAATCACAAATCCTAGCAATTAGGAAGATATCAATAGACCTAGGTAGCTACTCTAGATAAATCAACATAAACCAATAAACATTCAAGCACAAGAGAATTAATCCAACTAGATAGGAAATCGAACAAGAGTAGAAAACTCACAACCAATCAATTACTGGCTTTAAAACGTCAAGTGTAACAATGGAAGCTTAGTTCTTCATAGGGTTTTTGAGAGAAAAACTAAGATAGGTGGCAACTAGGGTTAACCTAAACAAAGTCTAGGTTAGATCCTTAAATACTAGGAAGTAAATAATTCAGAAATAAAGAAAAGAAAATATCAAACTTGGAAACAAAGTTTCATAATTAAAATAAAAGGAAATAAAAATCTCGGAAATAAGCCGAGAAAAGTCTTCAGCGCGTCATCACCGCAGGTGCGGTGACACCCACCGCGGGGTGCGGTGGTACTCCAGAATCACGACCTCTTCTCTGTAAGGTTTGCCGCGGGGGGCGGTATATTGGCCGCGGGTGCGGTGACGGTGTCTTCTTCAGCTTCTATGACACTTCCGTAAAAATGTCATAACTTTTGATTCCCCACTCGGATTGCGCTCATATTTTGAGGACTTGCAGTAGACTTCAAGATCTAACTCCTCGAATTGAAACCACTCCATTTGGACATATGAGTAAAGAGAACGAACCAATTGAATTCAACACACTGTTCTTCTACTCTTTAATGCACTTCAAACCTCTGTAAATCCCATGATTTCTTCACTTCTAGTCTTCTCTTCCGGATTACATAATTACCATCAAATAATATCCAAACATCACCTAAATCATGCTAATAACCACTAGATGCGCTATACAATATATCGCATATCAGGATAACTGAAGCAAGTTTTTAGGGATCAGCAAACTATATTAGGAGTCTATTTGTATTTCTTTTGGTGTCTGATTGCATGGCAAAACTAGAGTTTGTTTGGAAACAAACATGGAGGCTTCAAGCAGATGACATTGTCGATAAACAAAGAAGAATTCTACAAATTAAGGGTATGTATTTCATTAATGTTGTTTACTTGATCATAATCCTAATTGTATTTGATGTACTTTTAGGCGGAATATATTGTACTCATTTAATTGTAGTGACATGTGAATTCTATTTATATGCAGATTTGCATGTTACAGATGACCAATTACAAAACTACGCTCTTGTCGAAATTGATAAATTATTACGACGAAATGGTAGTAGTTTGAGTCACTATAAAACCATGCCTTCTGTAGATTCAAGCCTCATATATGAAGGTTTCAACAAGCTTATACAAGATGAACTTCGATATGATAAATCATGTCTAGAAGAGGAACATTCACAATTACTCTCTAGATTTACAATGGAGCAAAAAGGGGTGTACGATGAGATCATGAATGTTGTTTTATCAAATAACGGGGGTGTCTTCTTTTTATATGGTTATGGTGGTACAGGCAAAACGTATATATGGAGGGCACTTTAGGCGGCTATAAGGTCAAAAGGTGAAATAGTGCTTACCGTTGCTTCAAGTGGAAATGCAACTCTCCTAATACCTGGCGGCAGAACTGCTCATTCGAGGTTTAAAATACCTTTGCAAGTTAATGAGGATTCCACGTGTCATATATGTTCAGGTGCTGAACTTTCAGAGTTGATATGTGCCGCCAAACTTATTATCTGGGATGAAGTTGTCATGACGAATAGGTTCTGTTTTGAAGCTTTAGACAGGACGTTAAGAGATATTTTACGGGCTACAAATCCGCTTAGTTTAGAGCAACCTTTTGGAGGGAAAGTCGTAGTATTTGGTGGAGACTTTAGGCAAATTCTACCCGTTATCTCAAAAGGGAGCGGGCAAGATGTTGTTGTTGCCCCTATTAATTCCTCTTATTTGTGGGATCATTGCAAAGTTCTTACGCTGACAAGGAACATGAGGATTCAACAAGGTACATCTGAATCTCAGATCCAAGATGCAAAAGAATTTTCTGAATGGATAATAAGCATCGGAGATGGGACTGCAGGTGTTGATAATGATGGAGAAGCGCAAATAGAAATCCCCAATGAACTATTGGTCAAGGATTATGACTTAGATCTGATTCCAGCAGTTGGTAAATCTGTTTATCCCTCTCTAATGGAAGATCAGTTGTCTCCTGCATACTTTGAAGAACGAGCAATTCTTGCTCCAACACACGAAGAGGTAGATAAAGTTAATGAGTATATATTGTCTTTGTTGCATGGTGATGAAAAGATATATCTAAGCTAGGATAGTTTGTGCAAGGCAGGTTCTGTTAAAGACAGTGATGCGAGTATTTATACGTCTGATTATTTGAACAGTCTTAGATGTTCTGGTCTGCCAAATCATGTGCTCAAACTAAAGGTCGGGGTGCCTATTATGCTGCTTCGAAATATTGATCAATCTTTAAGCTTATGCAATGGGACGAGATTGATAACCACGCAACTTGGCAGTCATGTTATACAAGGGAGAATTATCTCAGGCAACAATATCGGACATACGGTGTTGATTCCTCGCATGATAATGTCACCATCAGACACTTCATTCCCTTTTAAGTTTCAACGAAAACAATTTCCCTTGAGTGTATGTTTTGCTATGACCATAAACAAAAGTCAAGGCCAATCTCTTGCAAATGTCGGTTTGTATCTTCCACGCCCTGTTTTCAGTCATGGCCAGTTTTATGTTACATCATCAAGGGTAACTAGCAAGAAAGGTTTGAAGATATTGATTTGCGACAAAGATAAGAATAGGTATAATACTACAACCAATGTAGTATACAAGGAAGTTTTTAATAATTTGTAATCATTTTGAACATCGTTCCACATTGAATGTTTTTTGTTTCATTTTCATGTATTATATGATCATTTTTAGTATTTTTGATGTTCTTAGTAGTATTGATGTAAGTGGTGTGGCTATACTTATTTGAAACACTAATTAGCCAATTTTATTATTAATAAAGTTATAGAGAGTGTCGTCTCTCTTTATATAATTAGTCTTTCGTATATCTTGAATATGTTTTAATGTCCGGTCAGTCATGTTTTCTTCAAATAACTAATCAAAAAAATATTGAACCAATGACTCATCCATAATTTAATAAATATATGTCTTACAAATGTAAAAAAAAAAAAAAATCTCGTGCAAGTCACGGGTATTACACTAGTATCATAAAAAATACAAGGTCGATACACATGAAGCAAAAAACAATATAACACATAATGAATATGAAAAAATGAGAACGAATGCTTATAACATGGAAACAAGTGTTTATATGCATGAACGATCACAAAATTTTACTCTAGTGGAGCTAAAATTTAAATTTCAAAATACAAACACTTACCAAATATCTCTAATTGAATTTATTTTGTTCACTTAATACTATTAAGATAAATACAAAATCCTTAAAGCAGTGATGAGAAAAATTCATTACTCCGTCAAAGTCGAATGGGAAAATATGTACCATGCTGAATTTAAATAATGCAAATAAAAAGGCTCATTAATTTTCTATTTTTCTTATAAATGAAATATTTAGTCTGTGACTAAAAAATCGATGTTTACACTAAGTCTATTGTCTACCTTACACAAGCAACACCAATTTCAAACCTTATATTCGAAACCCAAATAAAATTTTGTTCAAAATTGATCCAAAGTTATACAATTACAATAAACTTCATCATTAGTTACTACTTTCTATGCATATTAATTCAACAAATTTGTATACAAATAATAATTTCCAAACTCATAAATCCAAAAATTTGAAAATTCTAACACAAATAAGAATAGATATAGAGGCGATACTGCATTTTTATTGAATGACTAGTGTGCAAATTTAGTAAAGTTGTGTTTTTATAATATTTTTTAGAGTTACGCATAACAAATTCTAAATAAAAATTATTATTTTAAAAAACATTGAAAAATACATAAGAAATTTTGGATTTTTTTTTTAAAATTCCAAGTGGACCCCACGTAGGTTTGTCCCTGCTTATATGAACACCGTAATACAACATGGAAAAAAACGGCCCTGCCGTATTATATTAAAGAATTGTGTGCTTGTATAAGAGAGCCGATCGGATGGAATTGCCTCTTAAGATAAATACTACGAAACAATCACAACCGTAGGATGGAGTCAATAGACGGCCCGGATTGAAGGAGAAGGAAAAAGAGAAAAAAGGTAAGCGAGCGAGTACCTGTTGGACGCGGTGGCATTTTTGTAATTAAATCTAAAATTAACACGTTATTACACGTTTGCCCCTAACCTCTAAAACCCAAAACGAATCAAACGCTCTCAGACGAACTATCCACCGAACTCGAAGAGGAGAAGACGAAGAGACCAACTTCAGAACTCGATCGATCGAACACGAAAACTGCAAACGAGGAAATCGATCTCAGACGAAGCTCGGAACTAAGAAAATTACAATCCAAAAGAACGTAAAAAACTATCTTATGATATGAGGAGCGACACAGATTACAGTGAGGACGACTTTGGAGGTACGCATATAAGATTTAGGGTTTCGATTTCACGAAAACACCTAGATTACTCAAAATTGAAGGTTTCGAGAGTTTGTTAACTGTTGTTGCACCATTTGAAACACAGACCTCGAAGTTAGGGTTTCTTCAGTACTATTGGGACTTTGTTTTCCTTGCCTGAATTGTATGTTCGTTTCCTGATGTTAATTTTGTGAGTTGGAGGTTCATTTCCTTCTTCAAGAGTTCATGCCTTTGTTGTAAAAAAATAGGTTTACCTGAGGTTCATTTTATGAGTTGGGGGTTCATTTGCCTTTACCAGAGTTTATGCCCGTGTTTACCTGAGTTGCATTAATTTCATGAGGTTCATTTGTGAGCTGGAGGTTCATTTCCTTCTTCAAGAGTTCATGCCTTTGTGATTAAAAAATTAGGTTTACCTGAGGTTCATTTTATGAGTTAGGGGTTCATTTGCCTTTACCAGAGTTCATGCCCGTGTTTACCTGAGTTGCATTAATTTCATGAGGTTCATTTGTGAGTTGGATGTTCATTTCCTTCTTCAAGAGTTCATGCCTTTGTGATTAAAAAATTAGGTTTACCTGAGGTTCATTTTATGAGTTGGGGGTTCATTTGCCTTTACAAGAGTTCATGTCTGTGTTTACCTGAGTTGCATTAATTTCATGAGATTCATTTTTGAGTTGGAGGTTCATTTCCTTCTTCAAGAGTTCATGCCTTTGTTGTAAAAAATTAGGTTTACCTGAGGTTCATTTTATGAGTTGGGGGTTCATTTGCCTTTACTAGAGTTCATGCCCGTGTTTACCTGAGTTGCATTAATTTCATGAGGTTCATTTATGAGTTGGAGGTTCATTTCCTTCTTCAAGAGTGCATGCCTTTGTTAAAGACAACTTAGGTTTATTATGCTTTCCCTTAGGTTCATTTGGAAACTTAGGTTCATTTGTTGTTTATGAGGTTCATTTACTTTTTTAGAGTTTACTTCATAGTCTGAGGTTGATCTTACAATTGTGTTGTTTCTCTTAGCAGGATCTACCGGTTCATCACGACGACACAAAGGGCCGACATACAAAGACATCGAGATAGACTATGAAACTACTGAGAGTGAGGAAATTGCAACAACAAGAAAAGTGTATGCTAAGAAGTCTATTGTTTCAAGGAGAAACCCAAGCCTGCCTCGAAAGAAAACAACACAGACTGCAAACAAAACACGAAAGCATAGACATAAAATGGTGAGACATAAAAGAGTCAGATAGACCATTTCCAAGGCTTCAAAGATTCAAAGTTTAGAAGAAGAACCACCAGCAAAGAAGCAGTGCACACAAACAACAACTGAAGATGATCAGCCTTCTCAAACAATTGACAACGCACCTGACGTTTGTCAACAAACAATTGCAGAGATATCATCTTCTACAGAGAAGGAATTAAAATCCACTGATGAAAATGTGACAACGCTGGTCAACACAACACCAACGGTTCAAACAGTACTGGGTTCAGAGAAGAAAGAGAAGAGTAACACATCCAAAGACACTGACGGAAACCTACAAATAACATAGTCAAAGAGCACAGAAAGAAAAGGAACAACAATCGACAAAGTGAGTTCAAAAGTACATGTGAAGGGTAAGGAAGTACAAGAGGAGGAGAGCGTGTATTCAAAGGAAAATACCAAGATCAGTACATCAGAAAGTTCTGAGGAAACACCATCTTCTGGAGAGAAGAAAGACACAACATCATCAGACAGCTATGATGATACTCAACCAAGGAGACCAAACACCCGGTCCAGGGCTGCAGTTTAGCCAGATGCAGAAGATGAAATACAAAGTTTGAGTGAAGAGGAGTTTGAAGAGAGCTTGAGGAAAAAACAAAAGACCAAAGAGATTAAAGGTAAGAAAGACAAGGGCAAGCAAATAATGGAGGTTGACGAGGAAGACAATGCAAAGAAAAGGAAGAAAGAAAAGTGGGTTGTAGTCAAGGAAAGAGGAGAGAGGAAGTGACGTGGCCGAAATATGCAATGCAAATATCGTTGAATGGCCTAGTCAAAGTAAAAGTCCTAACAACCTACTAAACAGATGTATAGTAAGCAAGTAAGGGTCGAACCCACATGGAAGATCTGATGAAGTATGCAATTATGATTAACAAGTAACAAGAAAGGGGGGGTTTTGGTTATCAAACAGAGCAAAGTGAACATGTTTAGTTGACTTGAGAATATGATTGGGGAAGAAGTTCCACTAGAACGAGATCCACAATACAGAGATATAATTTAATCACCGAAATCTATTAAATCCAAGTTCTTTATCTATTCTTATAGTTGTTCCAACCCTGATCTTGATTAACTATCAATTCAGACAGTTATTGATAGTACTTACTACAATATCAATGGAAGAAAACCTTACCACTAATAAAGCAATAGCAATGCACACAAGGATATATGATACATACAAATAGAAGAAAACCTTACTACTTAACATGCAAATGATTCTCACTCACAATTGCGCACTCGTATTCCACTATATGCAACAATTATGTTTGCTACTAGATATGCACTCGTATTCCACTATATGCAAACCCTAGCAATTGATAAATAGTATTCAACCTAGTTGATCAGGCTATGAAGAATAACAATGAATCAATATTCAATATAACCAAGAGAATCAAACCAACACATATAAGAATAGGAACAAGGGATATAAATCTCACAAACAAATCAACTGTATTGCTTCAAACGTCTAGTAGAACAAGGGAAATTAGTGCTCCATTCAGATGCAAATGAAACCCTAATGAGAAAATAACGATGATAGAAAAATGATGTAAAGTAAAGTGTAAAAAGTGTCTCTGCCTCTTAACCTAGAAAGAGGTCTTAAATAGGCTTAGGAAATAAGTTTAACCTAATTAAAATAGCAAGGGAAATAAAATACTAGAAATAAGAAAGTTCGAAATGCAATAAAGGAAATAAAGTCTTCTGTTGGCCGCGAGGCGTGACGTGCCTACCGCGGGGCGGTGCTTCCTTTGGCACGAGCAGCTTCTTCTCTGAGACCCACCGCCGGGTCGCGGTGGCTCTGGTTCAGGGCGGTGACACTCGCCCAGTCCTCTCTTCAGCTCTTCTTCTCTTCTGCTCTTCATTACTACCAAGTGTTGGTAGTCTTCTCCAATTAATCTCCAGCAGATCCTCATCCATCTTCATCATCTCCATCTAAGCTGTAAATCCCTGGATATCTTCAATTCTCCCCACATCTTCTGGATTACAGACTTAGCCTCAAATATTATCATAAACTCCTCCAAATAATGCTAATAGTTGCTAGTAAAGGTGCATGAAATGACACCTATCAAATTCCCCCATACTTAGACCTTTACTCGTCCCGAGTAAGCTAATGATAAACCTATTCTCTCAATCAAACACCAAGGTCTCAAGAAGTACAAGAAAATATGACACCAACAACTACTACATCTCAACAATCAGCTCCAGACAACCAAAGCAAGTGATGCAAAGATTATTCTAATCCTAACTCCAATCTAGCTCCTTATTGTTCCAGAGTGGCCTACCCGAGTCCTCCTTATGACTCCTCTTCTTATGACGTCAGCCTCCAGAATGATCCTAAAATCACTCTTTTTTCTTTACGCTTATTTTGCCCAGGCGCTCTCTCGGGTTTTCACCTAGCCACTCATTTCATTTTGCTAGATGTCTCACAAATACTCGCATCACTCCAGTCCAATTTTGCACCGGTATATACCAGTCGGACTACCTGCTTCTTACCTGAACCGCCCTTTCGGATTTTCAGCTCATCCCAGGATTTTGATTGCCTTTTTCACATCTTTTTGGCTTTTTCGTGTTTTTTTTTTGAAAGGAATACTTGAATGAAAATTACAGAAAACAAAGCTATGTACACTAGCTAGATAGATAGAACAGTCTAAATCTCTCCTCTATACTTAAACCGAACATTGTCCTCAATGTAGAAAAGAGAACAGCAAATGAGATAGGGGAAAGAGAAATAAACTCACTGTGGGCCGGATGGTGGTGGTGGTGGGAACCTCCCAAAGTAGTCCCTCATATGAGCGTCCATAGCGTCCAGATGCTCATCTATATCAGCACGGAACTGGGTCTGCCAAGTCTGCAGACCGGTCTCTACTCGGGTGTTCCAATGAGTCTGTTGCACCGAGAATGCATCAAATCTTGCGTACAACTCCTGCCAAGGTGTGGCAGGACCATAAGAAGACGAAGGCGCATCAAACTGAGTAGGCAGAGGTGCATCCTCACCCATAGAATCAACAGCAGCAACATCAACACCAGCACTAGGGCCCTCTCCAAACGGACCCGAAGGAGCAGCAGCAGGGGTAGCATCAGCCAAAATTATGCCATCACTGGGAATCCACCAATCCGCAAATGAAGGGGAATAAGTGAAAACCCGAGGAAGAATCAGAATATGACCATCATATGAAGACCAAACTAAATCACCATCACTGCCCAATGGCTTCAGCATCGAGCACACTCTCATGTGCGCCATGTCATACACAGCATGAGCAACAGGCCGAGGAATACGATCGGTGGCAATAATCTCAACACAAAGAAGGGTGATCAAACCACCCCCACAGATATCACGTGGCTCACCATCTCGAATCCTCTTCAAGGAGCTCAGAAACAAACCAGCCCAACACGGGGTGTACGTGACAATAGACAAGATGCTCAAAAACCACTGAAAATCCTTCAAAGGGACCTTACCATCATCAGCATGGCCAAAGAAATCTCTCATCAACACCTTATGGATCAACCTTAAGCAAGGGTGCACCAACTTCGAATTCACTTCCTGACCCTTCTTGAACTTCCTGTGCGTGGCAGCCTCCCAAAACTCCATCACATCCGTCTCAATCAGACCACCAGACCACCCATCAGACGGTTCCTTTGTAATGCCCAGGACACCACGAATCTCCTCAGCAGACAAAGCATACTCACGACCATTGTACGTGAACGTGATCTTTGTCAACCTCTTGTCGGCGGAACCATCAGAATACCTCTTAACAGAGGCAATGAACTGGTAGCATAGCTCGGGGTAAGCATCATCGGACTTGTTCAGGAAGGTCCCCAGGCCACACTCTGCTAAACAAAGGGATACACACTCCAACATACCAAACTCAATCAACGTCGGCTTGTCAAAGAATTTAGTAGCCAACACCTTCCTCTCTTTCACAACGTTATACACCTCATTCTCATCCCTTGTAGAGACTTGCTTCCTACCTCTAGGTGCCATAAGTAATGAATTGAGATGCTCAAAACAAAGGGCGACCAAAGAGGACTTATAAATGAGCGAAAAACACACAGCCTGGTAGTCTCGCCGTGGGGCGGTGAACGAGTCACCGGGTCGCGGTGAGATAACTGGGCCTTCTCGCCGGGTCGCGGTGGGGGTCGCCGCGGGGCGGTGACTGGCGACGCGAAGAAGGGTGGTGCGAGGCGGGGCGACGCGAGGCGTTGGGGTTGTGTTTGGCTCGGTTGTGAGGCTAGACTCCAAATTGGGCAAAGGAACTCAAGGTTTAAAGTTATTGGAGGCTAGAATCGGACCAAGAACGAGAGGGAATTGTGGGAAAATGGGGGGTTTGGCTTGGAGAGCTTGAGAGGGGTGTTGGGAATGGAGGGTTTGTGAGAGTGGAGGCTAGATTAGGGAAAGTGAAAGGGAAGAAGGGTTGATGGGCCGGTCATGTACAAGGCCCAAAGAGACACTTGGCCCAAAAGGGGGCCCAATCCGTCAAATCCTTTTGTAACAATTTTTTTTTTTTCAATTTTTACTCCCCGTTTAAGGTTTTTTCAGGGATTTTTTTTTCCCCGGAGTTGAGAAGGGTATACCAGACAGTCGCCGCGGGGCGGTGGTCTCCACTGCGGGGCGGTGAACAAGCTGGGAAAACACGTCTCTTCTCCATTTACTTTTGTACCTGAAATGTTAGTGACATGCGAACGAAACAAAGCAAACGAAACTACGAAATTAATCTAAGAGAAAAGAAAAATTAAGGAAAACTACCTCGGGTTGCCTCCCGGACAGCGCCTTAGTTAACGTCGTTGGCTCGACGTACTTCAAATCAATCACCACCTAGAATAGGATCCTTTCGGAATCCTCTTACTTAACTCTTCCTGCTGGAACTTCTCATGGAAAGGCTTGGACCTTAGACCATGTTCCCTCTTAGCCAATGACTCCATGATTGCTGCCTTTGGAGCATCTCCCCCATACTTAGAGCGATGTGGGGGCCGATATGGCTCAACCTGATCATGATGCACGACACTAGATGAAGGCTTACAGCCTTGTGTGGTTAGTGCAGGGGGGCAAGTGCCCAAAATAGAGGGAATAGACTCTCCTATGTCATCAAGTAAGACATCATACTCATGCAACTCAAAAGGTTCAGCAATAGCAGAACATTCAACTATGGTCTCCACTACACTAGTCTTAACATTTTCCTGAATAGGATCATCAATATCACTAATGCAGCAAAGGGAAGGCAATTCGATGGAGTTGACCTTATGAATATTATGCTCAAAAATTATTTCATCGAATTCCATAGTCAAAGTTCCACTATCCACATCAATCTTCATCATGGATGTTTTCATAAAAGGTCGTCCTAACATAACAGGAGCAACCTGCTCATCATAGTCCATATCCATAACAAAGAAATCAGCAGGGAAAATTAAGGGGCCAATTTTAACAAGAATATCTTCCACAACACCCTTAGGAGGCACACAAGAACCATCAGCAAGTTGAATCACAATATTGGTATCATGCAAAGGTCCTACTCCTAAATCCTCAATCAATGAATAAGGTAAAACATTAATAGAGGCACCCAAGTCTAGCAAGGCTTTCTCAAATCGATACTCACCTATAGCAATAGGGATAGTGAACGTACCTGGATCCTTGCACTTCTCAGGCATACGCCTTTGAAATACTGCCGAGACATGTTCACCAACCGGAACCTTCTTCTGGACCTTTAGCTTTTGTGTCCTTTTAACGGTGCACAGCTCCTTCAAAAACTTGGCATATCTGATGCGATCCTACCAAGCCCAAGTGCCAAAGAAGAAGAAGAAGCCTTGCGCGCGCCACAAGAAGGACCAATCACAAGGGCACGCGCAAGAGCCATTGCGAACGCGATGAACTCTATCATTCAACGCGTTCATGCAAGCCAAGGCAACAGAGAGCCCAACCCAGAGAACGCGTTCTCTCTTCAAAGGCTCCAAGAGAATACAGAGATCGCGTTCAGATGGCGTCTTCTTTCAACAATTGAATGAACGCGATCATTTCAAACCAGATCACGATCTTCAGCATTTAATGCGCCTTAATTGAGAATATTCAGCATTAATGGCCGAATCCATTTTGAATTCAAATTAGATCTGGTGTAATTAATGTAATCTTATCCTTAATCTTTTCATTTACTTCTTAGATTTGGGTCTTGATGACCCTTCTTAGAGTAGTATAAATAGAGGCCTTTGGCCAATGTACAAAGGTCACGTTTTACCTAATTCAGAGCTTGAGTTTTGAGCAATTGTCTCCTCTCCCTTTGAATCCGAAACGTCACAATCTGCTTCTCATCTCCTTCACCGTAAGCTCCTTGTCCTTTCACCGCCGTTGCTCACGCGCCGGCACCACTCGATCACATCGGGTCTATCTCTCCACCACCGCTCCACCCTATACACTGCAACACGAACTTCCCCCTCCGCTGCTACCAAACACAACTCCCCCCAAACACTTACACTACAACACTTCACCGTGCCATTTCCCTCTCCCAAACACCATGTTCCCTCCATCTCCATCAACGCGTTCTTTCCCAAAACGCATCAACTCGGTGCTGCGACTCCCATTGCAAGATCTCGGTCCTCCAAAACCAAGTAGGAATACATCAACTGGTATCAGAGCCTGATCTTGTAAGTCGCTTTCAAGTTCATTTGTTCACGTAATTTTTTTTCATCGCTCACCATACTTGCTTCCGCCACCCCCATTTTCACAAATTGTTTTTCTTTTTCACCCACCTATCGGTCCTACAAGAGAAATCTTGGCCGAATTTGGATACCTTTGCAAACTAGTGTGTTTTTGCTTGTTTGGAAAGTTTCTTAATTATTTGCGTGTTTTCTTACGTGATTGCAAAAACAACGCGGTGAATACTTGACATATTCAACGCGTTGACCAAAAAAAATCTACATCAACTTCTTTTTCCCCCATCACGACATCAAAACATGATTTCTTTCTCTAGTTACTTAGCCGTTCTTTTTATTTTGCTTTTAGTCTGATCATCTCGTCAATCAATACAAGCTCTTGGATCTGACATACAAAAAAAAAACGAAAAGAAGTCGCATTTTCAAAAACATCGCGACAATTTACAAAAAAAAAAAAACAAGAGGTAAAGCCAAAATAAGGCAACCCTCTTTCACCACCAACGGCTAGGCTCATTTCTTAATCTCTCCGCCGTCTAGTGTCTCGCGTGGTTTCTGTCTTATTTTAACGCGTTCTTTACGCAAGATCTTAAGACAACATTCATTTGGTTAAGTGGTTTTCACGCGTGCATTACACACTTGTTTTGCTAGCCTGTTAGCCGCCCTCACGGCCAAACACTCCCAATTACCCACGTGAACACTTGTTCTTGTCGTACTTGCTTGTCTGTGCTTTGTTGCTTGTTGTGCTTCTCTATTTGCAATGGCAGATCACGATATTGTAGGTAACGTCGTGTCACAGGCTGGTGCCAATGGGTTAGAGCACAACCCCTTGCCTCAAACACAAGACCTTACCCAACAACAAGCCCTTCCTCAAGATCAAACGCCCCCTCTCTTACAACTGTCTCAGGAGCAACGAGAAATCCAAGAGTTGAGACGCCAACTCGCGGAAGAACGGAAAGAGAAGGAGGTGTTCCGACGCGCTGCGTTGCAACAAACAGATCAAACCATGCAGATCGCGATGAACCCCATCTTCGTACCCAATCCAACTGAAGCGGGCACAAGCAAGCAACGCGCTGATAAGGGGAAAGGCGTGATGCCCTCAACCTCACATCCTCAACCACGCCTACAAAGGATCCATTCGGTAATTGAGAGCAAACAAGGACATGTTTCTCATCGAGATAGATATGTCCCACAGGCTACACCGGTTCCCGATGAAGAATACCAAGAAGAAGAGGATGATTACCAAGGTGAGTACAATGATAAGTTCGCTTTGGATGACAGGTACCAAGAGGAATATGAACGCGAGGATGCTACAACCCCGCGTACTGGACGACAACAGAAGGACACACGTGATCCCAAGCTGGCGCGACAATCAACCCGCAACAAACAGTTGGCGGCGCGCAAGGGTCAACATAACAAAACCCCAGTGTCCTTCAATGTCAACAAGTACTTGGGTCACCAAAGTGCGCGTACTCCGCGTGAGGATTCAGATGGATATTACTCATCCACACCTATACACCAAGAAGACCCTGAGGACTTCGATGATGAGGAGATAGAGGACTCTGGAATGCCACAGAACAACCGCCAAGATTGGTTTCCTCCAGCACAACTCCCCCAAAATCAGGAACTGGAATGACGCGTTCTTTGGCGAACCAACAACCTCTACACAGAGAATCAACGCGCTAACCAAGACGCGCGAAGAAACCACAGAGTGCAACGCCAATTACAACAGGAACCTGGGAGTCAATATGGTGTCGATGACTTCCCACCTGCTCAGTTGCAAAGACCGCGTGAAAACAATGTACTGCGTCTCAACCGCCATGACATCAAGGTAAAACTTGAACACTTTTATGGCACATATGACCCTGCTGTGTTTCTTGAATGGTTGCAGGCCACGGAGTATACATTACTCTTCACCCAAATACCACTCCAAGATTTTGTGGCGGCTGCAACAGTCCACTTCAGAGGTGTCGCGCGAGTGTGGTGGCATCGATTCGTGGATGACAGGACGCTGAGAAACAAGGTGCCTCTCACTGAATGGCACCAACTCAAGTATGTGATGACAAAGAAGTACGTTCCCCAGGATTACAAGAACCAAATGCGACTCAACATCGCGATGGCCAAACAGGGGAGCAAGACACCTCTCGAGTTCTTTTCCCAACTCGAAGATATGTACTATAAGGCGGGAATCAGTGTCTCAACATCCACCTTGAGGACCAAATTTTTGAGCGGTCTCAACCTCAACATCAGAGACCAGCTAGAAGTGCTGCCCATCAACAACATCAACGACTTGACGCATGCCGCGATGAAGATCCACAATCAACTCGTTCGCAAGCGCCAAGTACCATACCAATAATATGGGCAACGAAGGTATGATTATAACTCCAATCAATTGCCTTCCACTAATGTTCGCGGTCCTTCTATAGGGAACTATCCAGGTTCTGAGAACAAACCAGGAAAGACCGCGACAACTTCAGGCACCATGGCACGCGTTCCACCAGCAAAAGGCAATCAAGGCACCCGGGCAAGAGCAAGTGACATGGAGTGCTACAAATGTGGAGGCAGAGGGCACATGATGAGGAATTGCCCTAACAACAAGAAAGTCTTGTTCTCCACAGTCTCAAACGGCTACGAGTCCTTCGACGACGACGAAGCCAACGAGACCATACCTGAAGTTGAAGAAGACGACGAGGAGGCTTACACTTGTGAAGCCACCGCGCTGCATGAAGGCACCGCGTTGAGTCTCGTCACCAGGAGAGTGCTCACTGTTAAGGAAGCTACCCTTGTTGATCAACGCGAGAATTTGTTTCACACGCGTTGTTTGGTCAAGACTGTAACCTTAAGCGTCATAATCGATGGAGGACGTTGCTGCAACATCATCAATGAGAAGGTAGTCAAACACTTCAACTTGCCAACTACTCCACATCCACAGCCATATGGACTTCAATGGATCTCGTCGAGTTCAGGTAACACTATAACTCGTCAATGTCTAATTCCATTTTCAATTGGCCAATACACCGATACTGTTCTGTGTGATGTGATCACCATAGACGCGACACACTTGTTGCTGGGGCATCCATGGCAGTTTGATCGACGCGTTCTTCACGATGGGTATTTAAACACTTATGTGTTTACTTACCACGGGAAGCGCGTCACGCTCTTACCTATGTCGCCACATGAGATTTTACAGGACCAGGTAGAGCGCGAGAGACAAAAGGCTATTGAGGCTTCAAAGAGCCAAGGAAGCCAAAGTACGCGTTCTTCTGGGGAAGCCAAGCAAAAGAAGGATGTGGCTTCTCTGGAAAGAACGCGATCCAAAGAGCTGCCACCAACACACAAGGCAGACACTCAGCTGCAAGGAGGCTGTGAGCACATACTCCTCTTGGCATGACCAAGTGACTTGACGCCTACACTCCAAGGAAAGGCGCCTTGTTTCTTGCTAGTGCCAAAACACAATCAACAAGAGACGCCAACACTAGAAGGCGTGCCCAGCGAGATAAGCAGGTTGCTAGAGGAGTTCAAGGATCTCTTTCCTGAGGAGCTCCCACAAGGATTGCCACCACTAAGAGGCATTGAACACCAAATCGACTTGGTGCCTGGTGCCTCACTGCCCAATCGAGCAGCTTATCGCGCTGGCCCAGAAGAAACAAAGGAACTTCAAAGACAAGTCCAAGAGCTACTTGATCGCGGCTACGTGAGGGAATCTCTGAGCCCTTGCGCGGTCCCGGTCATTTTGGTTCCTAAGAAAGATGGTTCATGGCGCATGTGTGTTGACTGCCGCGCGATCAATCAGATCACGGTGAAGTACAGACATCCAATTCCTCGCCTGGACGACATGCTGGACGAGCTCCATAGCGCAGCGATCTTCTCCAAAATCGACCTCAAGAGTGGCTATCATCAAATTCGCATGCAAGAGGGAGATGAGTGGAAGACCGAGTTCAAGACGAAGTATGGTCTTTACGAGTGGCTTGTCATGCCATTCGGACTGACCAACGCGCCAAGCACGTTTATGCGGCTGATGAATCACGTGCTAAGGGAATTCTTGGGCAAATTCGTCGTCGTCTACTTCGACGACATTCTGGTATATTCCCTAACTCTTGCTGATCATGTTAACCATTTGAGACTTGTTTTGCAGTGCTTGAAAAAGCAAGAGTTGTATGCCAACTTGGGCAAGTGTCGCTTCGCTTCAGACACAACAAATTTTTTGGGCTATGTGGTCTCTAAGGATGGTTTGCGCGTCGATGAGGAAAAGATCGCGGCAATCAGAGACTGACCAACTCCGACGACTCCAACCATGGTGCGAAGCTTCCTAGGCTTAGCAGGATTTTATCGGAGATTCGTGAGGAACTTTAGCACCATCGCGGCGCCTTTACATGAGCTGACAAAAAAGGGTGCCGTGGTGCTTTGGAAGGAAATCCATGAAAACGCATTCAACGCGTTAAAAGAGGCACTGTGCAACGCGCCACTACTTCAACTCCCAGACTTCAACAAACATTTCGAAGTGGAGTGTGACGCGTCAAACATTGGCATTGGTGGAGTGCTCCACCAAGAAAGAAGGCCCATCGCGTTCTTTAGCAAAAAACTAACAGGGGCCACACTGAACTACCCTGCGTACGACAAAGAGTTGTATGCGCTGATTAGGGTTATGAAGACTTGGCAACATTATATGTGGCCGCGCGAATTCGTCATCCATTCAGACCACGCGGCCATCACCTACTTGAAGAGTCAAGCACACCTCAGCAGACGCCACGCACGCTGGGTTGAATTCATGGAAACATTTCCATACGTGGTGGTGCACAAGAAGGGTAAAGAGAATGTGGTCGCTGATGCGCTCTCACGAAGGTATGTCCTCATTTCTCAACTTCAATCTAAACTGCTTGGGTTTTCGTTGATTAAAGAGTTGTATGCGTCTGACTCCTTCTTCAAGCCTATTCTAGAACAATGCCTTAGGAACCGCGAGGTAGAAACATTCTTTTTGCAGGATGGGTTCCTATACAAGGCAGGGCGTTTGTGTATTCCAAACTCTCCCATTCGGAAGCTGTTGATACAAGAAGCCCATGAAGGACGCGGTCATTTTGGTGTGACAAAGACGCTTGCGGCTCTTCGCGAGCACTTCTATTGGCCCAAGATGACAGCGCAGGTGACGCGCTTTTGCAAGAGTTGTATCACCTGCCAACGCGCAAAGTCCACTTCCCATCCTTATGGCGTTTACACACCACTGCCCATTCCTCTAGCGCCTTGGGAAGATTTGTCCATGGACTTCATCACTGGCTTACCTGTCTCCAAACGAGGTAAGGACTCTATCTTTGTGGTTATTGATAGGTTTAGCAAAATGGCACACTTTATCGCGTGCAAGACCACACAAAGCGCATCCGAGATTGCCGCGTTGTTTTACGACAATGTGGTAAGGCTACACGGAATACCGCGGTCTGTGGTAAGTGACCGCGATACCAAGTCCGTGTCAATTTTCTGGCGAACTCTGTGGGGAAAACTGGGTACAAAATTGTTATACTCGACAAGCTATCACCCACAAACAGATGGTCAAACTGAAGTGACCAACAGGACACTTGGCACATTACTTAGGGCGATGCTGAAGACCAACCCAAAAGGTTGGGAGGACTTATTTTCTACTGTCGAGTTCTCTTATAACAGGTCAAGGCACTCGGCGACAAAGCGCGCGCCCTTTGAAGTTGTTTATGGCAGGAACCCGCTCACTCCCTTGGACCTGCTGCCGCGTCCTCTGAAGGACAACGAACATCCAAGTGCGGCAAATCGGGCGCGTTGGATTCAAGAGTTGCATCAAAGAACACGCGAACAGTTGGAGCAACGCGCTGATGAATACACCAAGCAACACAGAAAAGGACACAAGCGCGTCATTTTTGCTCCAGGTGACCTGGTCTGGGTGCATCTTCGTAAAGGACGTTTCCCCACAAAAAGGAAGTCCAAGCTTGCACCACACGGAGATGGGCCATTTCAAGTGCTTAAGGCAATTGGCGACAACGCCTATGAAATCGATCTACCCCCGGATTATGGCGTCCACCACACTTTCAACGTTGCAGACTTGGAGGCATACGTGGAGCCAAAAACCGATGATGGTGAAGCGGGGACGCTTCACAGCCAAGTGGGGGAGGGTGATGCGATCCTACCAAGCCCAAGTGCCGAATAAGAAGAAGAAGACTTGCGCGCGCCACAAGAAGGACCAATCACAAGGGCACGCGCAAGAGCCATTGCGAACGCGGTGAACTCTATCATTCAACGCGTTCATGCAAGCCAAGGCAACAGAGAGCCCAACCCAGAGAACGCGTTCTCTCTTCAAAGGCTCCAAGAGAATACAGAGATCGCGTTCAGATGGCGTCTTCTTTCAACAATTGAATGAACGCGATCATTTCAAACCAGATCACGATCTTCAGCATTTAATGCGCCTTAATTGAGAATATTCGGCATTAATGGCCGAATCCATTTTGAATTCAAATTAGATCTGGTGTAATTAATGTAATCTTATCCTTAATCTTTGCATTTACTTCTTAGATTTGGGTCTTGATGACCCTTCTTAGAGTAGTATAAATAGAGGCCTTTGGCCAATGTACAAAGGTCACGTTTACCTAATTCAGAGCTTGAGTTTTGAGCAATTGTCTCCTCTCCCTTTGAATCCGAAACTTCACAATCTGCTTCTCATCTCCTTCACTGTCTGCTCCTTGTCCTTTCACCGCCGTTGCTCACGCGCCGGCACCACTCGATCACATCGGGTCTATCTCTCCACCACCGCTCCACCCTATACACTGCAACACGAACTTCCCCCTCCGCTGCTACCAAACACAACTCCCCCCAAACACTTACGCTACAACACTTCACCGTGCCATTTCCCTCTCCCAAACACTGCGTTCCCTCCATCTCCATCAACGCGTTCTTTCCCAGAATGCATCAACTCGGTGTTGTGACTCCCATTGCAAGATCTCGGTCCTCCAAAACCAAGTAGGAACGCATCAATATCGAGGAACAACCTTAATAAGCTTGAGAAGGGGGATGTTCACCTCACAGTTTCCGAATGTCTCAAAAAGATCACTGTCGTCGGCGACCCTTTTAGCCTTTAGCGCCTCGGGAAAAGGTGTTGGTGGCTTCTCAGAACCGAGAGAGGGAAAAACCGGACGAACATAATTATCAACACAGACCTCTTCAGCGGAGTTGGGATGTTGGACGCCGGGTCGCGGTGGTCTCACCGCGGGGCGGTGGTCATCGCCGCGGGGCGTCAGATGTGAGGAGGGATTACTGGGACTCACCGCCGGGTCACGGTGAGTGTCGCCGCGGAGCGGTGACTGGCACTCTTCTTTACTGGTCTCAGACCCAATTCGCCGCCGGGTCACGGTGGGGTCCACCGCGGGGCGGTCACCGATATTCTCCGTCTCAATTTCGCTCTCCTCTTCAGCAATAGGAGGAACGACCAGTTGCTTACCACTTCTGAGGGTGATGGCACTCACATTTTCCCTCGGATTCACTGTAGTCTGAGACGATAAGGAATTTGATGTTCTCTGGTCAATCTTTGTCACAACATCAGCCAATTGGCCAATCTGCCTCTCCATATTCTTTATGCTTGATTCAGTAGTCTGCACATGAGTGGCGAAGTGATGAGTCAAGGTTTTGAGTAGGGCTGTCAAAACTTGACCCGATCCGAATGACCCGCCCGACCCGCCCGAAACCGAACCCGTTCGATATCCGAAAAGAATTAAAAAATTGTATATCCGAACCCGACCCGACCCAAACCGACTAGCCCGAACCCAAAAAATAACCTGAACGGACTAGCCCATTATCAACCCGGTACCCGAAGTCACCCGACCCGAAATCACCCGAAAACCCGAAGTTGCCCGATCCGAAATCACCCGAAAACACGAAGTTACCCGATCCGAAATCACCCGAAAACCCGAAGTTGTCCAATCCGAAATCACCCAAAAACCCAAAGTTGACTGATTCGAAATCACATGAAAACCAAAACTCAATAGCCCGAAATCATAGAAAAAATTAATGCCATCTGATCCTAAACTTTCCTTATCATTTAATCATAAACTTTCCTTATCGTTAAATCATAAAGTCAAAGGTCTAGGTTTATCCTCACTATTTACCGTAAGAATCATCCTTACCAAAACTCACTCTTAAATATAGAACTTCAATGATAGGAGATTTTATAGTGAATATATATATTTATTGTAATTATGTTTGCCTTTAATCGAAAACCGGTTCCATCGAAATACATTTCAACCACAATTCGATTTATACGAAATGCGATTCTTTTGAGATCGTACTTAAACGAAATCTTATTCATTCGAACTCATATTCATATGAATTCCAACTCAGTCGAAATCTGATTTACACAAGATCTAGTTCAGCCATAATCCGAAATAGCCCATCGAAATTGACCCAAATATCTGACTTCTCCCGATAAAATGAACAATGGACCCGACCGACCCGAATTGGATTGAGTTGTCAAAATACACGTGAATACGTCATTAGCCGGGATCCGAATTAATCCGAAACCAAAATGACCCGACCCAAAACCGGTCTGATTTGCCCGATTGACAGCCCTAAGTTTGACCGAAATCCAAATTAACCCGATCGAAATTGACCCGAATACCCGATCTCACCCGATAAATGAATATCCGATCCGACCCGACCCGATATGGTCCGACTTGTTATAATATTAGACATTGACCTGAATCCGAACTAACCCGAATCCGAAATGACCTGACCCGAACCCGACCCGACCCGCCCGATTGACACCCCTAGTTTTGAGCATCTCTTCAGTAGTAGCACCAGAGTTTTGGCCTTGGGGCCTCTGTTGGTATGGGACTCTCTGCTGGTATTGCTGTTGTACGGGCTGTTGACCACCTTGTGGGTCACTCCATCTGAAACCTGGGTGGTCTCGCCCTCTCGGATTGTAGTTGGGTTGTCCATCAAAACGCAGTCTAGGGGGTCCGTAACCTCCTACAGCATTCACTTCAGCAGTACCTTCTTCCTGTAGCTGAGGACAAGCATCAGAAGGGTGGAATTGATCATAGCAAATCCCACATGCTTTGACTTGTTGAGGAGTGTTTTGGTTTGCCATTCTCTTTACCATCTCCTTCAACTCAGCTAACTCATTCAGTACAGGGCTAGATCATGCAGGAGTCACAGCATTGACTACTTTTCTCTGGTACGTCCTACCAAAGCTCCTGGTACTCTCACTCATCTCCTGAAATCTTGCCATGGCTGCGTCCGGTGTCAGATTAAGAATGCTCCCACCGCATGCAGCGTCAACCATCCTTCTCTCTTGATCTAGCAGACCATTGTTTAAGTAGAGAACAAGATCCTGTTTGGCGTATCCGTGGAACGGACAGCTAGAGCAAAGCCTCTTGTACCGCTCAAGATAGTCATATAGCGTCTCATCAGCACCTTGCTCAATGTTAGCAATTACCTTTTTCAAAGCATTAGCCTTCTTTATTGGGAAGTACTTGTCAAGAAACGCCTTGTGCAGTTTAGTCCAGGAATCTATGGTCCCTGGTGGCAAGTGATAATACCAGTCGCTAGCATAGTCTAGCAAAGAAAAACCAAAGGCTCTCATCTTGATTTGATCCTCCGTCACATTCCTTGGCTTCATAGTCATGCAGACATTGTGGAATTTACCCAGATGAGATATTGGGTCCTCTCCACTCAAACCATGGAATTTTGGGAGATAAGCAACAACTCCAGATTTCAGCTCAAAGTTCACCTTTTCGTCAAGTGCAGGGATGACGACAGCCAAGGGGGGTTGTGCCCCAATATTCGGCTCAGTAAGCTCTCTCAGAGTTTCGGCCATTGCAGCAGGAGGGATGTCAACTGGCTCAATTGTTTCAACTGTTTCAACCTCTTCTTCTTCTTCTCCTTGATTGCGTAGGTTCGCACGGAACGATCTGTCGATTTCTGGATCAAAAGCAGTTAGAGGAGAGTCAGTACTACGGGTGTCGACCATAAGATAGGTCTCCACCAAAATCAATCACAAAAACACACAACAAAACAGAAAACTTCCCCGGCAACGGCGCCAAATTTGACGTGGCCGAAATATGCAATGCAAATATCGTTGAATGGCCTAGTCAAAGTAAAAGTCCTAACAACCTACTAAACAGATGTATAGTAAGCAAGTAAGGGTCGAACCCACAGGGAAGATCTGATGAAGTATGCAATTATGATTAACAAGTAACAAGGAAGGGGGGGGGTTATCAAACAGAGCAAAGTGAACAGGTTTAGTTGACTTGAGAATATGATTGGGGAAGAAGTTCCACTAGAACGAGATCCACAATACAGAGATATAATTTGACCACCGAAATCTATTAAATCCAAGTTTTTTATCTATTCTTATATTTGTTCCCACCCTGATCTTGATTAACTATCAATTCAGACATTTGTTGATAGTACTTACTACAATATCAATGGAAGAAAACCTTACCACTAATAAAGCAATAGCAATGCACACAAGGATATAGGATACATGCAAATAGAAGAAAACCTTACTACTTAACATGTAAATGATTCTCACTCACAATTGTGCACTCGTATTCCACTATATGCAACAATTATGTTTGCTACTAGATATGCACTCATATTCCACTATATACAAACCCTAGCAATTGATAAATAGTATTCAACCTAGTTGATCAGGCTATGAAGAATAACAATGAATCAATATTCAATATAACCAAGAGACTCAAACCAACACATATAAGAATAGGAACAAGGGATAGAAATCTCACAAACAAATCAACTGTATTGCTTCAAACGTCTAGTAGAACAAGGGAAATTAGTGCTCCATTCAGATACAAATGAAACCCTAATGAGAAAACAACGATGATAGAAAAATGATGTAAAGTAAAGTGTAAAAAGTGTCTCTGCCTCTTAACCTAGAAAGAGGTCTTAAATAGGCTTAGGAAATAAGTTTAACCTAATTAAAATAGCAAGGGAAATAAAATACTAGAAATAAGAAAGTCTGAAATGCAATAAAGGAAATAAAGTCTTATGTTGGCCGCGAGGCGTGACGTGCCTACCGCGGGGCGATGCTTCCTTTGGCGTGAGCAGCTTCTTCTCTGAGACCCACCGCCGGGTCGCGGTGGCTCTGGTGCGGGGCGGTGACACTCGCCCAGTCCTCTCTTCAGCTCTTCTTCTCTTCTGCTCTTCATTACTACCAAGTGTTGGTAGTCTTCTCCAATTAATCTCCAGCAGATCCTCATCCATCTTCATCATTTCCATCTAAGCTGTAAATCCCTGAATATCTTCAATTCTCCCCACATCTTCTGGATTACAGACTTAGCCTCAAATCTTATCATAAACTCCTCCAAATAATGTTAATAGTTGCTAGTAAAGGTGCATGAAATGACACCTATCAGGAAGCTAGTAATTACAAAGGGAAAAAAAGGAGAAGGAGAGAACAACAAAGAAGAACAACAAGCTGGAAATTGCTCCTGCACACTTCAAAATCAAAACATAAGAGGATGGATCCCAGTACAAGTGGTTGAACACCAGAAATGTGCCAAAAGCGTTTGTTAACGCACTGGAAAGTATCCCTGAACAAATGAAGGCACACGCAAAGGTGTGGATTAGAGAGATGGGGTTTGAAAGCATGCTGCATTTGAAGATTAAAGGGGTGCCTCATTGCCTGGATTTCTGGATCCTCGAAAACTACGATGAGATCAAATGTGAGATAAAGATGGTGGATGGAAGCACCATAAAAGTGTCAGAGGAGAAAGTCCATAGAGTGCTACAGATCCCAAGAGGGCAGAGGAAGGTAGAAAGGAGAGGCAAAGAGGTTGCTGACAACGCCATTATACAAGAATGGAAAGAGTATTTTGACAATATCAAGCAAATCAGGCCAAGTCATGTGGCAGCCAAGCTCAAAGCGTGCACCTCAAAAGTATGGTTCAAAAGGTTGTTCATCGTGCTGTTCATGTTCGTGCTTGTGGAAAGCAACCAAAAGGGCACTATTCCTCAGCACATGATGATCAGTGACGTTGAAGACATAAAGGGATACAACTGGTGTGAGCTTGTAATGAGCGTCTTGCCTCAAACAACAAATGAATGGAAGGGGAATAAAGAGAGGTTCTATAGAGGGCCCATCATATTCCTTTTGGTAAACAACTCTTATTTAATTACAAAAAAAAAAAAAACATCTTCTACTGTGTATTATGTTGCATGTCATGTGTGTAGTAATATACTTATGTTCTTCTATACAATTGTTGTATTTAGACAGGGTATCTGTCTTTGGAGATACAAACACAAACAATACACCGGTCTTCCTAGGATGGACTGACGAGATTTTGGAGGAAAGGGAGCGCAGGGAGATGAAGTTTGGGGGCTTTGGACTAGGAACACTGCAACAACCAAGACCAGCAAAGGAGAGGAAAGAATAGGGATTCATGAATAACAAGCTATAGGTAAACATCAAGCTTCAAGTTCACAAAGTAGTATAGTGGGTTCATCAGTTTAAACATCAAGGTTCATTAGTTTACAGATTGAGGTTCATTTATATATACATTAAGGTTCAAAAATTATACTGAGGGGTCATCCGGTTACACAATTAGCTACATGATTGTAGACATTGTAGTTCATGCATCACACATAGTGAGGGTTCAATGTAAAACCAAGCAAAAATAATGAAACTTCAAGTTCAAAAAATAGTATAGTGGGTTCATCAGTTTAAACATCAAGGTTCATGAGTTTATAAGTTAGGGTTCATTCATGTATTGACCAAGGTTCAATGGGAATTGAGTTACTTGTTCATGTAATTCTGAGTAATACATGAAAAATGATCAATAGGTGCATGAATAAATAGTATAAGGTTCATTAAACTGAATAATAATGTAGAATGTATGATGTCATTGATATAATATAGGGTAGTACTTTAATGTGAATTTGATTCATGGTAAATGTAAAATCAATCTCTGGTTCATGGAGTTGGACAAACAGGTTCATGAGCTTCAAATTTGACCTTTTTTCCTTAATAGTTATATCAAGAAGCACAAATATAAGTGGATTAGCTTGATTTCCTTTGTGTGTCATGGTATTGTATGCTATTTTTGTTTTTTATTTCAACTATTTACCACTTAAAATTGTTTTCTTGTATGCAGGAGTGATTGAATAACTTTACAGTCCAATAATTTGTAGTGGAAACAGAGATGCTGAAACTCACAGACATGGTAGAGAATTTACCTACTGAGTTCAACGAGGAGCCAACGGTCAGAAGCATGATTAAGACAGCACAAACACTGATTGGCAAGAAAAAAGCCGAGGAAGAGGAACAAAATGAGTTTGAGAAGATATGGAATGATGCTGACCACCCTTTCTGGAGTGATCCACAACTTATAGAATGCTTGAGACAAGTTGAGAAGGCTGATGCTTCTAAAGAAAAGATCAAATTCTCACAAGCTGGAGCTTCAACTTCTAAAGCAAACAAGGGTGTGGATGCCACACAAACTTGGGAGGATGTCACCAACATTCTGAATGAGTACACTGATGTGCTCGGAGACAAAGAAGAGGTAAGAGAGCAAGTCACAGAGGTAGAGAAAGAGAAGGAGGACGGCTTAGGTGATGACAGTGAGCAACTAAACACTGTAAGTGAAAGAGGCATGGTAGAAAAGGGACAAGGGTCCATTTTTGTGCATGCGGCAGACGACGCTGAGCAAGAGACAATGGGTGCAAGTAAGAACAAGGAACCAACACCCGCAAAACCAAAAACAAGGAAGAAGGCCAGAAAGTCACCGGATTTGATAATTCCATCCTTCAAGCTTATCAGTTCAGAGGAGTTAGAGAACTTTGATATTGACAAAGACATTGATGAAGAACATGAAGTGCCTGATGCACAGAAGGACAAGGAGGTGCTTATAAGCTCATATGAGTTAGAGAACTTTGATGTTCAGAGAGACACGAATGAAGAACATGAAGTGGCTCATGCACAGAAGGACAAGGATGTGGCTGAAACTGAAAAACAAAGAGAAAAGGACAAGGGGAAGGGGAAGCAACTGGAGGCTGATGTTGATGTGGTTCATGGGCCAAGGCACAAGAAACTTGGAGAAAAGCTCAGAAGCCCCTACAAAAGCCGGACTGTGGACATCTTTGCAAAGAGAACTGAGGAAGCAATGGTGGTGTACAACTACTGTCTCCACTGCAGCATAGGAGGTTAAGATCTACATATAGCGTTATGACGTATTTTATTTTATTATTATGCTCAATAATACAGATAAATATTTACTAATAGATAAAATTTCTATTTCTATACAATTGAATAGTGAGCCTCTATTCAAACACAAGTCTCTCAAAGTCACCAGAATGGAGTTGGCTATGAACATGGACATCCACTACAAAGCTATTGATGCATGGACAATAATTTTGAACACTAATGAGGAAATGAAGAGCAGCAACAAACCCAGCAGAGCATTCTTGTACGTCTACCAAATGGTACGTAAACTGTTTTAAAGTTAACTAAATAAGGTGCATGGATATATACCATAAGGTCCATCGGTATATACTATAAGGTTCAAAAGTTAACAAAATGAGGTTCATCATATAAAAAGTGAAGTCCTGTAAAGTTCATGTAACAGAGGTTCATTTATTTAAAAAGATGTTCATGGATTATTGAATAAGGTTCATAAAATTCTACATCAAGGTTCAACAGTTTCTCTGTGCAGTTTTTAGCTTGTATATATAATTGGTGTATGCTAACAATAAATTATGAAATGTTGAAACAGAATGTCAACTTGAAAGATCAACTAGGAGAGTTCATCAAGAACTTCAACTTCGCCGTGGGTGAGGTGCATGGACGAAAAATAAAGGACGTAGACATGGTAAAATTATTACTAGTCTGAGCTTGTCTGTTTTTTTTTTGTGTTGATTATTCTTTTGGAGTAAATTTCAAAGGTCACTAAATGAAGGCATTATTATAGGTTATTGTACCTGTCATAGTCCACAATGACCGTTACTTTGTCATCGCCATGAACATCAAGAATAAATGCATACATGTGCTCGACAGTACGCCAAACAGCTGTGATATGGGCGTTTATGCACCAGCTATTCAGAAGATTATAAGTGTACAAGAGTGTATAAAACTGTGCTGTTTTGTAGGACTTTTTTTTGTTTGGTGAAAATTGCACGTGAACACACCTATAAGATGAAATATATCCATTTGTTGTGTGCAGGTATCGATGACTGCAATTTACCTCCGCCATAATCACTTGATCAAAAGAGCAAATGACCTCAAAGCTGGACAGGCTAAGGCGCAGTTGATTCCTCTTCCATGCCAAGCTGACTGTGCACAAGACCAAAGCTCCGGGGTGTATGCCATGCGACATATGGAGAAGTACATGGGGATGCCGAATGCCAACTGGGAGGACCAGATGAACAACAAAAACAAGAACAAGGCCATTGAAGAATTAAGGATCAAATATGTCCATACCATCATCACCTCGGAAGCTAATGACATCAAGGACAAGACACTTCAGACCATTAGAGAAAACCCTGAAGGACCATATGAATGAACATTGGATGATTGTTAGCATTTTGGTTACAATGATACTAGTTTGCTTGTGTGGATTGTGAAAATTTAGGATTTCAGACTTGGTTAGAATGATACTAGCAGATAGGACTAATCACGTGATTGATTGACTAATTAGGATGAAGATGATGTACACTTCAATATATTAGCAGGTTCATCCACTATAACAAACAGGTTCATTGGTGTTGTCTTACAGGTTCATTAATTTTGTCGTACAGGTTCATTGATTTTGACTTGTAGCAACAGTTAGTCATGGGTGTACTATGTCCAAGCATTGGGTTTATTAATTATAACAATTAGGTTCATCATGAACAACTAACAGGTTCATCGAGTATAAGTAACAGGTTCATCAGATATAGAATAGGGTTCATAGAAGCTGGAAAGTACGTTCATCTAAGTTACTAGGTTCATCGATTATAACAAACAGGTTCATTGGTGTTGTCTTGCAGGTTCATTATTTTTTTCGTGCAGGTTCATTGATTTTGACTTGTAACCACATTTAGTCATGGGTGGACTCTGTCCAAGCATTGGGTTCATGAATTATAACAATTAGGTTCATCATGAACAACTAACAGGTTCACTGAGTATAAGTATCAGGTTCATCAGACATAGAATAGGTTATACACTTCAAAAATCGAGCATGTACTCATTTTGTGTTTAAAAAGAAATTTCGTGACAAAACTCATTGAATAGTTCAATAACTTTTGTCATTCAAGTACCCTAAAAATGAAAAGGTGAATATGTTTTCATAGAAGTTGGAAAGTATGTTCATCTAACTTACTAGGTTCATCGACTATAACAAACAGGTTCATCGATTTTGTCTTGCAGGTTCATTGGTGTTGTCTTGCAGGTTCATTAATTTTTTCGTGCAGGTTCATTGATTTTGACTTGTAACCACAGTTGGTCATGGGTGTACTCTGTCCAAGCATTGGGTTCATGAATTATAACAATGAGGTTCATCATGTACAACTAACAGGTTCACTGAGTATAAGTAACAGGTTCATCAGACATAGAATATGTTATACACTGCAAAATCGAGCAGGTACTCGTTTAACTCATTGAATAGTTCAAAGTTCAATAACTTTTGTCATTCAAGTACTCTAAAAATGAAAAGGTGAATATGGGTTCATAGAAGCTGGAAAGTATGTTCATCTAAGTTACTAGGTTCATCGACTATAACAAACAGGTTCATCGATTTTGTCTTGCAGGTTCATTGGTGTTGTCTTGCAGGTTCATTAATTTTTTCGTGCAGGTTCATTGATTTTGACTTGTAACCACAGTTAGTCATGGGTGTACTATGTCCAAGCATTGGGTTCATGAATTATAATAATGAGGTTCATCATGTACAACTAACAGGTTCACTGAGTATAAGTAACATGTTCATCAGACATAGAATATGTTATACACTGCAAAATCGAGCAGGTACTTGTTTTGTGTTTAAAAAGAAATTGTTATAATGAAACTAACAGGTTCATCGAGCAGGTACTCGTTTTGTGTTTAAAAAGAAATTGTTATAATGAAACTAACAGGTTCATCAGGTATGGAAACTAGGTTCATCGAAAAATACTAAAGATGAAATGGAAAAATACTAAAGAATACTAAGAATCAAGCACTTCAGTACAAGTGCGACTATTGTGAGTGGCATACTTGTTGCATCTGCCACAACGCATTTGCCCTGCACGGCTGGAAGCAATAGAAATTTCTCTTCCACTCCGGATACGCGAGCCGCTTCCTTTGTTCTTAGCTTGCTCTGGTGGTAGCACATTAACAACTGAAGGGACTTCAACTCCAGCATAAGACTGCAGCTGCTCAAGGTTCGATGGACCAGAACTAGACGAAGCACCACTCGCAGACAACAGAGCCGCCTTTTTCTCCTTAAGCAGAATCGAAAACTATTTCATGAGGTCCGGCTTGTCATCCAATAGCCCCACACAACTATAAAAGTCAGAAATCAACTCATTCATGACCGCCTCACGCTCTTCAAGGGCCGCACACTGAGTGACAATGGTGTCGTCGATAGTGAACACCGGTGTAATAGTGGCATCCTTGGTCCAACGGGCAAGGACATACCTTTCTAGAATCCTATCAAACTCGAGGTTCCTGAACACAAACATGAGATGACAACAAGGCAGACCAATCCTTTGAAACATATGACAGCTGCATAAAAAAACCCCACCTTCAGCTGACTGCTCGACTGTGAACATCTTGGATAAGCAATCCTTGACACCATAGAATTTTATACCATTAACCTCAGACATGCTTACCATAAAGCATGATAAACAACATTCCATAATCTGATCCTGAACAAGTTTGAAAATTGAGAGCGTGTACACCTCAGACACATGCTTCTCCAATCTTAAATGTGTCTTAAGATCTGGACGCATAGTCGAAGAATCAAAGTTCAGCTTCGCCTGCTTGTGTCTCTGCGTGTCCAAGGCAATGTCAAAGTGCATTACCAACTCAACTAGGCGATAATATCTGTCAGTGAAGTGACCAAAGTAACTGTTTGTAGATTCGGAAACAAAAGTAGTCCTAAGCAAACCGCCAAACATGACATCCCTGAAGTAGGTTGGGATCCAAAAATGTCGAATTGCAAACATGTCATCAAACCACCTCCGCTTCACCAATGGGAATTCATCAAGCAACGCAGTCTACTGTGACTCAAACTCTGCAGGTGAAAGGTCATGGGTCCAGACAATGTTGTCCAACCTAGCCCTAAATTCTGAACCAGCGGCAGTGTCGTACTTGGTCTTTGCGGGCACTTTTTTCATGATGTGCCACATACAAAGCCTGTGGCGCGACCGGGGGAAAACTTGTTCAATAGCGGACTTCATGGACAGGTCTTGGTCTGTCACTATAACCTTTGGCTCGTGCACCATAGCTGCCTTGAATTTCTCCAACAACCAAACATATGATCCGGCATCTTCCTTGAAAATTAAACCAGCCACAAAAGTAACACTCGACTTGTGATGGTCTAGGCCGGTGAATGGTATGAAAATCAGATTGTGCCTATATGGAAGAAATGTAAACAAAGCCAATGATGCATAAGTAAAAAGTGATAAAACACTAGAATAATCCGTAATAAAAAGAGCAATGGGAGGAGGATTCATAAGTAGACAAAGAGGTTCATTAGAATGAATATACAACTACAAGGGAGAAAAAGTTAGACTAGGTTCATCGGGTTTGCAAACTAGGTTCATCAGTTTCAACAGAGATGTTCATACAATCTAACTAACAGGTTTAATCAATAAACTAACAGTTAAAGAATCAAAAATAGAGTAGTAAATGCAAGGATAGTTACAAGGGAGAAAAAGTTAGACTGGGTTCATCAGGTTTGCAAACTAGGTTCATCCGTTTCAACAGAGAGGTTCATACAATCTAACTAATAGGTTCATTCAATAAACTAACAGTTAAAAGAATCAAAAACAGAGTACTAAATGCAAGGATAGTTACAGTGTAAAAGAAAAAGGGGAAATGTTTTGAAGAAGGATAGCCAATAACCTGTTGGTTCGGTATGTAGCATCAAATGATACAACGTCGCCAAAGAGAGAGAAGTTCTTGCGAGACACGGGATCAACCCAAAATAAACGCGTCAAACGATCACAAGAATCAACGTCGTACTCAAAAAAGAAGGCAGGGCAAAGTTCTTTTTTGTTGAACAAACGGTTGATCGTCATTTGAGCATCGGAACCACCAATATAAGCCAACATATCTCGTCGGTAGTTCTTGAAATCAACAGCAGAAGCACCAACTTGGGAGTAGCCGCCAACAAGTTCCTTGAATATTCTATGCGACCTGACTGGACCGATGTGCGCTTTCTCATAATCCATGACAAACTTCTTATGTCCAAAGTCCAACTTCCTCATAGACTTCATAAACTGTTTATCCTTACCAACAACCATTTCATGTGTGTGGCGATCTTCAAAAGCTGTTACTTTGTAGCCCTGATTATCGACAAAAGAAAGGGTGAGTTTCGCCTTACAACCAACTCTGTTTGAAGGACGTCGTCGCATGCGTTTTGTGTTGTTCTGGCCAGTTTTAAAACCTTGTTTGGTGCAATGCAACCACACTGCCTATCATGCGTGATCCGCCGAGCCTCACAACAAAGCCACATTCCAGTGCATATGCCTTGTAAAATTCAACCGCTTCCTCCAATGACCCAAACAGCATACCAACAACTGGTTTCAGATAATCAACACAGATTGGAATGTGGTACACAGAACCACCTTGAGATAAACGGGCAACAGATAAGTCCGAAGACATCTCAGTGTCAGAATCACTTGGATATGAACTAGGAGAACTCTGACCAAGGGATACACTACCACTAGCACCAACAGACACACTTCCAGGCACTGCAAACATAAAGCACATTGAGGTTCAATTGTATTAGGTACAGGTTCAAAATAATCGTCCATTGAAGGGAGCAAAAACCTAATAATGAAAAGTTGAAGACGAATCTGTCAAAGAAGACAATAGAAACGACACAAACGAACAAATTGAATAGAATCATTCTCAGATGACTATCAAGCGTAGAACATAAATAAACGCAACAACAAATTTTGAAACCCTAGAACATAAATAAACAAATTAACTTACCAGAATCCATAGAAACGTCTATGCGAATCAATCCAATAGCGAGAATAGATTGAAAGAGGCGAAATCGATGAAGAACATGAACTGAAACGAGCGAGAACGAACAAGTCCTCCAATGGTGATTCCGGCTACAGCGAAGACGGGAGAGAAACGAGGGAGATCAGAGAACAAATGAAGGTCGAATGACGAAAATGCCCCTCCATGTTGTTAAATGATGGATCAATGTCAGCCATTTGATGGTGGCACGTGGACGGCTATATCACATGTTCAATGTTTACTTTAACACCCGTGCTCATTTGATACCCTCTCGCTTGTATAAATGCTATATTATGTGTGTATAAAATATATAGTCTATGTTTTAATAAATTTTGTGATGAACGTAATAAAAACACTTATTATGTGTCACATCACATATGTCAATTGTGAAGGCATTTCATTCAACTAGTAGATGAATCATGAATACGTTACATTAGAGATTACACACATGACCTCACAGCATCACTCATGACAAGCCTCGTTGGCCTGTAAAAAAATGTGGGCCTGATAGGCCGCATCATCGGGTGAGACCATGGCCCGAAGTAGGAGAGTCTTGATGTCCCAGGATCGGAACGGATAGCCCAATCGAGAATAAGAGTTTAGTAAAGCAGCCGTTGACTGCTTCAACAGCTCAGCGAAAGCGTCCTCAGCGACGTCGTTCCGTGACGCGGCCTCCAACAGCGTCAGATCGGATCCGAACTGCTGATGCGCCCTCGACCCGAACACCTTGGCCACCGTCGCCTCCGGTGGCGCCATTCTCGGCCACGCCTCTTTCCTACTGCTCCAGTACCTTTAGCAGGAAACGCTTCGTGAGATGAAGAAAGTTCAAATTGGTGAAATGAATACAGATAGGGTTGCGAGAATGGGAGGAGCTTACTGCGGAGTGCAACGGCCTCGGTCTCTGGTGAAGGCGAAGCCAGGGAGGAGCCCTGGACGATGAGCAGAACCACCAGTGGTGCAACTGCAACCCAACAGATTGCAAACCAGAAAGAGACAAACTGGACTCACCTTAAACACGCCGCGAATCACTGGCTCAGATCTTACCATTTCGTCTTCAATCTCTTGTGCTTTGGATTCTTCTCTGCCGTCTGAATGTGGTTGTTGTCCGGCTTTTCTATTCTTTTGAATTTGATAGTGGGGCATCAGCACTATAGTCTATAGTGGTATTTTATAAGTCTACGCTTGTCACGGGAATCGCCAAAATATCATGATTATATTAACGGTTGCAATTTGAGCGTGATACACTTGAGTTTTTGAAAATTTTGAGAAATAATTGAAGATTTGTTATATTTCGTGTGGTAGTCCTGAGATTTTGATAAATTTTGTCAAATATCCTTGACGTTAAAAAACGTTAAATTTTGGAATTTAGCCGTTAACTTCTAAAAAAAAAGAAAAAATATATTAAATTACAATATAAAAAATCAAGGTCTATTTGGATCATATTTTATTTATAATTACAACATGGAATTTAGTATAAATTTATTTAATCTTGTATTATAATATAATAAAATATATCGAAATACGTAATTTAAACAAATTTATATCACTTATATCCTCCCATTTTGAAATATAAATGTATCACAAATAATTAAGTCGAGATGAATGTGTAAAAAACCATTCAGAAATCAAAATATCTAAGAATAAATATGAACGAAAAATCATCCTAACTACAAGTAAACTATGTATTTCAGTGGAAGGGTCGTGTGCTTTTATTTTTTCAAACAATAATATCAAAGTTGGTGGTCTTATGCTTTATTTATATGTAAAGATAAATAATTTTTTACTTTTATATATATATATATTATAAAATCGATATCGTATGGGAATGAGAATTATAATTTAGAGTACCACACAAACTAAATAAGAAAATTCAGAACAACAACAAAAAAATACTTCTCGACTTATATATTTGAAAAGGAAAGGATATAAGTGATTTAGGATTTGTTTAAATTGCGTATTTTGATATATTTTATTATATTATAATGCAAGATTAAATAAATTTATACCAAATTCCATGTTATAATTATAAATAAAATACGATCCAAATAGACCTTGATTTTTCATATTGTAATTTAATATATATATATATATTTAGGAGTTAACGGTTGAACCCCAAAATTTAACGTTTTTTTACGTCAAGGGTATTTGGCGAAATTTGTCAAAACCTCAGGGGTACCACACGAAATATAACAAACCTTTGAGTATTTCGCGAAAATTGCAAAAAACTCAAGGGTACCACACGAAAATTCCGTTGTATTAACTTTGAAACTGAAACGGTGCGTTTCGGGTTTGTTCTTCATCATTGGTCGTGACTCGTGTTTAAAATGTAAGCTGGTGAGTTTTTTCATCTTGAACAAACAATAAAATAACTAATGACCGTTCATTTGATGAGGAAAGAATTAGGCTAGCTTAGCAACGATGCATAGGTCTGCCTAGAACATCATGTCAAATGAGAACACGAAGTTCTGAATTAAGAGTAAGTTCAGTCACATAAGGTGAAAAGATGAGTTTAGCAATTCTATCAGCAGAACGATTCACCTCCCAAAAAATGTGTCTGATATGGACTTCTTGGAAAGAATGGAAGTCGAAAAGGATATCAGCAACGACCATTTCGATTTCCCAAGGACAAGCTCAAATGTCTTTAAGAGAGTTAATAAGGCATAGGTTGTCACCTTCAATTTCAAGTTTATGGATTTGGAACTGTATAGCTAGTTTGATACTCTTTTTAAGGGTCATTGTTTCATCCATTAGACTGGTGTTAAAACCACATCTGTTGTTTCCCATGTGAATTACCTCAACTTTATCATTCCTAATAATGTAACCAATTCCAGCTTCTCTACTGGGTAACTTAGATCGATCAAAATTGATTTTATGGAAGTAGGGTGATGATCTATCCCAAGTGATATTTCTTTTTTTCATAGCAGGACCTTTATATTTGGTAGTAGGCATGCAATCCTCTTTTTCATAATATTTGGATTTTTCCCAGTTCTTAAGAAGTTGTTGTGTATAGTTTTTAAGGTCTTTGATCCTCTCATCATTGCTATAGTTGAAAATGATCTGATTTCTGTTGATCCATAGTGCCCACCACGTAGTCGCTAGACATATGACTTTTTTGATAATTTGGATTGTAGCTCAAAAAGACAATCTTTTGGTTTGTTATTTGTATTTAGTTGTCGTATAATTTGTTCTACTTTGTTGTTATGTAGTTTAATATTTTTTAGGGTAAAGGGGCAATGAAAAAGGAAGTGAGTTAAGTCTTTTTTAGGGTTATTGCATAAATCGCATGCAAGTGGTATTACCACATTTTTTGTGCTAGTCTTAGTTTTGTTGGTAATCCGTTGTGGCATATTTTCCATAAAAAGTTTTTTACTTTCGGGTAGATGTCAAGATCCCATAGCCAAGAAAATTCATCAATTGGTGTGGATGTTTGTTTTGTAATTAGCTCAAAGGTTGTTTTGGTTGTAAATCATCCATTTTTACTAGGCTTCCAATATAGTCTATCTATAATATCATTAATAGGTATTGGTATATAAATGATTTTGTTAACCGTTTCTTTATTGAGAATATATTTCAGCTTGGGTTTATCCCATTTTTTGTCTATTATAAACTCACTAACTTCAGTAGTATTGTTTGTATGTATGTTTGATAATCTTTCATTTGGTAGGATGGAGTTATTAACCCAGTTATCCTCTCAAAATTTGATAGCTTTACCATCTCCGATTAGCCATTGGAGACTAGATTTGAATTGTGTTCGCATCTTTAGTAGTTGTGACCATTGCCAAGAATGGTTATTCTTTTTAGCATATTGTAGAATGAATGTTTGTTTTAAATATTTCTCATTGATTATTTTAACCCAAATATTGTTAGGTTTTGCAAATGTTTTCCAAATGAGTATCATTTGTAGGGCTTTGTTCATATCTTGTGTCTGATACCAATACCACCATTAGTTGTATTCTTGCATATTTTATCCCAGCCAATTAGCGGTTTATAGTTTGGGTCCTTATTCCATAAGAAATTTTTGTTGATTTTGTCAAGTTCCTTATGAATATGGGTTGGTAGCATAAAATTTTGCATTAAAAAAATTGGTTTAGCAGCAAGATTGAATTTAATGAGAGTCGCTCTACCCTCAAGGGAAAGGGAGCTAGCTTTCCATTTTGTATTGTTTATGATTGTATCTTGAAATGTGTCCCGATTAACTTTCCCATAAATAATTGGGCATCCTAAGTATTTTTCTAGCGAGGTAGTGCTTGAGATATTTAGAACATATTGTATAATTGTTAGGGGTATTATTTGTTGTTTGGAAAGCTGATTTGTGGTAGTTTACACATTGTCCAGATATGGAGCAATAGTCTTCAATAATTGCTTTGACTTTAGTACATGCAATTTGGTTAGCTTTTGTAAAAATAAGAATATCGTCTGCAAAGGCTAGAAATGGTATGTTGGTACCCATCTGTGTGATTTGAAATCCAATTTGATTACGATTGAGATTTCCTTCTTGTTGTAGTTTTTTGGCGAGTACTTCAACGCCAAGGATGAATAAAAATGGTGAAAGACGTTCGCCTTGGCGTAGTCCTCTTTGTGGGTAGAAAATAACGGTAGGACCATTATTTACTAACACTGAGAAGAAGACTCTTTAAATGCATTCTTTGATCCAACTAATAAAGCGATTGGAGAAGCCAAACTTAGTGAGAACTGAAAGTATAAAATTCCATTCTACTTTGTCGTATGCTTTTTCCATATCCAGTTTTATTGTTATCCATCCATCTTTGCCTTTTTTGGCTCGGAAGGAGTGGAATATTTCGTGTGCTATTAGAATATTGTCTTGAATAGCCCGATCGGCTACAAATGCACCCTGTAATGGGTGAATTAATTTATTTAGGATGGATTCCATTCTTTCCGTTATTATTTTTGAAATTGTGTTATATATTGTGGAGCATATGCTAATTGGGCGGTATTGGTTGAGTTTTGGATTGTCACATTTTGGTATGAGTGTAATAAAGGTATGATTAATTTGTTTCAATATTTTTCCTGAATGGAAGAAGCTTTTCACAACTTTGATGACCATTGGTCTAACAATGTGCTAGTATTTTTGGTAGAACAAGGCAAAAATACCATCTGGACCTGGGGATTTATTGCTTCTGATGCTAAAAACAACATTTTTAATTTCTTCATTAGAGACATTTTTGGTTAATTCCTCATTTTCTTGGTCAGAAATTTCTCTATTAATGTTACCGAGATAATCATGTAAAACATTATGATTAATTCTACCTTTTTAAAATATTTTTTCAAAGTCAGTTCTAATTTCATTGCGAATTTTTTCAAGACCAATGATAATGGTGCCATCATTAGTTCTGATTTCTCGAATGATTTTTCTGCTACGTCTTCCGTTTGCAATTCTATGGAAATAATTAGTATTAGAATCTATTAATTTTATGTGTTTAGTTTTTGCTCTTTGACTCTAATATTTTTTTCTGGTATGATAGTAAATTCTCTTTCTTATTAAGAAGTCTATGTTGTTTTGAGATTAAGTTTTGATTTGGGTCTATTAATATTTCTTTTTGGATTTTTGAAAGGTCTTCCTCAGTTTCTTGTAATTGTTTGAAGATATTTCCAAATGTTGTTTTGTTCCATTTTTTTTACTTATTTTTAGTGCTAGTGTTTTCTTCACTAAGGTGTACATGTGGGAGCCTTGTGTATTAATTCTCCAAGTTTGTTTTACAACATTTTCAAAATCTTTTATGTAAGTCCACATTTTTTCAAATTTGAAGGGTTGAGTCTTAATGGGGTTCAGGTTTTCTAATTCTATTGAGATAGGACAGTGATCAAAAAATGTGAAAGCATGGATTTTAGTATATATGTCTGGAACCATTAAAGGATTTCATTATGAAAAAGAACTCTGTCTAATTTCTCATAGATATTATTGATTTTAGTTGTGTTTTTCCTCCAAGTGTTCCCCACCTTGGGTTGGGATTTCTAAGAGATCACAATTATTCTTAAATTGATTCAGTCTTAAGAATCTTGATAGATATGGGTGACCACCTCCTTTCTTTTCATTGCTATTAGTTATCTCATTTAGGGCCCGTTTGGTACGATTTCGATGGGAATGAGGAATCGGAATCGTTCATTCCGATATTTTTATTTGGTTAGGTAAATATTAGGAATGACTTTCATTACCTGGAATGACTCATTTCAAATTTTGTGAAGGACTTGATTCTTCCAAAAAACATTCTTCTTTTTATATTTGGGAATCACCCATTCCCAAATATAAAAAAAAAAAGCATTCTTCTTTTTTGGCAATTAATTATTCAATCCACTTGGTAAATATATTATGTGGTGCAATATCTTGTAGGAATTAGCCAGGCAATTAATTATTCAATACACTTGGTAAATGACTGAATTTTCTCACTTGCGTATTGTAGCACTATAATGGACTTGTTTTCAAGTCCAATAATTTGCAAGTTTCTACTGTGTATTGTACTTATAATCCTGATATTTTGTGTAAAATGATATATATATATATATAGTTGTGAAAACATGAAAATCAAATTTATAATATAAAACATTATTTAATTTCTAATATCAAATTCCAATTAACATTTTTCAGGATTGTTGATTCCGACAGCATACCAAACAATAAATTTACAGAAATAGTTCATTCCGACAACATACCAAACACCAAGCTATAGGAATGATTTATTCTGATTCCTGATTCCATTTCGATTTCTCATTCCATTTCGATTCCAGACAGCATACCAAACGGGCCCTTAAGTCTTCCATGATAAGACAAGGCATATGTGTATTATTGATAAAATTTGTTAAGAGATCCCAAAATGCTATTTTCTCATTCTCTTTAGGAGGGGCGTAAGTAAAAATAAGCATCAAGTAGTAATTCTTATCAATTATTTTACATTTGATGGCAATGAATCTTTTGTCGATGTGTATGAGTTCACAATTTTTATTATATAGTTGGTATGTCTTTCACATAACACAGATGCCACCAGAGAAATCAGTGGCAGGTGAAAAGTGACAAGTATCAAATCCTGCTTTTTGCCATAGAGATTGTTTTGGTTTTTTATCGGTTTTAGTTTCAACTAGTGTCATAATTTGTATTTTTTTCATTTTACAGAAGGATTCGATATTAGTTCATAGGTTTTTACGACTAATACCACGACAATTTCAAAGGCTTATCTTCATAAATAACCATATAATGGTTTTGCAAATGAGATTAGTCTTGAAATAATATTTACGTTTTTAGTAATCTTCACTTCTCTGGGTCCATTATTTTGGTTGGTGGATAAAAGTACTTTATGGACGTTCATTTTTTGCTGTGATTAAAGCAAATATAATTTGGTCACATTGTGAATATGTGAGACTATAATATAAGTAGCATTTATTATAGTAATCATTGTGGTTGATAACAACCTTATGAACTAGTAAACTTGCTATATCCATTTGTTTTATATGCTTGTCCTGATAGATAATAGAATAATAGATGATAATTTATGCATGACAGTGGTAGCTTTAACATTGGTAGGAGCAGGTTATTAAGTAATACTTCCTCCGTCCCTTATTATAGTTTTTTATTCTGTTTTTGATACTATTTACAGTTAAAGAGAATCTTTAAGATTTCTTCCAATATATAAAAAAAAACATAGTCATGTGGAGTCTTGTTTGATTCGTCTCAATGGATAATTTGACAATATCAAAAAATGTATAATTTTTATTAACATGTAATTAGAGATATTAACGATACAAAATACGCTTCGATAAGTGTGTAAAAAAAAAACAGGAACTATAATAAGGGACGGAAAGAGTATATGTTTGTTGTCAAATGAGATCGTTGATGGTTTGAATTTGTTAGCAGAGTAGCCATAAGAAACTATGTTTAGGGAAATTGCTTATCAAAAGGTAGTAAGCATGGATTAATAGGAGAATATGATTATTGATGTTAACGGAGGCCATAGAGTTGGCTATGCAGGCAAACCCAAGGTGCCTAATTTGAAAGAATTGCTGTGTTGCAGGTATGGTATTAGAAGTTTATATACATGTCGTAAATAAAAGTATGAGTTACAGTGGTTGGTATTAATAGAGTTGGTACAAATGTGATTGATAGTTCTGGATGTGATCCAGGTTTAAAACATTTGGTAGATCCTATAATGAAATAAAGGATGCAGACAGAGAGTAGCTTTGAGGAGAAGGAAGGGGACTCTGCAGGGGCCTCCAGAAGTTTGCAGAGGGAAGAAGCTGCAAGAGCATAATTATATAATGACTTGAAGCTGAATCAAACCAAGAACCAGTGAAAGAGAGATGGACGAGAAGAGGCCGCCTCCCAAACCAAAAAGAGTAATTAAACCGCAGGTCTCAAACACCCCAGCTCTGACGAGCACAAGTGGAAGATCGAAGCTTCCGAAATGGAGATATTCAATCGAACTTCCGAGAAGAGCCCAGATTAAGAGGGTAAGGGAGATTGCAACGATGGATCTGAAGCCAAAGTTTATTTCCTTGGGGGACCTCATCGAACCCACATTCCGGCGGGAATCGGGCCGGGCTTTGGACAAAAATGATGTCCGGATGGACGGGCCGGATCCGGGCAAGTCAAGGAAACGGGCTGGGAAGGCTTTTCGGATCCGTCCGGACCCGGGTAGCCCGCGAGTTCCATTTAGCCCGCGAGACCTGTCATAAAACGAAACACATACTTAAGCAAATTTCAAAAGAAAATGGAGTTGGTTGTCTTTTTTTGTTGCCTCTAACCTTAGTTGAATCTTCTTCGTCGTCAAACTCGTCACAACCAACCTCGCCAATTTTAAGTGTCTTGTGGGTATAAGTTTTAGGTTGTTTAAGGTATAAATATTTATTTATTTTATATAATAATTTTATGAATTTTATTATATACAAAAATAAATTTATTTTTATAAATTAATTCGGACTTCCATGCGGGCTATCCGGACTAAATGAGATATTATCAGTGACCGTATCCTGCCTATATAAACGGACAGGCCGGGCTATTCGGACAAAATAGAATAAATATAATAATCATATCCGCTCATTTATACCGGACGGGCGGATCGACCCGCGTTTGCTCAGGTCTAAACGAGATTGATCGGGGTAAGGAGTTGAATGTTGAAGGCAACGGAATTTAGGGTTTGAGAAAGGGGGTAAAGCTTGGGAGAGAAAGTTGGGTTCACCAGTCATGTTTTTTTATTTCTAATGCCCGTCCATATGTTTGTTCCGTTCTTCTCATCATTCCTAATTAACGATTTTGTTTTTTGCAATATAATTGTTCATTAAGCAGAGGTGAAACCAAATGATTATTTGCCAGATGCTTGAATTTTACAGGAATAAGAAAACGACAATTAAGAGAGCTATAAAATGAGCTGTTGGTATAGCTTTACCAGCACAGAATTTTATACAGGCCGAGCTGTGTTCTGTAGGCAACCCTAGCCATTCATAGCACACAAAAGCAACAAAACAACGGAGCAGATGAGAGCGTAGGGAATTTGAAAATCCAACAGGGAGGAATAACTCAACTTCATACGGTGTTCTCTAATGTGTTAAACACGAGTTATCTGGCAAGAACTAACCAAGTTTAAGAGCCTACAATAACAGAAACACCTACTGCTACCTGCAACCCACAACAGAACAGTTCCCCTGTACAACATCACATGTCGCTTAATCTAAACAGTTATTACCTTCATGATACGAACATATGCACAGTCATCCATTGAGGTGCTTTCAGGACTCGGGGTGTTTAGTTAGGTCGTAGGTCAATGTTCTCGAGCAGCTGCAAAGGAACACGTATATTGTCAAGACATTCAGTGGGTTTGCTTCAGTTATGCACATTTGGAAAGAGTTTTAATGCACATTGAAGGGAAGAAAACCGAAGATGCTTACTTAGCTAGAAAAAGATCATCAATTACCTACTAATCACTTATCAGCTATCTTATCAGAATAATGTACATGATCAGCATGTTTGCCTAACACACCCTAAGACATTTTGAAACTCATGCCAGATGAAACTAGGACGAGATCTAAATAAAATTTCGATTTCTCTAAGCACCTCATTATGGAAAGATTTTGTTAGATTATTATTTTAGGGATTTTCATATTTTTTTAAATGGTTTAAGCATTCCCCTTTAGTGAACAGTTTCATAAACGAGAAGTTTTAACCTGGGCATAGGTTAGAAAAACAGATAAAATTTTCTTCTATTTAGTATTTCATAAAAAAGGGAGGTGGTGGTAATGCTTTGCCATTTAGGGAATCAAGAGAAATGAAGAGGAAATGAGACTAACCTTCTCTCTGCGTCCCTGTAAACCCCAACCAAAGCTTCGGCCTTGTCATAAAAGCTATCCTTGAGGGATATCACAATGCTTTGAAAACCACGGCCAATGTCTGCCTCCTGATTACTCTGAGATGCTTGGCATGATTTTGAACGAATAAATCCAGCTACTTTTGCAACATTAAGATTGTCTAAAGCTGCGTCCACTTCGTCCAATATGAAAAATGGTGATGGCTTGAAGCTGCATACAAAGGAGTGCAGCAATTAGTATCTCAACAGTAAATACACTGATACACGTGACAAAAAAATAGATGTTTGAAATCATTTCAGTTTCAAATGCAACTAACAGTTCTAATAGTGGCAAATATATACCTGTGTATAGCGAACAGTAATGCAAGTGCAGCAACAGTTTTTTCACCACCAGAGAGCTGCTCCATTTCACGATAACGCTTAGTTGGAGGCATAGCTGTGTACTTTATGCCATACAAGAAAGGGTCGTCTTCATTCTCCAAGTTCAAGTACGCAGTCCCACCCAGTGGATGCATGCTACTTTTGGTTAACTGTTTGTAGATCCTGTCAATATTTTCTGAGATATGCTTGAATGCGTCCATGAACTTTTTGTACCTGCACATAAGGAAATGGGCAACAATAAACTATTTTTGAAATACAGAGAAAATGATTAATGTGTCATAAGCTTGCATTAGGTTATTAGACATTTAGACTTATGATTAAAGTAAAAAAATACAGAAATAAAAGTTCAGCCACGGTGGAACCAATTGATTCAATTCTCCTATTTTGGAAATATAGTTTTTCGAGAGACACATAACGCATCAGATCCTGTCAAGCATCAAATAGTGATATTGAGGAATTGTATTAAATGTTATGGGGAACTTTTTATTTAGAGAAAAGAGAGAAAGCTAGTACCTTAGGTCCCTGACATTGTTAAACTTATCAGCAATCTCCTTCTCCTTTTTTCTAGCAGCATCAAACTCCTCATTTACAAGTCTTTCCTTTTCTTTCAGAGCCTCATACTGGTCAAGGGCTTTGAGGTTAGGAGCTGTTCTCTCAATCTCTGAAATCAAAGCATCCGTTTTATGTTTGAAATCAGCCTCTTGTTTGTCCTTCTCAGAAGACCTCATATCTCTTTGTAGAGATCTGTCTAGTTCACTAAAATCATATGCTGGGCCAGAAGTAGAAGAATCAATCTCCATTGGATCCGCAATCACTGGAAGCTCTATGTTCTCTAACTCACACTGCTCCCTTATCTCTTCCTTCCTTGACATTAGATTCTGAAGTTGCGACTCCTTTAGGAGAAATAAAATAAAAAAGACAACAATCAATATAGTATTTTCACTAATATAAGATTCACTGAACTGTTGAGAATTAAATTAAACTCGTAACCAACCTTGAGACCTATTTGACGATTAAGTTTAGTGAGACTTGTTGTAGTACTGGAATTCTTCTTATTCTGTTCGTGAATATCCTTCTCACACTCTTCCCTCTTTGTCTTCCACTCTAAGAAATGGGAGTGTCATCATTTCAAGGGAAAATTTTCAATTATTAGAAAAAGTTACTTATTGCGGTTTTGCAAGGTAGGGGAAGGTACATACCATCCATCACTTCTTTCAGTTTATCGATCTCAGTGTTGATATTCGCCATCTGAATTCTGGCTTCTTCCTCCCTCTCCTGAGCCTTTTTCAAGGCAGTTTCTAAATCAGAAATAGAAGACTGTAGATTCATGATTTGTGATTCCATATCCTGTCTCTGCTCATACTCCAACCTGACAACATTCAGAAAAAAGGATAATGTGCCATGATCCTCCCAACAGTTGAAAAATAATACGAAGTAAATCTTAATCTGACCTGCATTACATTCAAATTAACCTAGTTGTTGTTTCAATTTGGATATTACCAAACACTAAAAAGCATGTTATAGTCAAATTCAACTCAATGACACCTGTTTAACAATTCTAAAGAAAATCTCCACAGCAAATTTTTTGTTATCAGTTCAAAAAACATTTTGTTTTCCAAAAAATACAATTACGGTTGAAGGTTTACTACTTGTTATCTTTCATTCAACAGCATGGAAATTCGTAAAGTGGAAAAACATAAGCAAAAGAAGCTTGCAGTGAAGCAAGATAAGCATACTGGGATCTAAGCTTTGAGATCTGGCTACTCAAGGCAACCCTTTTATCAGCCAGTTCTTGCGCAACTGTCAACTGTGTCTCTTCATATGCTCGTATGTTCTCAACTCCAATAGACTCACTAAACTCCTTGCAGATACGATCCACAATCACATTTATCCTTTCCTCGAGCTTTCTGATTTCATCATCTCTCTTTTTGATGGCATTATTTAACTGAAATGTAATTTAAATTCTACAAGTCAGCTGAGAGCCTGAGAGTTAAGTTTATACTACAGCATAAATGTTAGTTGCATCTTCACTTGAAGTTACAATAAAACCTATAATACCTCACTCAGCTCAGGCTCAATCCGATTAATTTCTTCTTCAATATTCCTCTTCTCCATTTCCAGCTTTGAGAGCTTGTCATTTATATTTTTCTGCAAATGGACAGAAGTACATCATGACAAGGCCTAGTAGTGCAAGATATGGTACAAAACTAGATCCAATTATTCATTTAAGAAAAGCATGCAGAATTTATGTGAAATATCACTTTACTATAGAATTTTATCCAAACATTGCAAATTGTGATTGACATGTATGAATGTATGATGTATGTCACATGCCGCCACCATTTATTAACCCAACAAAGATAGAAAATCTCGACCAGCATTGTTCAATGACTATCTGCAAGTCGACAAAATTCTCACTTGAGAAATCAACAGTCATATCCCAAAATATCATTCAGTACCAATAAAAACCCACAATCCATTGTGCCATGTGAGGAAGTACCAATCAATCTAGTCCATCCCCACAAAGGTGCTGCATGAAATTTGAGATTGTTGCTTCACTTTTCATATATGATTAACGATTCGGAGATGTTTCAAATCACATGCATGAAATTTATCCATAAGACTAATTAGTTACTTACAGTGAATGTTCAAGTGAAATATTATCGTGAATAAACCGGAGCAGGCAATTTAATTGCACTACCGCTGGAAATACATAATCAAAGATGTATACAGCAGAAGTAGAAAGTGATTATCAACTAACTGATCAATACAGCATAATGACAAATGCATATAATATATTGAGAATTCAACCATATTTACCTCCTCTATCTCTGCATAGCTCAACTTCTTTTCAAGACCACTAATTTTACCAGATAACTCCGACTCCTTGACATGCATGTCCCTAGGTGATCCAAGTGATTCAAGCTCTGCCTCTAGTTTTTCCTTTAGTTTCTTGATTCCTAAAAGCTCACACCAACAGTTAGCACAGGGAGAACATAACTAAGGCAAAAATGTAAAGCCACATACACATACCTTCTATCTTCTTATCGTCCCATTTATTTGACCTTGCTTCCATCCCACCAGTAGTACCACCAGTCATTGTCCCAGACTTCGTAAGTAAGATTCCATCAATGGTTACAACTGAAACAAGGTGGATGGGCAGACATTAGCCTCATACACCAGCAACATTAGTAACAATAAATTGAGTATAAAGATATCATTGCAATGGATACATGTTTATACCTTTGGATCTTTCCCCTGTCCAGCTAAGAGTCTTGGCTTCTTCGAGATTGTCACATACTAATGCATTTCCCACAGCAAAGAGAACAGCCTTTTCCAAATCTGGATTAAACTTGTGATGGTTAAGAGAACAAATGTAATGGCTAACTTTGCATTCATACCGATCATTATTCATCAATACATACGACTTTCATTGGATAAAAGTTCTCAATACAAGATCTTGTCTTTATTGTCATTGATCCAAATATTCAATCCACTTCAAATTATAAAGAGGACATATATATGTAAATGATTTTATGTATTGTAAACAATGCAAACTTTAGCAAAAATTCTGCAGGTGATACTAACTCAGACAAACTACCACTCAAAGACATGCAACATTCAGCATGAAACTTAAAACTGTAAAACAAAAAAAAAGTTTGTGTTTTTCTTCCATTAAATCCTTTCTTTATCCCTAAGTCAGATTACGTCTAAAACATAAGACTGTAGATGATTTTTTCACTTAAGTCTAAGACAGTTCAAAAAATCTCAAGAAAAAAGAAAAGGATATTGTATAACGTCATATACCAACTTTGCTGAACCACCTAAGGTTCGCAACCTCTCAGTAATTGGCTTCACCCGAATTGACTGGATAGGTATGAACGTTTGAGGAGGAAGCCTTTGCTCTTTCAGATACTGAAAACAATAAATGAAGCATGATGTCATAATTATATTCAAATGCTAAAAATAACAAAAACTACAGTAGGGTAGAGATTTGTTAAGACACTCCAAAGAAGTCAAATACACCCACAAATAAAAGTTATTGTTCATATAGACAAATACCTCCTTTAAGTTTACATACCTCTAGTTGTTGTGCATAGTAGAAAGGAAAGAAAAAAAAGAACAAAAAAAACGTTACCATATCTTTTACAATTTTACCCTGAGAAGGGATATCAGTGAGGAGGAAATGCCATTAACATTCAAGATCATTATCCACTAAACATGCAAGTCATACCTTAATGCACTCCTTTCCAGTGGCTTCATCTTCAACCACAACCGCATCCATGAATTTTCCCATAGCAACTGTTACAGCCAAGTTATATTTCTTCTGTGTTGGTCGGCACAGTTCAGTCATTCGACCATGAACTCCATTAAACAAGCGCTTAAGAGCATCAACTGTTTGTGACATCCTCGCATCCCTCTCAGTATCATGTCGATCAGCCTTCAACTCACGCAATTGATCTTCATATTCATCAATTTTGAGTTTGTAAGACGCATACTTGTTGCTGTCCAAAATTGTGAGTCAAAAAAAGAAGAAGGAAAGAACACATGTGACACAATCAATGTAACATTCAGCAGAACCCAATAAACAGAAAATGCAATTATAAGAAGTACATAACCATAAAAGTAGAACAGGTGATCATTTGGAAAGGCTAAAAATCAGATCACGAACCTAAATTCCTGATGCTTGCTTCTCATATCGTCTCTTTCCCTTTTTAATCGCTTTATCTCTTCTTCATGCTTCCTTGACGCATCTCGAATTTTTCTAACCCTTTCTTTCATTTCCTTCTTTTTTGAATTAAGTTCATCTAGACGGCCTTTTAACTGAAGAAAGTTCTCCTCTAAATTCTTTTGGGCTTCAATCCCAGCACGCTGTTGCCTATCCAGTGTTTCTTTCTCATCCCTAAGTTTCACAGTTTTCCTCCCAGCCTCCTCTTTGCTGCAACATTAGCACTTCATTATGGTAATCTTTGGTTCCATTAAATTTTTTTACTGAAATTATGTATTATTGCATCATGATAGAGAAGCTTACATTCTGAAGTATTCCTGTAGTTGATTGTCACCTAGTTGAATTTTGCCTCCAATATCTTGGCCTTCTTCTTCCAAAACCTCTTTCCTTCGAGTTAGGGCTGACAATTCTTTCTTAAGCTTTTCTACTTTTGCATCATGTTTCTTTTTTTCCTCTCGCTTTTTATCAAGATCCTTTTTGGTACTTTTGATCTTTGATTTTATGCGGGAAATTCCTTCCTTCTGTTTCAAAATTTCAGGTTGCTATCCAAGGAAACCAGAAAGAAAAAAATTAGAGCAGGATAAAGCCCTAATCATGGACTGTAAAGCACCCAAACCCTATCAAAGGGTTGACAGAAATTGCCAAAGGATTCTTGCCTTAAAATTTTGGTTGTTTCTTTCGCTTTTTGCTAGGATATAATTAAGCATATTTATCCTTATGTGGCTCTTCTTTCATATGAATAATTTTCTCCATAAAACAGGATGCATAGCACGTCAGATTTGTGCATTTTGAACTTAATAAAACTACATTGATGCATTAAATACTAAAATGATTCCCATGAATTCCTTATTTGTCTCTCCAACATTGCAAGAAGTTCTGAACGAGACAACTTGAAAATGTTCCTGTTTTTCATTCATCAGTTTCCAGGTCTACAAACCATATTTAAATACGAAGGCTAAGTCTTTGCCTTGATGAGACATGAAACTATCAACAAAAGTAGCAGAAACTGATGAATATGCAACCACTCAAGATAATCTGAAGGTAACTCAAGCATAAATCAATACAGGAATTCTTCTAATTAAGGGTTTTTTCAAACTCTTAAGAATACATATGGTGGGAATCCACAACAAATTAAAGACACCAAAAAACTAGCTAAACAGCACATCCAAGCCACCAAGGGGAATGAAACATGACAAATTAGCTTTATGTCCTATCAGAATTAAAAATCATTTTTAGGTCAAAATTTACAACAAAAAGCAATTGTTGCTTCTGGAAGGGAATTAAATCTGCTAGTAGGCATAACCACATACTCCTGCATGAAAGATCTTCTAAAGGACACCAAAAAGCAAGTTTTCACTCTGCAGATTAAGGAATCTAAACAGGGGCTGAAAAAATTCCAAGGAGTGTCTACAACAATAATTTCAGTAACTGAACATGAAGTAACTCGACATCTTTTCATGGTACGTAAATAGCATATATATACAACAGTTTTCATTAATAATTTAATTATCATCAAAAAGCTAATGCCAAAGAAACTGATAGCAACTTACATTCTTGTCAAGTTTACTCTTTTCCTCAGAAATCTTCATTTCACATTTGTTGATCTCCTTTTGATATTTTGCCAACTCCTTTTCCTTCTCACGCCTTTGCTTTTCATACCCATTCAGTTCTTGCACAAGCTCTTGTTGACTTTTCCTCTCAGCTTCAAGCTCTGCACTTATATTTTCAACATCCCTTTCTATGGTAAACAATTGCCAAAGGCAGTGCTCCTTCTTCAAATTTTTCTGTAGAAAGTCACTAACATAATTGAAATGCATGGGGAGCAAAAATGTATGTTCACTCAGAATAAACAATTCAAGTTGTGTAACCAAAGTGAGGATAAGCAGAAAAGGCAAGAAATAATATAATTTTGTTTATCAACAGTATTTTAGGGCTTTGAAAAAACAAAAACAAAAACAAAACTAGCCTAGACAGTAGACAGTTCACCCAACATTCTTTGTAAAACAAACTAGGATGTGGGGCTAGAATTTAAAACTGGTACATCTGGGTAAATTTAGTGAAAATGAACTCTAAAGCACAAATAGAAAATCAGTCCTACCAATTTTTCTTGCAAGCGAAGGTGCTTCTCAGCCTCTTCTTTCTGTTCTTTCTTCTGTTTTCTCTCTGCCACTACAGTTTTCTTCCTTTGATAAATTAAGGCAGTTTCTTCTTCAGCTCTTGCCTTCTGCTCTTCAAAATCCTCATAGTCTCTCTTATGCTCCTCAGAGCCTGATATTTGCTCAAAGAGCACAGTTAGTTCTTTTGGGTTTTTGGATGCAATTGACTCCACATCACCCTGCATCGGAAACAGGACTACTTGCTGAGATCAAATTTTAGAAACAAAATAGCTAACAATAGTCTTGTCATTCATTAAAGGAAGGAAGTTTGTAAGCATTTTATGAATAATCAAACCATCGCAACTTAAACTAAAGCTTTATAAACAACAACCTTCCTATAGCTCAGGCCTCAAACCAAAAAATTAAATATTAAACTTGAGCAAATGCTTGGTTATGATATCAGAATCCAGAACTTCTCTAATTCCAACCAAACAATATATTTTGTAAATCACCTAGGTAGCAAGCAAATTACCATTGAGAAGTGAGATTTAGTTGCAATCTTCACAGATTTTACCATTATGAGCACCATCAATCCTAATCTTTCAAACGCCTTATTAAGACATCTTAAGACTATTTACATTTAATCCAACTCAACCAACCCATCGAATACTAGTTCTGCTAGAAAATTTTCAACTCAAAACCTGAACCAACAGGATAGTCAAAATTGGAATAATCCAAACTCAAATGAACAAAAGTTCAAAATTATGAACTGAGCATATTTCTACGCATAATACAAATCTCCTAGTCAACCTGCCAACCTAATGGATAGGCTCCAATTCCTGGTCCAACAACACTTTAGAGAGGAAACAGAGCGCAAAGGTTCATAATGTACGGTTTTAAAATCAGTTTCCGGAATCTACAAATACCAAAGTTATTCCATGAATAAACGGACAAACCCAAGTGAAGATTATATACCTGAAAAACAAGAAAATTCCGAGCCTTGACAAGGACTCCTAGTTCCCTGAGCTTCTCATTATATTGATCCCAGTTCACAACTCTATTATCAACTCTGTACTCGCTCCCACCACTGCCCGTGATCGTCCTAGTGAAGGCGATCTCGGAGCCACTTTCTAGCAAGTAGACGAGCTTAACATAAGCACGGCGGCCCCTCTGCTCCTGCTCACGGAGGTCGAAGGTGTAGATAAGGTCCTTTAGTTGAGCACCACGAAGCTGGCCGGTGCGAACTCCGAGGACGAAACTGATGGCGTCCATTAGGTTTGACTTGCCGGCGCCGTTGGGGCCGATGATGGCGGTGAAGTTGAAAAAAGGTCCTATAACCTGGTGGCCCTTGTAGGACTTGAAATTCTCCAACTCGATCCGGAGAATTCCCGGCGGCGTCAGCGGCGGCATGGTTGTCGGAGGCGCTTCGCCGCTTGTCGGAATCCCGAAAATCTAGGGTTGGGGGACTCGAATCTCGGGAAAAATTGAGTAATTTTAGGGTTTGAACTTCGGACAAAGGGGTATAGGAGAGAGAAAGGGCGGGCTTACGGAAAGGAAAATTGGGGGAATGGCGGGGGAATGTGAAAACACGCTTGATTTGGTTTTCACTGGCTAAAAGAGATCTGCTAAGTGCTAACTGCTTGCAAAGATGGTTCCTCCGTTATCGGTGTCGGATACCCGGCGAAAACCGGGAAATAATCCGGATAATAGTCGGGTCAGGACTCAGGAGTTTGAAGAGTGCGTGGGAAGTCCACCCGACCCGACCCGACCCGTATTCGGACTGGGCTAAGGTGTGGAGTTTCTTTGGGTCCAGATTACACAAAAATAACGCATTTAAATTTGAATATCGGTAAAATTATTCCTAAACAAAAAAAAATTATTGGAAAAACATCAAAATAATTTCATTTTTTATTAGTATAAAAGGGATCAAATGAAAATAACTATAGAAGATAAATAGGAATAATTTTGAATGGTTAGATTTGAGAAGAAGAATGGTCCAAATTATACTTTCATTAAAAGGGATCGTGTTATACGTGTTTTTTGGAAAAGTTCGTGTGCGCCTCACTGTGAACGTATTTTCAATGTTCATCAGTTTTATTCTTAAATGTTTACCACTTTCATGCTTAAATGTTTATCACTTTTATACTCAAATGTTCATCAATTTTTTATACATATTTTTTCATCGTTTTTCTCATATATATTCATCACTTTTCATTGTGAACATATTTTCGTTGTTCATCACTTTTGTCCTTAGACGTTCATCACTTTCTCTTTTTTCCTATATGTTAATCATTATTCGCGTGAACTTATTTTTGATGTTCGTCACTTTTGTCATTTGATGTTCATCACTTTCATGTTGTGATGTTCACCATTTTTGTATCTAGATGTTCATCATTTTTTATGCATTCATGTTTATCATTTTTCTCCTGTACGTTCATCATTTTTCACGTGATCGTGTCTTAGATTTTCATCATTTTTGTCTATAGATGTTCATCACTTTAGTTCCTAGATGCATAGATGTTCATCACTTTTCATGTATGCATGTTCATCTATTTTCTCTTATACATTCATCACTTTTCGTGTGAACATGTCTTAGATATTCAACAATTTTGAGCATATATGTTAACCACTTATATGCCTAGGCAGTGGCGGATCCAGTCGGGGGCTTGAAGGGGTTGTCGGCCCCGCTTCTAGTCCAAAGAAGTAGTATAAAAAAAAGCTATATGTGTCTACCAATGTTCCACTAGCATAGTTGGTTGTGGCCTTGGCTTTCCAAGCCTCTAATCTTGTGTAGTCGTGTTCCAATCTCATATTTGACAAAAGCATTCAATTTCCCCCCTCTTTTTATGAGTCGTGGGCCACTATCCTAAATTTAGGCCGTTATCTTGCTTTTAACAAGGGAAAACATAATTTGTTGTTTATAAATTTATTAGTTTTAATTCTATAAGAGATCTAAATAGAGATTGAAGATTATAAATTATTTCAACCAATATTTCTTAAATATATGTCAAGTTTTTATAATGGTAATATTGACCATGATATTTCTTAAATATAAGCCAAGTTTTATATTAATATGTCGATGTTGTATATCGATATTTATCTTTACGAATAAGTATTAACTTTATAAATCAGTAAGGCTAAGTTATCATTCTATTGTATAAGGCTTTTTATAAATCATTGGCACACTGTGTCCACTGCATCCGATAAATGATATTAGCAAGTGAATCATAAGCGGAGACTGGAAGCTCTACAGGAATTGTTGTGATTCTTCCTAAATAGTCTCGCCGGGGTTTTAGTTTTCCTATCCCTTAAGTAAAGTGACTTGTTAGGCTTTAGCCCAGCGGCGATCTAGCACACCTAGTATTAGTCCCTCCAACAACATGAAAAACTCAAGTCCAAAATTTATGGAATAATTTGCCAATCCTTCTGATAAATCTTGGATCCACCACTGTGCCTAGATGCTCATATCTTTTATGCATAGATGTTCATCACGTTTTTATGCATGCATGTTCGTCATTCTTACGCCTTAATGTTCATCACTATCACATCTTAATGTTCATCACTCTCACGCCTTAATGTGCATCACTTGTTTAGGCATATATTTGCATCACCAAAAAAACAGGAAAAAAGCATATCTTTTTACTTACGTAAGACTTGATTTCATATTGAAGATTATCAATTTTGTGTTAAATAAACACGCAATGAACATCATATGGTCAGTTTAAAAGATTTGATTTTTTCATAACATGAACATAGAAACACTATAGAATTCTTTAATTTGTAGTTGTAAAGTGGTGAGCATTGCTTATATACATGCGATAAACATCCACAAACAAAGCGGTGAACATCTGTGTTCACTGGCAAAAAACACAAGTGTGACGACGCCTCTGGCGCATTCTCAGTTCTCTCCTAATTAATGGTTCTCACTTGAACATTCCCCTTTACTAGTATACTATAAATAATTTCGACTTTTAAGAAGAAGAAAATTCTCAACTTTTAATTGATTAATAAAAAACAATATAAATAAAATTTTGGTTGAAATTCAGGCTAATTCGATGGCAGCATGACACCTATTAAGAGATTTTGTACACAGGAGGATCGCTTACCACATTCAACTATGGAGAGACCTCGAGTACACATTATCGAATTAGCCGGAATTTCAACTAAAAATTTAATTGTGTTATTTTGGTTCATGGTTGATAGTTTGAATTATTTGTAGTTGACTTAGGCAATATTCGGTATATCCAACTGAAATATGAATTGGAGCTGAATGAATAGGTGGAACTCGACATGGATTTATTAACTTTTTTCTAAAAAAATATAATTGGTGTTTGATATTATAAACTGAAATGGGTGAAAGTAAAATTGTGCTTGTTATTCTTAACAATCTTTGAGGGGTCACATTAAAAAATTGACAAAATTAAGCTACATTAATCTACTACAAGTTCAGTAAGGCTATGTTCAATATATCCAACCGAAATAGGGAAAAAATACAATTAAGATTGTTAAGCTTTAACAATCTTGGGGAAGTCACATTACAAAATTTGACAGAATTAAGCTACATTAATCTATTACAAGCTTATTAAGGCTCTGTTCGGCATATCGAGTTGAAACTGGAGTTGAGGCTGAATAAGTAGCTGAAGCTGAATGAGTGGCTGAAGCTGCAACTGGATTTATTAGCTTATTTTTTCTCTAAAAGCTAGTTGAATGTTCGACATTACGAGCTGAATTTTTAATAATAGCAATAAAACTACGAAAAAGGGTATGATAATACATCTATATTTTGGCGCATATATAAATAAGGTTTTATTTTGATCCATGTGAGTACTTTTTAACCCTATATTTTATATTGTCTCCTCCTCATATCTCACACATAAACATCTTCACGTACGTCGACGTTGATATAGTTTCGCTTTAATTCATTCATATGTATATGAGTAATTAAATCTAAATCTATCTACTTGTGGTTTCAATCTATTGCTCATTTTCGATTTCATGTTAGCATGTTGGTCTATAAATTGGAGCTTTTATAGATCATTAAATTATCAATTGTAATTAATAATAAGTTTTTGATAAAAGTCTAATTGAGGAGATACGTAATGCTCATAAACCTTGTACATAATTTCATGATACAATTGTTTATATAATTTCATAATTATAGTGACGAACTATTTTATGTGCTCATTTAAGGGCACCAATGGGTAATAAGTTACGTTAAGTTGGTTAAACTTCCATAATGTTGGGGGAGTCCCATTAAAAAAAGCAACAAAATTAAGTTACATTCATCTATAATAAGCTTGTTAAGCTAGATGAATAATTTTCCACCAAACACTCAGCAAGGAGATGAAAACAATATTTAAGATTCGTTAATGTGCAAAAAAGCTCTTCCGAACGGAGCCTAAGTTAAAATGATATTTTTTATACCAAATACTCATTAAGTAGTTTTAAAAATAATTAAGCTCCATTAATCTAAAAAAATTTGCCGAACGGAGCCTAAGCTAGATTGACATTTTTAACCGAACACTCATCAAGTATATTAAAAAAAAGTCAACTCCGTTAATATAAAAAAAATGAACGGATCATTGCAAGTAGAGATATTTTTTTGCCCCGGTAAGATTAGGCTAGTATTAAGCTCTACTTGAAAACCGTCATATAACATACTTTTGGATGAGAACATGAAGTTCTGGTTTAGTAAGAATTTTACGTGAATACTCTTGGCAAAGATTTGCAATAGAATCAGCCACCAAGTTAATTTCACGGAAAATGTGATGAATCTGGACTATTACAAAAGATTGTAACAGAAAAATGATACCAGATATAAAAGTTTTGATTTCCCATGAACAATCGCAAATTCCATTTAGGATATTTGAAAATGTAAGGTTATCAGTTTCTATTTCAATGTTGTTAATCTTCATGTATATAGTTTTAATGAGTGTGTTTCGCTAGAGATGGCTCGCGGTTCGGTGGAACCGGAGAACCTCCGGTTCCGGAAAAAACCGAAACCGGATAAACCTCCTATATTTGGTTCCGATTTGGCAAAACCCAAAACCGACCGAACCAGGTAAACCTCCGGTTATCAAGTTATATATATATATTTTCTATTTTTATTTTTTTGTCAATTTATTTTATAAATCAAATTAAGTAAATTTTTTAAGTTCAAGTTTTAAAGTATAAATCTTTTAAGTTCAAAGAAACGTTCACTTTATCATTATTTTAAAAAAATGTCTTTTATATTTTTTTTTACAAAAAAATGTTTTTTAATATAAAAAAGTGTTTTTTTTTTCCGATTCTAGAACCGAAACCGAAATTGGATAAAACCGGAACCGAAACCTCCGATTTCAGATTAATTCGATTTCGGTTTTCATTTTTCTGGTTTTGAAACCGAAAACCTCCGATTCCGAAACCATGCCATCTCTATGTTTCACACATTTAGTGCTTCTATTTTGACTGAAGTAGGTTTTCTTCCTTTTTTCTGATTAGCGTGGGATGCCTTGTCATTTCAAAATATAAATCCAATTGATGAATCACCATTAGTTTTGCATGATCCATCCACATTAGTTTTTATTACATTGTCTGATGGTTTCTTTTATTATAAGTTTTCTATTTTCTCCTATTTTCGTTTCTCTTTTTATTTTATTTTATATTATAAGTTCATTTGAATTTTTGTTTTATTCCATCAGATATATCATACTTGGAGTGAATTTGGTTAGACTCATTATCGTTTTAAGTTTTGGTTAATTTGTGAGAATCTTTTCTCATTCATATGATGTCAAATACACCACCAAATAATTGTCATTTTTCAATATTGTGAGCTTGTTAATTTCTGTCTAATTTTATCTAGAATTTCTCCAATCTTTCTATTATTAATGTTTAAACTCTTAATATAACTCTCTGTATCGGCATTGATTTCCTTGATTGTTTGTAGAGTCTAGACCGTTTATAAAAAGTGTATTAAATCAAGGATGCGGATCCGGTGAAAAAGTGAGCTTAGGTGAGAAATACAAATGAATATGAGCCATTTGATCCAAAGAAACTAAAGGCCTAGATTAAAAAAGGAAAAAAAACGCAATAATTCGGCACGACCGAATTTTATTTCAAAAAAACGCGTATTTTTGAGGGAAAATACGGGCGGGTGCATGCACATGCGTTTTTTTTTATTCGCTAGCACATACAACACAAAAATCATGCACATAAAGACTTATTTTTCATGCACATACATGCAAAATCTGTGCATTTTTTAACTCGTCCATATAAAGTCAAATGGAATACAAACTTGTGCACATTTCAGGGGTATGTTTTTTACATGTATGTGCATAAGTTTCCACTAAACAAAGACAAACATATATTCATGCACATATAAGTACGAACTCGTGCACATTCTAAAAAAGTGCATCAATTTTTGCATGTAATGTGCGTGTGTTTCCATTTATACAAAGCCACATATATAGTCAAAATATGTGCACATACATGCACAAACTTGTGCACATTCCAAGAAGTGCACACGTTTTTACATGTATGTGCATGAGTTTTCACTTAAACAAATTCACACGTACAATCAATACCTATGCACATACAAGCATAAAGTTGTGTACATTATGGGAAATGAATAAGTATTTGTCTGTATGTCCATGGATTTTTACTTACACAAATGCATGTATATTTTTATTTCTAGAAAATATGTAAGTGGAAACTCATGCAAACCTATTACAAATTACATGTATATACAAATATAAAGGCATATACTTCAAAAGGAATGACATACAGTTCAAAACTCATGTATATTTTAATCCAGAAAAACGATATACACAAGTAGAATTTAGATACACATATAAATCCAAATTCATACACACATAACTCAAAATTTATGTACATTCCATATCTTGTACGCTCGTACATTCTTTTAAAGTTTTTTTTAAAATACGTTTTATTTATTTTAAAAAAATGACATGACTGTTTTTTATTTTTATTCTTACACTAATAATTTTTATCACTTAAACTTTTCACTTAAATCAATGACGTTCCAACTAAATAAATAACAGACTATCATTCGACAATACTTTTTAATTATTTTCCACAATTTTAGAGTTTCATGATCGGTATTCGACAATACTAACTACATAAAATGAGCTTATCATTTGGAGTTTGACATTGAACGAAAAAAATAGTACTTTGTACTTATTTTTTTATAAAAATAATTTATCGATATCTTACACCTTAAGAAATATGTTTTCTTCGTAAGATAAACTGCGTTATTGACCATTTTAAGACTTTTAAGTGGATTTGGGTCGATCACCAATAATCATCGTCATCGATCATCATTGGCCTCCGAGATGGCTGATGTGTTCCCCAAACCAATTGGATTTTAGAGTGGAGAAATATTAAAAGGAGATTAGGGTTCTTCATCGTGTGGTTCTTGGCGAACTCCTGTCGAATTTTACAGATTCGGGAGGTAATCAATTCGATTCAGTGATACGAATTTGAGTTTAAAGGATCAGTAGTATAATTCTGCTTGAAGGATGGGGCAACAGCAATCGAGAGATGAATTGCTGTATCAACAAGCGGTTGAGGGTAATGTCGAAAACATCAAAGCTCTTTGTAGAGAAGGCGCTGGTCTTGAGGTCTCTCTCTCTTCCCTCTTATCTCTCCGAATTGGAAATCCTTATGCCTTTTCATTACTAGATTTATGCTTAATTATGTGCATTAATTTTCCTTATCTCAAAAAATTGGAGTAGTGGATGGACAAAGATGGAAAAACTGCATTGATTGTGGCTTCCATGGATCCGAGGCTGTACATTGTAGCCAAAACTCTGATTGAAATGGGCGCAAATGTGAACGCATACCGTCCTGGTGAGTTTTTTTTCTTCCAAAAATGCATTGTATTATGTTTTTTCTGTAACTATTTCAATCTGGCTGGTTAATTTATGAAAAAGTATATGAGAATGATACAATACAGTAACCTGCTAAGCTCTGCATCGCTCTAGACGATACAACATTGAAATTTGTGTATGAAATTGTTAACTTCACGGTTGATCAGCCTAAAAATTTGATTGTGAAACTGTTGGTTCCACTATGAGCAGCTCTTGGAGAATTTTCTTCTTTTTGGTCAAAGATGTCCTGTTGTATCTAGGATATTAGTTGTTAGAGTTCTCTTGAAATGTTTTATTATGTGTTAGGTCGTCATGCGGGCACACCTTTGCATCATGCTGCTAAGAGAGGACTGGACCAGACAGTTAGGTTGCTTTTTTCACATGGAGGTAACATCCCTTGAGTGTAGCACAGTTGTGTTAGGTTGTTGATCTTTAAGTTGCTTTGAAGGGCATTTGGTGTCCTAATATAAGTTCTTTATAAGTGATTATATGATAGATTGATAGTCACAGTGTTGGTAACTTTGTTTATTGTATATATTTCCAGCAAATGCTTATGTGAGAAGCGATGATTGTCAAACACCACTTGATGTTGCCAGAGTGAAAGGGTACAACAATGTTGTTCGAGCAATTGAGGTCTCTTATTTTACATTACATCTGTGTGATATAAGGAATATTGTGTCTGGAGCATTTGGACCTTTTGATTTGACATATATATTCACTTTCCAGGGACATATATGCTATTACTCTGGGCATGTACGTGAGATTTTGGCTCCAGGGTTTATTGAAAAGTTGGTTCCCCAGTTGTTATCAAGAAAATGGTTAGTAATATCTCCTGTTATCTTATTTTAATACGGTATGGAGAGTGGAGGCTCAGCTTCCAGTGTAGAAGTCAATTTTAGAATTCCTTAGACTTCTAGGAAGTAGATGTGTTAACCATATATACGTCCATTGTAAATTATAAGGCCTGTACGGCATGAGCTGACGAAAGCCTCTGATATAACAAGGTAATCATTCTTCTTTAAAAGAGAAAAGTATAAAAGTAAGAGGTGGATATTTTCACTAATGAATTTCCTTACCTTTTAGTTAGGCTGCTTTGCACCTTGCAGCCGTTGAGTTTCAGTGTGCACCATAGCAGCTATTCAATAGTAGTATACAAAAAGGAAGTTCAAGTGGAAAGAATGAAGGGTGGTTTTTCGCTAATGGTTATTTTGTCTTTCCTTTTAGTTGGGCAGTAGTTGTACCTTGTAACCCTCCAAATCCAGCAGCTCCACCGAAGCTCGAGCTTGCTATATATCCTACTGAACAGGTAACTTCAAGTTGAAAATATGTAAACTTCAAACTATGTGGTGGTCTCGGTCATTGCTCTCGTAGTCGTAGATTGCAATTTGCTGTTCTTCTTATTAATCAGTTAGTGGGTTGCTGCTTGATATGACAGTTATGGTGTTATCCCATATTGATGGGTCAATTGTCTTTACTTCGTATGAACAGGATCCTAAACCTCAAGCAGTCATACCTCTTTGGAAATCAAAAATAGAGGACCCAAAGTTTCATCAAGCAGATCCAGTGTTAATAGTTTTTGATCAGTCATCCAGTAAGTTATTACAGAGCATTGGTTACCTTAATTCAGCCTTAATGGTAGACTGTGATTAGAGTATAGTATTTCTATTTGTGGAAGCTTGTGAAGAACTTGAAAACTTAAAAGACTTCTTAAATTACATGTCTTTTCTAAAAATGTTTTGGTCATCATTGGTTGTTTCCTTAGTCTTGTCTGCTCTTGTTCTTATATTTTGGCCTTACTAGAGACTCGTCATAAATTTGCATCTGCAATTGTGGGTGACAAGCAGCAAATTCGGAGGCTCTACAATGCATGCAAAGGGATTTCTCAGGTATAAGCTTATATACACTCGTACTCTGGATTATTTCTCTTACTTAACTGCTTTACTAGTGAAGTTATTCATGTGAATTCATGGTTTCCAAGATAGATTATAGTATTGGGAGGCCAAAGATGTGAAGTTAGCGGACTACTGTGTAGTGTGTGATCGAGTGCCCTTTTGTTGTATGCTCTTCCGTGTTAATAGTTTCTTCTCTGTGGGTCTACTTGCATGATATTTGGCCTACATTCAGATTCTTTGATACGGGTCATACAATTCTGTACAAATGTACACCAAAATTTCATGATGAGATGTGGAATTTGATTTCTTGTCTTCTGATATGATCGAAAAAGGTACAAGATTTCATTGAGGTTTATTTGTGGATTCATAGAACCCACAAGCATAGAAAAGGAACACCTCAAACATAAATGAGCAATAAAATCTGGTCTCGTCTGAAATACATGATGGGGTCTCAATTGAGCATTTACTAGCTGATATGTTAGTTGCATTGGTGTTATAGTTGTATGATCTTACAGCAATCTGTACCTCTGTTACACCATCATGTCCATAGTGATCCATGGACAGTAATGAGACTCATGACTATGTGCATTATCTTAATCTAGTCAGGCTTAACTGTGATGAAATTACATGACAAATCTATGCGTCGATCTCAAATTGGGTGTGCAGATTCCTCCTGCTTAATTCTTTCACTTTCTGGTAATTATAGGTCATGCCTTCTCCCACCCCAAGCAGTGATCCTGCAACTCCACCTGCACCAATGTCAACTGCTGTTGTGGCAGAGGATATTCAGGCTACAACTTCACAACCCAGCTCTTCAATGAATGACAACGGGTGGGGTGTTGCAACACTGAGTGCTAGTCACAATGATTGGGATGCATCCAACCCACCGTCTTCTAAGGCAAGCACCAGTGGATGGATGCCTGAACCAGCAACCGAAGAATTCAATCAAACTACACCAACTCTCCCAACAACCAGCGAAGCTGTTGGCTCATATTCTTCTTCCCCATCAGCCCCACCATTGCCCTATGACGATGGGCCCGTTCACTACCCATCAATAGACATGACCCCGGTGGAAGTCTCGGTTCCCACAGTACAGAACGAAGCTCCTAAACCAACCGAGTCAAATGATAACGACGAGAATATGTGTGTGATATGCTGGGAAGCTCCAGTTGAGGGAGCATGCATCCCTTGCGGTCACATGGCGGGTTGTATGTTGTGCTTGAACCAAATCAAGGCCAAGAAAGGTAATTGTCCTGTTTGCCGAGCTAAAATCAATCAGGTGGTAAGGCTATATGCTGTTTGAGGACCAAGTTTTTTGTTTTGTTTGTTTCCATATCGAGATCTTTGTTGGACAGTAGAAGCTGGGATTTATGCTGAATGTGATCTGTGTAGTTGTTCTGTACAACTGCTGTAAATTATCATTTCCTGTGATGTTACTTGCAATTTTGTATCTACTGTAGTATTTTCTGTAAACCAAAATAAATACAAAAATATAAGATTGGGATTGAATGCATTGGGGTCGGGGTCCAGTTGATATTAAGGTGCTTTGAGGGGGTCCAGAAAATGTGTTCTGTTCATGGAATGCCCTCTGATCAAAGCAAGGTATCCCCCACCCCGCGCTGTGCTTGAAAATTGAAAGTAAGACTTTTCCTTTTGCACAAGTTAAAACACACATGGCATGCTTCATCATTACACTTTCTAGCTCCATTATTACTACTGGATATACTTTCTACTGCAATAGTTTATGATGATTGACTCCTTTATCTCAAATTAATTCCCAAGGGAGGTCAACTTTTCAAAATCACCCTTGATTAGGAGGGTTTTTACAAAATCAAGGAAGACTAGAGAAATGTACCCAACCTTTGGGATATGTTTTCCAAACAAAGGTTCAAGATTTGCTCAAAAAGGGTAAAGTTTCAATGTCCCTCAAGTGGTTAATCACTGTTTAACAAGGTTGACTTGGAGGAAAAACTTTAAAGTTTGTTGATTTTGTGTACTCTTCTTTATATAAATGATATAGTGAAACTCTTCTCATTTGGATGCCTATGCATAATAAATTAATAACCGCGGTTTCCTATTTTAAAACGGGTAGAATGTTCGCATCCGGATTTTCTGGTGACGCACCTGTTTTTGGGCGCATCCTGGTTGCGCCCAAAAACAAGATTTTTGTTTTCAAAAAAAAAAAAAACAATTCCTTGGGCGCACCCTGGATGCGCCCAAGTGAAAGAACCGGGTTTAAAAAAAAAAAAACGGTTCATGGCAAATTTTGTTTTGTTTTAAAAAAAAGTATATGGTTCACCTTGGGCGTATCCACGTTGCGCCCAAAAGGAATTATTTTTTTTTAAAAAAAATTATTGGTGTAACGTGATGCGCCCAAGGGGTTTCTATTATTTTTTAGAGTTTGTGATTTAGGGTTTTTGGACGCAATCAGATTACACCCAAGGGTTTTTTAGTGTGTTTTAGGGTTTGGGGTTTTCGTCCATTCGAGTACAAACCCCTAAACCCCACACACCCTTTGGGCGCAACTAGATTGCGTCCAGAATTATGGGCGCAACTAGGTTGCGTCCAAGGGGTTTGTAGCGTTTTTTAGGATTAGGTCTTGGGGTTTAGGGTTAGGTCTTGGTGTTTGGGGTTTATGGTTATATTATATAGTTATATACTATGCTTATATCATATAGTTATATACAATAATTATATCTTATACTTATATGACTTATATCCAATTTGGTTATATCATATCGTTATATTCTATAGTTATATACAATGATTATATGTTATCGTTATATCCAATTTGGTTATATCATATCGTTATATCCTATAGTTATATACCATGATTATATGTTATCGTTATATCCAATTTGGTTATATCATATCGTTATATTCTATAGTTATATAAAATGATTATATGTTATAGTTATATCCAATTTGGTTCTATCATATCGTTATATCCTATAGTTATATACCATGATTATATGTTATCGTTATATCCAATTTGGTTATATCATATCGTTATATTCTATAGTTATATAAAATGATTATATGTTATAGTTATATCCAATTTGATTATATCCTATAGTTATATACCATGATTATATGTTATCGTTATATCCAATTTGGTTATATCATATCGTTATATTCTATAGTTATATAAAATGATTATATGTTATAGTTATATCCAATTTGGTTATATCATATCGTTATATCCTATAGTTATATATCATGATTATATGTTATCGTTATATCCAATTTGGTTATATCATATCGTTATATCCAATTTGGTTATATCATATCGTTATATCTTATAGTTATATATTATGATTATAGCATTTGAAAATCACATATAACTATGGTTATATCCAATTTAGTTATGTCTTATGGTCATATACTACGGTTATATTCTATAGTTATATACTATGATTATATCTTATACTTATATGACTTATATCCAATTTGGTTATATCATATCGTTATATTCTATAGTTATATACCATGATTATATGTTATAGTTATATCCAATTTGGTTATATCATATCGTTATATCCTATAGTTATATACTATGATTATATCCTTTGAAAATCACATATAAATATGGTTATATCCAATTTGGTTATGTCTTATGGTCATATAATACGGTTATATTCTATAGTTATATACTATGGATATATCTTATGGTTATATTTCATAGTTATATATTATGATTATATCTTATATTACATCATATAGATATACTATGGTTATATCATATAGTTCTATATAATGAATATATCTTATAGTTATATGTCTTATATCAAATTTGATTATATCATATCGTTATATTATATAGTTATATATTATGATTATATCTTATGTTTATATTATATAGTTATATACTATGGTTATATCCTATATTATATTCTAAAGTTATATACTATGGTTATATCTTATAATTATATACTATGATTATATCTTATAATTATATAGTATGCTTAATCATATATTATATCATATAGTTATATACTATGGTTATATCATATACTTATATAATATGACTATATCTTATAGTTATATGTGATTTGGTTATATCCTTATAGCTATATCCAATTTGGCTATATCCTTATGATTATATTATATAGTAATAACAAAATTGGATATAACTATAAGATATAATCATAGCATATAACTATATGATATAACCATAGTATATAAATATAGAATATAATCATGAGATATAACCAAATTGTATATAACTATAAGATATAATCATATTATATAACTATATGATATAATCATAGATATAACTATAAGATATAATCATAGTATATAACCATAGTAATAACCAAATTGGATATAACTACAAGTAGGGGTGAGCAAAAGGATATATCCGATCCGATCCGGTCCGGTATACCGGATATCCGGTTCAAAAAATTTACAAAACCCCGATCCGTATCCGGTCCGTTTTGAAACGGATCCGGTAAAAAGGACCCTGATCGGATCGGATATCTGAGCTGGATATCCGAATTATCCGGTTACTACAAATCTATTAAAAATAAATCAATATATTCATTTTTTAAATTCAAAAGTAATAAATTGTAAATTAAGAAATAAAATTTGTAGGTTGTTTCTTAATTTGTTCGTACGATTTAAATTATATACACACATATTATTCATATGAAAACATATTTACACTATTTTACTTGGACAACAATATAAATATGTGATTAAGGATGTAAAATTTATTAATATATTACTCAATATATTAGTTATAATAAACAAATTTATGATTATAAATATTATATGAATAGTACCGGATATTTTCGGATATCCGGTAAGCTAAATATCTCGATCCGTATCCGGTTTAAGTATCCGGCAAAATCACCCGGATCGGATCGGATACGGATAAAAACTTAAAGGATATTTTCGGATACGAATTTTTAGGATACAGATCGGCGGATTTTCGAATCGGATATATTTGCTCACCCCTAACTACAAGACATCCAAATTGGATATAAACAAATTTGGACGATGCGCCCAGGTTTTTTTTTTTTTTTTTCCCGAAAAAAAAAAAAAAAAACTGGGCGCATCGTTGTTGCGCCCAAGATCAATCGATTCAGACCCAAACCGGTTCAATAATCTTTAAAAAATTATTTTTCAAAATAAAAATAATTCACCCAGACCTTGGGCGCATCCTGGTTGCGCCCAAGGAATTGTTTTTTTTTTAAAAAAAAAAAACCCCCAGTTTGAACGCATTCCGAATACGCCCAAATTAGGGTGTGCCGTAAGAAATTGCGGGTGCAAACAATAATCCCCTTTTAAAAAGGCAAGTTTGAGAGTTTAGATGGTTGCAAAATATAATGAGAAAACTAGAGGAGGGCAGTAAACTAACTAAAAAGATGAAAAAACAAATTGGGGCAAATCAAATATTAAAATTAGGTGAATCAAAAGTTCAGTCCTTTGCCCAAGGAGTTACTACCCCACAGCACATGGAGAGTACACCCTCTTCATTTATTTTGATATCATTTGTGGGTTGCAAAAAGCATGGCGTGGACGGCAGTCATATGTAGCCTTCATCTTCATACTTGTAACTAGAGGCTGTATCCGTGCATAGCACGGGTCATAGGTTATATATATATATATTGATTTTATTGATTTTTTCTGTTTTTAAATGAGAAAAGAAATAAAAAATTTATTTTAAACATTTTCAGCTTTAACAACACAAACATTCACATACATTTGAACACTTTAGTATGACAGGTTTACAAATAACAACTCACTTTTGTTCACCAAGCTAAGCTGGAGAATTTGTAATTTTTATGGACAATCACCGTGTTTAAAACGGTTTTAAGTAGATCAAACATATTATCTGCAACTCTTAGATGAATCTCAAATATCGTATGAAACTAAGAAATTTATATACTCGTGATAGCATTATCTCACTTTGATTGTCCATATTAATAAGCTTTAGTAGGTCATGATCTATTATATTTGATTTTGTATGTCTTCATATTATCCACACCATTTCCAAAATAATTTTGTTTAGATATGAACATGCATTTAAAAGGGTTATTGAACAGTTAAGTTATACGACAATTAGTTGACATATAGAATGTTGTTAAGAAGTTGTGATCATATTTTATTACTTATATCTATTTATTAAAAGGGGTTACATGTCTCAAAAGTAACAAAGGAGTCACAAAGATAGAGGATATTATAACTATCATTGATGATCAATTATGTATATATACGAATACAAACTTGTACTCCTATGGAGTATGTAGTAAACATATAGCAAACAGAAATGCTTATTACTTAAGCTATTATTCAATGAATCTCTTATTTTGCATCAAAATTTTAGATAATTGAATAATATTATAATATAAGTTAAATTTAACTTTTTCTTAGTACATATATTGTAAGAAAATCTTTCATTTGTAGTGGACACTACCATCGATCACGATAATCATATATATACTCATGATCTCAATTATTTTTGTCACTTTAGTAAATTAATTATAATTGTGGCATGGAGCCATGTAAATAATTCAACCATCAGTTAAAACTTTGTCATTTAAGAATAAAAACACATTGCTCTTTTCTTTACTAATAGAAGTTTACCAATTGATCATATATACAACTTTGTGATACCGACAGAAAATGACCTCAAGGAATGCAAAACCATCCAAAATTCTACATTTGACAAATGTATATTTTTAGTTTTATAGTTGTTAAAGAGTAGTAATAATTGGATTAGTTATTATTTGTAAGGCCCACAGCCTTAGAAACGCTGTCCCTATGCCAACCGGGAACTTCCTAGGAGGTCACCCATCCCAGTACTACTCCCGCCCTAGCATGCTTAACTTCCTAGTTCTTTGTCCTCACTTGAACCAGGAAAATGAAGAGCTCTTGTTGACATGGGTAACACTCTAATCCTTATAATGAATTACAAATCCGGGGTATTACATTATTATACAAATAATTAAAAAAATTATTTAAATAAATATTATCATTGTGGCTTAAGCTAAAGAATTTATGGAAAAAAGTATAATGAAAAAAGAACAGAGCTAATGAAATAGCTTAAACTTTCAATTTGGCTCATGTGAATGAGCATAAGTAGTCTAGGAGGATTGTGATAATATGCTCAAGAGATCGATATTATACTTGCCACTGAACAAAATATCAACAAAAAAATACACAAATATTTCAAATTCTAATTCATAAAATGGGAAACAACAAAACATCCAAAATGTCAATTACAACTCATAAAATAGATATCAATAAACTAACCATATAAAAACCTAATCCAAGTATTTATAGGAATAAGGTGTAAGAAAATCATAAGAAAATGGAGATGTGGATTGAAATCTTTATTTTTTGGAATGAATGTCTTGTATATGTATGACCTTTCTATAAAGGTAAAATTTCTCTTTATGGTCAGGTTCATTTATCATCTACATTAAACCAACCTCTAATCAATTAGGAGTTTGAAATATGAAAAACAAAAGTTACGATCTATAATTTAAATGTGATTAATTGATATTAGAAACATGTAATGAAGATGTAACGATCACAAAAAAATATATTACTATAAATTGAAATAATGTTAAAATCTAATATCTTAAATGAATTCATTTCTTTATAAATTGAAATAAATTTCCATATAAAAGTTATGTGTCAGTGAGTTTGAACGACCATGCAAGCGTTTTTAAATATATTTTTTCCGTCAAAGTTGATGTCCAAGTGAGTTTGAATGACCCGAACGTTACTAAGGTTGACATAATTATCATTGATATAAGTATATCATCAATTAGTATAATGAACTTTTCAATTTCTTGAGTTGTAATTCGATGATAACTTTTTCATTTTCTAATCCTCTTCTTCCAAAATTTATATTTTATTGATAATATTTTTTCTAAAGTGATATATTAATTATTATTTATTAAAGACAATAAAATAGGGGAATATGTTACACAATTTTCAAATCAGTTACATTTCTAAGATAACGTTTGCGACGAACTTATCCTGCCAAATAATCTTCCATTAACTTGATTTTCTCCCTATATTTAATTTTATAGTTGATGACTATTCATTGATTTTAATTTTATAAATTATTTCGATTTACACAAAAATAATTGAAGGGTTTCATAACTAAATTGGGTTTGTAACATCAAAATTGAAAAGTAGTCGTTTAGAGTTATAAAAAAAAACATTACAATAAGTATGAAAAATTCAATATATGCATTAAAATTAGGTGTTTAAGTTTTAATGTTGGTAGTGGATTTGAGAGTTTTATGAAGATTATATTGGGCTATTTTAACTTGAATGAGGTAAGCATTATTTTAATTTTTAAGTGATTAGTTAAATTATTACATTAAAATAATTTGTAATTTAATCTTGATAAGGTGGATACAATATTTGTTTTGGTACTCAAGTGGATACAAATCTTTATATTCGAATTATGTTATTTGGATGTGTAATGTCTTAATTTTGATATATTGTTTTACAGTTAATTATGTATTTTTATGTTATATAGAGATTTTGATTTATATATATAACTATGAGTAGTAAAAAAAGAAATTGTTTAGCTAGGTATGAAGACCATAAAACAAATAAAATATAAATTTTAATTGTGATTTTAATTTTTCAATTGCATTTACCAAACCACCTCAAATTGTCTATTTTTTGGTAGAAATTTGACATTGTTTCCTTAGGTATGAAGAATACAATAAATGTATTCGTATTTCCTTTTTAGGTTTGTTTTCTAATTTTTTTTGTTTTTTTTAATGTTACTTTTAACTTTACTTATTGAGATAATTGTCAAGTACTATAGATTTTAGTGGTTGATTTAAAAAATTGAATAACTCCTTAGGTTTAGGAAAAAATATCGAAAATCAAATTGTTTCTAAGAAGAATTGAACTTTCAACGTGTTTTATGAAGTCTCTTCGCTAAATCATTGAGATAAAATAGAATATTTGACTTCTAGTGGAATGTAAAAATATATAAAAAAAATAAAAGGTAAAATGGTAAAACAAAGTTGTTAAGAATGAGGATTGGAACCCTAGACCTCTTGTATTATGGGAGTGTCTTTAACCATTGAGCTATATTGGATGGTTTAGTTTGTAATGAAAGATTAACAAAAAATAAAAAATAATTTCTCATATTTATTTGACATTAATTACACCCTTAGTCTACTTTATATATTTATAGATTCATTTTTTTTTATGAGAAAAGAATTAGACTGGTCTTAGTTTCTATGCAAAGATCAGCCTAGAATATTCTTGCGGATGAGAACCTGAAATTCTAAATCGAGACTAGGATTAGACACAAATAGTAAAAAACAACATTTATAAAAGGGCACCTGTGGAGTAAATAGGAAGGGAAAGACTGCTGTTAATTAAGTCAAAATTAATCAAGACAAAAAATAATCAACCACTCTCCCTAGTTGTTTAGTGTAATACTACTATTTTTTGCTAAAAGTTGATAAAAAGTATATATAAACAATTACAAAAGTTCTTCCAGAAGCAATATTGTAATAGCAATATCCTTCTAAATTAGAAGGACTCTGCTGTTAATTAGAAGTTCTAATTAGAAAGCATATCATTTCACTAGGCTATCAAATCCCTTTACATTATTAAAATAAGGATTTTTCTAACCTATGTATCTAATGTATAGGTTAAGAATCTTATTTTAAAAAGTTGTGATGAGGTGTTATTATTTTAGGAAATTAATTTTTTTTTAAATGAGTTTAAGTATTTTTTATTAGGAAATAATTTAAAATAAAATAAAATTAACCTATGTCCCAAAGACATAGAATAGAAAAACCGTTAAAATAATCTGTAATTTCCCCCTAATGTCGCGGGATTTGATGTTTGGAGTAGGTAACATGAATGGATTTAGGTTTCTGTCTATTGAATTACTATTATTATCAATCTATCTACTTCCAAAAGGGAAGAACAGAAAATTAGAGGCACATAATAATAACCCAAAATCAAAAAAAAAAATCTGTTTTTTCGCTTACCTAATAAATATTTTTTTAGGGTGTGTTCTATGGGCCCCAATCCACTTTTGCTCCTCAAAAAATCCCCCCTACTTACAATTTCTCTCTCCTCTCCCCCTTCTCTCTCTGTAATTGTATCTCAGATTTTCATGGAGCACTGCTATGGGAAGCTGCGGAAAATGATGAACAAATTGTACCCAGATTATATTGAAATGAGAATAGCAATTTGAACCAATTTCCATGCTCCGTTGCTATGAACTTTTGGGTTCATTCACCTGTTAATTAATGCCTCCTGATTCCTGCCCATTTCATATCATGCAAGGTATGCTCACACAAATTTCTCTTTGTCCTCTTTCACCCTCTTTAGTGATCAAGTTCTTTTGTTGTTTTTCTTGGGTTCTGTTGTTTGTATGTCCTGTATATATCAAGGTACGAGGGAGATTTTCATGGGTATTTTTTTTCCTTCCATTGGTGTCTTGATTTTTGGAAGGTTTGGCTGTTCATGGTTTTGAGGATTATGTGTGGGCACCTCTTAATTATTCTAGTATATTTAGGAGTTTTGGAAGATTTAATTTGAGTGTTTAAACTAATGTGTTTGTTCTTTGAGGTTCTTTTGGGTTCCAGTAGCATTTGGCTTTGTTGGGATTTCATGGAGGTGAAGTTTTAGGTTTTTTATTTTTATTTTAAATCATTTTGTTGTAGAAAGCAATCAAGCTGCAGAATTTGCTACATTGTAATCCTATTTCATTATTGGATGACAATCATTATACTGGGATTTTGTTTTCACTTGTGTTTTAATACAGTAACTTTTAAAAAAAAAGTTTGTTTGAAGTAAGAAGGGCTTTAAACTAACTTGGCTGCTTAAAAATGCACTTGTGTTGTACATCATCTGCCTTTTTTCTATACTTTCCTTGGAATCCATGTATTGGGTGTCATTGCTTGCCTGCAAATGAAGGCTATGGAGATGGATTTTAAGATCCCGAAATTTGAACAGAAGAACAACATCAACAATTCTCTATTTGCTGGGTCAAGTATGAATGAAACTTTTTGTTTGTCATTTCAGCAGCTCCGGCGTATGCCCCCGAAGTGCTGCATAGAAACTAGAAAGTATTGTATTAGATCTTTATTTGATACTTCTGCAGATTGTAGTTTCTCTTATCATTTTTCTTATTCCTAGCTCTTTGACCATGTCAAAGATGTAGTATGTTAGATCTGCTAGTTATTTTCTTAGAGCACCATGCATTGTATCTTAGAGAAGCTCTTGGGATCTGTTTGGCTGCTGTAGTTATTATACAAATTGGCCTAATTTTGCCTGTGCTCTGCTATACTGTCATTTCTCACACACCATACAAGAATGAAGTGATCATATTCTGGTTTCATTTGTTAACACCAATACTGTATAATAATAATTTTACTTTATGTTTTGCTATCTCCTTCATTTGCATTACTAATCTATTGTCTTCATGCAATTATGTAGCTAAGACCTTTTAGTTGATTGGGCTCCTGATTCGGTTGTAATGGTATTGAAACTGTACTTGTTTTGATTTGGTAATGACACAGATCTCATGGAGACTAGACCCATAAGCTGTCTAATCAACAGTATTTCTCGGTTGCTACATCTGGTTTCATGTCAGACGTCGAGATCAATGCCTACTCTGAAAGACTTTCAGAGTATGGCCACGTTTATGAAACGTCTAAAGCCGTTGCTGGATGAAGTTGTTGATGGAAAGATAATCCCTGATGATTTTTTCCTGAAAGGATGTCAGAAGCTTGATATTGACGTTAATGAGACTCGAGAGTTCATGGAGAAGTGGAGTCCAAAAGCAAGCAGGATTCTCTCTGTGAGTATCTGTCCTAGACTAAAAAGATTTCTTCTTCTCTTTTCCAGCATAGTTATCAAATCAATGAGAAAAGAGATTGGAGCCGAAATTAAACCAATATACTATCTTGAAACAAAAGGATTGTCACTGCATCATCTTTTAGTTTTAGTGGTTTTGCTGTTTTTGTGTAGAGCTCATTGTGTATGTATCATAAAACTGTACCTGCCTTAGTAGCACAACTTAAAGTTAAAGAAACTTTACATTTCAGGTTTGGCAGAGTGAGCTAGTTCTGCACAAAATAAGAATGTCTTCACTTGATCTCTGTCAAATGCTCTGCAGATTGCAAAGATCACCGTCATCATCTCCTAGTTTAGCTGAATTGCAAGTATGTACAGACCTAATTGCTTCTTTAAATGTTGTTGTTCTAGTTATAATCTTGCACATTTGACTAACAACTGTCAGACATTGTTAGATCTGCATGCAGGAGCTTCAAAACTGGCAACCAAACAGAGTATTGGCCCATATTGAGCAGGCTTTAAGGGATCAAAGCGACAAAGCAACCTTCCATTCTGAAAACTTGGCAGAAATCATCGAGTCTCTCGGTCTGAATTCCAACCAAGAGTTGCTTAGAGAGAGCATTGTTGTTGAAAGGGAGAGGACAAAAGCCCAAGATCACCAAACAAAGGGACAACTGGACCAGATTTTCCGTGTCGCTGACCTCATTCCCCTCATCCGTGACTACATGCTGAAAACCGGATACTTCGATTCCTCCCTCGGATTCTCCGTTCCTGCCTACTTCCGCTGCCCTTTGTCGTTGGAGCTCATGCTCGATCCCGTCATTGTGGCCTCCGGTCTAACGTTTGAGAGGGCTTCTATCCAATACTGGTTTGATCATGGCCTCAGCATCTGCCCCAAAACAGGCCAACCTCTTTCACTGACGAATCTCCTACCGAATCACACCATCAAAGCTATGATATCAAACTGGTTCGAGGAAAACAACCATAAGATTCCGAATCACGAGTCCAGACACGACGTTTTCCGTGCAGAAAGCTTCCATGGTTCAGTTGACAGTAGCCATTCCACTTCACAGTCTTCAATCGAGCTCGGAGATGCGTGTGCAAGGCAACAAAAGTCTGATGAGGAGGAAGAATTTAGTGTGTGGCACAGCAGGGCCCAGTCGGAGTCGAGTCCCGTCACAGGCTACAATCATCAGTCGACTAGTACTTTCTCGTCATCCGAGCAAGGGCCAGACGAGACCACCACGTCTTCGTACGTCGAGAAGCTAGTCGAAGATCTCGAGAGCCGATCCGGTGAAACGCAAACCTCGGCTGCAATGCGGCTTCGCCTTCTTGCCAAGAACAACGTGGAAAACCGCGAAATTATAGGTAAATGTGGCGCCATTGGCCCGTTGGTTTCACTTCTGCACTCTGAGGTGAAGATAACCCAAGAGCATGCTGTGACAGCACTCTTGAACCTGTCCATTAACGAGGACAACAAAGCGATGATCTCCGAAGCAGGGGCGATAGAGCCGTTGATACACGTGCTCGAATCAGGAAACGACGCAGCAAAGGAAAACTCTGCAGCTGCTCTGTTCAGCCTATCAGTTCTTGAAGAACACAAGGTGAAGATCGGGCGTTCGGGGGCGATCAAAGCTCTGATCAACCTCCTTGCATCGGGTACCGTGAGAGGCAAGAAGGACGCGGTGACAGCTCTGTTCAACCTGTCAATCTGCCATGAAAACAAGGCTCGGATTGTCCAGGCTGGCGCGGTGAGCCACCTGGTCAAGCTGTTGGACAAGGGATCAGGGTTGGTTGATAAGGCCATTGCCTTGCTTGCCAACCTGGCCACGGTTCCAGAGGGCAGGGCGGGTATTGCACGAGAAGGCGGGGTCCCATCGATCGTGGAGATACTCGATTGTGGGCCCCGCAGAGGGAAGGAGAATGCCGCCTCCACGCTGCTGCAATTGTGTGTTAATAGCAGCAAATTCTCCAGCATGGTTCTTCGCGAAGGCGCCATCCCGCCCCTTGTTGCGCTTTCTCAAACCGGGACTCCGCGAGCACAAGAGAAAGTATGTTACTACCTCTTCTTCTTGCTCCATGCTAAAGCTTCTCGGTCCGTCTGGTTTGAATTGTGGAAACGGTAACAGAAAGGAAACAAATCTTGTCCACTTTAATGTCATTATTCATTGATCAATGCAACATGGTGTTAAAATGGACTAGATTAGTTTCCTTTCCGTTACCGTTTTCGTAAATTCAAACCAAACGAGCCCTATATAGTTTTTGTTTACTAGAAAAATCGTCGGTTTCTCAAGTTGAATCTCTTTGAAGATGTTTTTCGACGCATTGAAGGATCCAGAGTAATGTACTAAACGTTTCCTTTGTGATTCTGCAGGCGCAGCAGCTGTTGGCTCACTTCCGAAGCCAACGAGAAGCCGGCACTGCAGGCAAGAAGAAACCATCAAGTCGACGCGAATCTTAGCTTATGTTCGTCATTTATGTAAGTCGATCGCCTGCCCGAAAACTCGAGTTCCTCAAGTGAAATCAGTTTTGGGACTAGATCTGTACAGTCAGGCTCTTTTTTGTGTTTTTGTGCCAGGGAAGTTCTTAGCAAGAAGTATGGTTTGATTGTTTATGTTCAGCTTAGTTTTAGCTCAATCTGTCATAGACAGTTCAAACTTCAAAGAGGTCTTATGTATGATGTTTCTGTAAGGTATTTGTTGTTGTGGCAAATCTGTAATGGACTGCTGAACCTTGTTTTCTGTTTGTTGGGCCGTATTGGGCTTTACATTGGGCCACATTTTTTGGCACATAAAACTTTGTTATGAGTAATACAGAGCTTGACCCAAAAAAAAAGTAATACAGAGGAAAGCCCATGTACAAGACATATACACGAGTCTAATATAATCAATCCAACAATTCATTATTCTAATACAAATGCAAACCCCTATTATATATAATCCTACACACATAATTATGCAGTATACCCTTTTCAAGATTCAACTTGAAAATATATATAGCTAGCTAACATACCCTAAATGACCAAGTACACACAACATGATCACAAGAAATGTAATTTTTGTACCTGAATTAATATAACTAACATATAATTTACTAAAGCACTATACCATTACCATCTTCAAATCCCATATCACCAAGCTCATTATGATGATGATGACCATGATGGCCTCCTTGCACAAATCCGGCATCATCAATGCCCATGGCCATATCCCACAAGAACTCATACTGATTAGCTTCGTGTACTTGATCATGTCCATCATCATTCCTTGATGGGTTTGTCATGGTGTAGGTGGTGGGATTCCCCTCTTTGAGTAGTTGCGGCAAGTGAGTACTAGGGTTTAGCAATGTAGGGTCCACGAAATTCGGGTTCTGGGTTAGGGTTTGGGTTTGGGTTTGAGAAGACGGATTGAAAGAGAACGAGTCGGATCTTTGGTATCCGCAAGTAGTAAGGTTGTCAAATATGTGATGGTTGTCATGGGTGTTGGTCTCCCCTTTGCTCTTGTGGAATACTCTGCACAGAACCCAGTCTTCCTGCATCCAATTATGTATATAATATATTATAAATTAGTACTTTATTATACCTACAATATAGAGTTTCATTGGGTGAAAATGATTATTACTGTATAAAATGAGAATGATACACATACAAACAAAAAATTACGCATATACAGAAAAAAACTTATGTATTTTAAAACTCATACACATATAAGCAAATTTTTATACACTTTTTAAATGTGCACAAATTCACGCTCATACAGTCAAAATTTTATGCACATGTAATCAAAAACTTGTGCACATTCTAAAGTGCATAATTTTTTATTTGTATGTACATGAATTTTTAAAAGTACATATGTTTGTATCTGTATGTGCGTAAATTTTTCTTATATGTACATCATTCTTATTTTACCTTCATCGATGCATGTACATAATTTAGTTTGCATACACAAATTTGAAGAAATGTTAAGTTGTAATATTTAATAGTACAAATGAAAGTATATAAAATCACACAATCCAAGTAACTAAGTTTAACATATGTACGTATTGAATAACCAATTTTGAACACACTACCTATTATTGTGTGTTTGGCAAAATATTTTTATTACTTATGAAGATCATTTATCTCATACAAAAAGATTGAAAATTAAAAAAATAGTGAGAAGTGTATTTTCTAATACCTTAGGAGGCATGCGAGGAGTCTCCATGCGAAACTCGTGCATGATCCAGTTAGTTTTGAATCCATTAGGCGCCCGATTCTGGTAGAACACCAACGTCTTCCTCATGCCAACTAATTGTCGGGTTTTCGGGTCAAGTATGACCCGATCCTTACCCGTTGCCTTCCAATATCCACTTGTCGTCGCCCTATTCGTCCTAAATCCCGTTGCATACTTTCGGTCCCGGAAGCTGAAAAAGTACCACTCGTCCTTGTTGAGCTTTGCCACCTCTGAACAAAGTGAATTTCGATCAAAGAGTATTTTTTTGTTAAATAATGGTAATAAGCAAGTGAATAGATAATTTGATAAATGTTTGGTAAAAATCTGCTAGGACAATTATGGGCCATGGATGACATATACAACGTTGTACGAACGGAAATATGTGACACAAGTTGCCCAACCCATCAATGATTGATGGTATAGTAGGGTACAAATGATCACTTGGCAAAAGGAAAAGAGAGAGAGTAAAAGTTATAAGTAATAGACAATAATGTATATGGAGACATTATATTGAATGGTCCAAAGAGACTTAATAATTGATCGATATATATATATCTAAACTTGTGTAAGTACTGTATGTATATATATATATGAATATATATCTGCCTAGACATATCCAATATATATCTGCCTTAGCAGTATACATGATGTGTCTTTATTTTAGAATATAACGCTAATATATTTTTTCCCTATAGCCTTAATTTGTCTTAAATCACGATGCATATGTGTAACTTTGATCATGCCCTAAGCAAAAACAAATTAAAGTGACGTGCCCTCAAAACTATCCATATTGACGATCGATAATATTCAACAAAAATATTATGTATGTCGATATATATATATATATATGATCACTTCATTTACATGATTAGAAAGTTGTATCTTTAGACTTTAATCATGTAAAAGAAAACAAAAAAAGGGGTTTAGAAAGTCTAGAGAATCCAAGAATGATGTGAAGGCTAGGAGGAGGCTTCTTTGGGACTTCACTCAGAAGAGTGAACATGAAGGATATCTTGATTTGATCCACCTGATCATCTCCATCACTCTCCATCTATTCTACACCGCTTTATCCCAAACCTCGATCGATCGATCGATCGATCTTTAGCGCATCAAAATCTAATTGAAGACGAGTATTCATCATGATCAAGCCTATGACAAACTTTTTTGTTGATTTTGGGAACATAACAATCTAGCTTATATAATTAATTGCTTATATATATATATATGCATGTATATGTGTTTGCAACAACATCCTTAATTCTCATGATCAAACATGAATTAAGTCATGGGGAGATGCATGATATATCAATGATCAATATGTATAGTTTGTAGAAAAAGAACACAATATAAGGGATACATAAGATTAATAATCAAAGAAAATTTAGCATGCGATAACTCTCATCCTTAAGCAAGCAAGCTAAGGCCAATTTTTCATGAAAAAATCAGGGGGAGAAACAGATGAAAGGGTAACCATGATCGTTAAAATACATTCAAATTAATGCCATAGAATGAAAAGGATAAACTATGAGTTAATAAAGAGCAAATTCATAGAAAAGAAGGGAAACAGAATAATTACCAGGGAGTTGCCATGGCTCACATGTGTGCAAGTCAACTTCAACCAAAGTTCCCTTCAAAACCTCTTCATTGGCAATCTTCTTGTAGAGATAATGGCACACCAACTCTTCATCACTTGGGTTGAACCTAAATCCTGGTGGAAGTGTTTCTCCAATGTCCTTCAAACCCATCTCGATCGACCGATCTCTATGGTTCCTTGTTAATTAGTGATCACCTAACTCGCTCGCTTGATTCTTATCTTATACTATTTTCTTTTCCTTTGTTTGGATGAACTCTCTAGCTATCTTAATCCTCAATCTACTTCTTGAACATAGAGAGGTGGCCTATGACTATTCTTAGCTAGCAAGACATAGACAAAGAGTATGAATGTAAGAAAATGATTTAGCTAAGCAAAATAAAACCATATAGCTAGTTAACTAAAATCCAATACTTTGGAAGTTGATTAAGTGGTAATGAAGAAGAAATATCATATGCTAGGGACAGTACTATGAGTTGTTTTTGTGTGGGGGTCAAGAATATACATTTGTATATATATACACATAGGGTATAAAAATGGGTCCGAAATTATTTTGAATGTAGTGTCATTTTCTAAGGTGCATAGCAATAAGAAGGGATGCTTGTGTGGTTAGTTAAAGTGTGAGGGAACTTTCAAGAAAACCCAAAGCCACAAGAAATCTTAAATCAAACCCGGTGAAGAGGGAGGATTGTGGGGCCCAAAGTATGTTAGTGGACGTAATCAATGCCACATACGAGCAACATTCCAAAAGTATTTATTAGGGGGAGGGATATACTATACTATGAACTTGCAATTTATTTAATTAATCATCTACCTAGCTACCTACATATATGCACCTACACGAATCGATCACTAATATTGCTGATTTGATTCATGGACAAGCTAGATTGTCTTAATTCATCTGTCACGCTTAAGTGCTTAATTAAGTAGTGTATGTTTGTTAATTCTAAGTTGTTGTAATAAATTTGAACAATGTATTTGGTATAATTGTAAGAACTTTAGTTGGGTAGAAAGAGAGACATTTGTCCTAATCATGTATGAGCCACCCTTGAGTCATGTGGGTTCTAGGGTCACTTAGTCGTGAGACTAAAGTGACTCTAGCGACCACATGGTCTCTTGGATTGGTTTCTGTTGATATTGGGCCTTGTCTGTCTTTGTTGTATTTATTGGGCTTTATCGTTTTGATTTGAGCCTCTCGGCTTGACACTTAAAACAACTTCTTAAAACGTTGTATTTTACCCATAGTGAAGTCCCTGGTCTCCGCTTGACGAAATGACACGTTTTGGTGTTTTGAGGTTGAGTATGTATACTAACCTATAACCCTAGTGCCTCAACTCTTGCCCTTTCCTTTGCCGCTTTGGAAAAAGTTTGGAGTTCTCTGTGAGCGATTCTCTGGCAATTCCGAAGTTGCATTTTGATTGGGTTTGAGCGAAAGAGAAGACGAAGGAGAGAAAGAAAGATAGATTGCGAGGGATCCAAGTTACGTGATGGCATGGTGGTGTGAAGCTTCGCTAGCAAGCTTTGTGGTATCCTTACAGGGGACTTCTCTTACCTTTTTTACTCTTTAGCTTGTGTGCATGTTCTTCATTTTTTGTTTTCTAGTCTTTTTCACTTGAATGCCTTACTTGTAACAGATTGTGTTCTTGACTTTTGTTGCCTAATGAATTGAGTAAATCTCTCTTTTTCAGGACCCGTAGACGTATTACTTAGGTCCAAACTGCGTCAATAACTCTTAGTGTTCCTTCTATTTTAAACTTTTATTTTGCTAAAAATGATTATCTCTATGAAAACGATAAAAAAAGATCGATTTAGGATTTACGACTAACTTTATAACTTTGCATGATTTTTGGCTACTGTATATTCGTATAAATAATGATATATCCGTATTATAAATCTTTCAAACTTAACTATTTTGGGGGTTTGGTGTCTCATATTTTGGGGGTTTGGTGTCTCATATTGATCGATTCGGAAACTAAACTAAACTAAATCACCCTCGAAATTAGGGGAACTTTTCAAATTGAAGTTACCTAATTTAATTTAGGGTCAATTATCGGAAATCACCCGTACAATAGGCCATATTGTCAGAAATCACCCGGATAACGACTATTTACCGTAAACCACCCGTTAAACCATGTCCGTTACACTGTTACCACCCAACTCGTCATTCCGTTTAAAATTCCGTTAAGTAATTATAGATTTAAGTCGAATTTTTTATTTTCATTCAATTTCTCCACAACTTCAAAACTTGGGTAAAAAATGTAATTAATCCAAAATTCAAAAATACCCAATTCGGATCGGCGCAGAGGAGCTGTCTCGGTTTTCTGGCTAATGCGGCGACCGGAGGTGGGTAATCGGCGGTGAGAGCTTGGGGCTTTGGAAGCTAACTTCCATACGCAACTTTTGGTGGTAGCGGCGACTCCAACGGTGGACGGTGGTCGACGAATTTCTTCGATGAACAGACACGGCCGCGGAGCTAGGGTTCTTGAGCTTTTGGGATTAAATTGGATACCGAAAACTCATTGAAAGGTGCCCTATTTATAGAGGTTGGAAAGGTCTCGGGGAGAGCTTCGAAATCGTATAAAGTTTGACCTAAAGCGATATCGAATTGGCCCCGATATCGTCCAATTTCCATAAAGCTAAAAACCGAAATTCTCTTTCCATAAATACTCAAATTCGATCTCGTCTTTGATTATTTCCATCCGAAATCACTTGGGTTGGACGAGTTTAATCCCCTACTAAAAAACCCATGGGATAATTAAACCAAACGAGCCCAAATGGAGGTTCGATTCGGCGAAATCCGCCATTGGAAGCCGTGAATGGAGCTCGGCTGGCATGAGGTTGATGCTGATGAACAGTAACGGGTCGGGGGCCCCAGATTTTGGATTAATTGCATTTTGGCCCCAACTTTCCAAGTTGGGGCAAAAATGCCCTTGCATAATTCTTGAAAAATTACAAAAAATTATCCAAACTTTCCCAAACTTAATTATTTTAATAATTCTATTTTAATAATTTTTAGCTTAATTACAATTTTTACCCAAGTTTTGAAGTTGTGGAGAAATTTAATGAAAATAAAAAGTTTGGCTTAAATCTGTAATTACGTTAACGATCTAATGGACGAAGAGTGGGGTAGGGTGGTACGTGTTGGACGGAGATGGATATACGGGTGATTTACGGTAAATAGTCGTTATCCGGGTGGTTTCTGACAATATGGCCTATTGTACGGGTGATTTCCGGTAATTGACCCTTTAATTTATAACAGAAATGCATTGGTTCAACTGAGCTGAACTCGGTTGTACACTTGTACATCAGGAATTAATATATGCCGGCCTAACTAAATAATTTGGACTAATCTGCCTCTAACTTATGTAAAATTATAGTATTAATGATTAATGATGGAATTCATGTACGGGCCTTAGCCTAGGTCACACGGTATATAATGCATTTGTTATTAAATAGGCGACAAACTGTAAACAAACTTCAAACGTTATCTATCTTGACCTTTTCCACTTTCACATCTATGCTAAAATTCGGCTTGGTTACTAGATGATCAATAAGTGCAATCATATATCTTGTAACTTCGAAGATTAATATATGTGCGTTGTGTTTTTCTGGAAAAAAGAGCGTCTTAATATATAGCAAAAACAAATAAATATGGAGTAAATAGTGGTTTAATATGTATAATAAGTAGAAAAAGGATTATTCCAATAAATCAGTTTACAAACTTAAGAGAGAATGAAACAGCCAATAGGTGAGCCACCTGGGCTGTGTGTTGAAGTTGGGCCCCATAGTGATTTAACTGTCATTTGAGGCCCACCAAGCCCATAATGTGGCAAAATTATCGACGCTCTAGCAGTCTAGCCCCTACCATTTTATAATTGTGTTATTGAAAAATAGAATAATAATTTGAACAAATTATGTTCCTTGTAAGCCAGAAATTGCCAGATACTTGAATAATTAGCCAAAGTAGGGACAAAAAGGCATCACAATTCACAACTCATATCGTGGATATTTTTTTTTTTTTTTTTTTTTTTTTTTCCCAACTACATCTTGATCTACAAAACACAGATATGAATATGACTGATATCTCATACTCATACATGATATCCTGATATCAATATCAAACGAGTCCTAAGAGTGATACTAGACATGCATAATAATGAGTCATACTTGACACGTGCTAACAATGAGTTAATCAAGTTAATAAGCAAAATTTTAAATTTATATAATTTAGTTATGATAAAACATTTGGATCTTGTCAATTTGTACTCATTAAATCTGTCTTATAGCTCTATATGTAAAAGGCTTTATACTTTCATGAAAACATAAAATATTAAGATTAAATTGAAACCCATAGAGTAGTATATACTATGAACTTATAATTATCACAAAAGAGAGGTTGTGAAGTCACCTTCACCATATCCTAATAGTTGGCTATAGAATATGACTAATCGAGATGACTCTTATCTAGTTACTCATTTTAAAAGTTATATAAGAATTTATAATCTCAATTTAACTTGTACATTTCATTTATTTCCCTGGACCTTTTATCTCTATCGTATAAACATACCCTACTATAACATTACTTTTTTTTTTTTTGACCCGAAATAAATTACCGCTAATTTAAATATATATTACATTGATTAACTGATCTTTTGTGGTTCAATTTTGTATTTAGTTATACATTCAAGTGTCCCTTGCTATTAGCTTCTAATTAACCTTCCTCACAACTCAAATAAATTATTTATAACCTCAAATACATATTTATTTCCAAGTCCACATATAACTCGAATGGAGCACGGCGAAAGGGGGTGCATGTGTATTGATCCAAAATATGAGCATCATCATTTCCTGATGACGTAAGAGATAAAATATTTCGGATTTTAGTTAAAACACCAAGATGAAATTTAGGGTTAGGGTTTTGTTCGTTGTGGAAATGGAGATGAATTTGGAGGAAGAGTGACGGCTTCAATATCCTCCTAGCAATATAAATCACATGTGAGAATTTAGAATTTAATCTATGGTATTGTCTCTTAGGAGACATCTGATTATTTTTTTTAAATAAAAAATTAACTAATGGAATGATTGGATCTTTTCTTTTAATTGCATGATAAATAAAGTAGCTTATCTAATGATAATTTTATAATTTCTATGTGTCCATTGAATATGCCTAACGTTTTTTTTTCGATAAGATATATGCCTAACATTGATTCACCTGTTTCTATCTTGTTTGAAAATTTTATGAGGCTAATCATCGTACCTTTTTAATATTGTTATTTATATATATTAAGGTTTGTTATCTTAAATAACGGATATGTTATTTAGTGCTTAATGTCGCTTTACAGGTATTATGTTCTTAAATTAAGATTTGATGGTAATGTAAAAGTTTAAATTAATGCAAAGGGCCGCAGATATAATTGCATAAAGATTTGATGAGGAATATTCCCACCATAAAAGCATCAAACAATTTTTATCTACTCGGTATATAGAATATTTTACACCTTCTCCCCAAAAAACAATTACACCGTGAAATTATTATTGGGTTCTAAATTTTCAAATGTCACCCTCAACTAGGGCCGTCGTGGATGATTGACCCATTCTGAAAACTCGATCCAAATATATGAATGATTATCTGAAATAAATTGGACGGGTGAAATGGATGACGGTTGAGTGATGGGTGATGTAAATCCCACCCATCACCCGCACTTCACCCACTCATTCGTTCACCCGTCGATGATTATAATTATAATTCTATTTTATTAAAATGTATGACTTTAATTTTAGTTTTTTTTTTATGTTTAAAAGTTGAATATTCTAAGAATATTTTATATGAACATCCATCAAATCCTATATTTAGAACAACTATTTTTATATATTGAAGAAAATTAATTACTTTTTACACTTAATCATGTAATTAATTACATTTAATAATTATAAAATATTATGCGGATGACCCGACCCACCCGAATTACCCGTTGGATGATGAATGGACAGATGTGGATGAAGGGTTAATTCACAAATCGGGTGATAAAATGACTCCATTCATTCATCACCCGACCCATTTCCACCCCTACTCTCAACAGAATGAAAATGGGCCGAACTTTGTGGGCCCAATAAAAAAAGTAGGGGCCTACGATTGTGCCCATAGAAGGCGGCTTAGGTGGCTATTGCCCAATGGTCTTCCAACAAGTTAGATCATAAAACTCATGAGTGGTGTTCATTGCATTTATGTTTGCGTTAAATAAATTACAAGCTAATGTTAATCAAACAGATTGTCGAGTACTGAATTGACAATCCAAAGGATGCCAGTACTAAAACTGTTGGATTACGTATTAATTAATTCAGATTAATGTTTGAGAGGGCCACATGACAGGGGTGTATTAAGATTTCTATAGTCATCTTATTGGAGGGAAGTTACCTTTGCCGACACCTCGCTTTTCTAGCAAATTTTATATGATTAAAAAAAATACCGAAAGAGATGGAAATGAGAAAAACACAAGTTAAACTCAACCGTAAATTAAATTCTTGGAGAATCCACATGCCAACTTTCAAACCTCAATTTAAGCAAAATCGTTTTCTTTTGACGTTATATTAAGCAGATTATTACTGGCCCATAATACGAAAGGAAATGCATGTATTAATCGTCTTAGTTATGAGCTCAAATGGCACAACATTTCTACTTGACAATACTACCTCCAAAGTCGGCATAAAACAGGGGAAAAACTAGTCCATACTACATAATAAATTAGCGGTTGATATTCAACAAACATGTGGTGCTAATATTACCCAGTGCAACATCCTGGTGAGGATGATGCATAGACAAGATCATATAGCTTGAACTCTTCAAGCCTTGCTCAGTACTTGAGGGGTGAGCCCTGCGTAGGAAGCAGCCCAAATCTCTTCTTCAGTAGGACTCTCTGCCTTGAGTACTTGTCATCGGGGGAGAAACGAGCTGTGCAAAGCACGGATTTATAGTCAGGATGAAGAAGAGAGGTGTAATATATAGCATAGTAGTACCACCAGCACACTCAGTTTGCAATACAATGTGGATGAGTATGATTGATTAGCAGACTTTATATCATAATCACTATCTAGTATCTACCATAATTCTGAAAATTTTGAACAAGTTCTAGAGAAGGAAAAGGAAACTGAAACAAGGGTTTCCAAATCACGAGAGTTTATGAAAGACAATCAAAGACACTAGGGAAACTCATTCTCTAAACTTGGCAAGCCAATGTCTTGATTACAAAAGTTGGATCAAACTTCAACTGTCAATGCAGCTATTTTGCAATAGCATAGTTTGCTATGTGATACAAATTGAGAAGATGTTGGGTAAACATTAACTTCAAATCAGAAGTTCAACACAATTACCAACAGCAAAGCTTTCAAACTCACAGTTTCAGTCACAATGTATGTCTTGTTAAAAAAGTTGGATCAAACTTCAACTGTCAATGTAAGCTATTTTGTAATTGCATAGTTTGCTATATGATCCAAAATGAGAAGATGTTGGGTAAAACATTAACTTCAAATCGGAAGATAAACACAATTACAAAGAGCAAAGCTTTCAAACTCAAAATTTCAATCACAACGTATGTCTCCTTAAAAAAGTTGGATCAAACTTCAACTGTCAATGCAAGCTATTATGTAAAATAGCATATCTGCTATATGATCCAAAATGAGAAGATGTTGGGTAAAACATCAACTTCAAATCGGAAGATAAACACAATTACCAACAGCAAAGCTTTCAAACTCATAAGTTCAATCACAACGTATCTAGCATGGGGCAGTCATTTCTTCATGAGTTATACATGGTTACTAATCCAGATACCAGAGCATAAAGATGAGCACTAAGAGTTTACCTGGGTGAGCAGACTCTGTGGCCTTCCCAAGAGGAGATTCCTTCTGCATAAGCACATAAGATTTTTCCAACTTTAACAGCATTAATCGAATTAACCGACTTACAAGCTATTGCTAACATAAACAAGGGCTCTTGACAGCCAAAGAAAGACCAATTGCAAAATACTGTATCTGGCTAGGTATGTATTTTTAAACCTTGTCAATTAAGAGCTGGATTATTAGATAGGATGATCATCAAAGGAATGGTTTTTCTAAGAACTTAACTGGAACATTTGATTAATTCATACAAAACCAAATCGGAACCCTAAATATACGACAAATGAAAAAACATCTCTCCCACCACATACAAACTGGGTTCTTCGTTCATCCATCATAAGCGCATACAAAACTCCATGATTTGCTCAAATTAATATTTCAATATGAAGGATCAACAGAGATTTAGCTAATTTCTACCAAAAAATATTAGCTAAAGATAGGAAATTGGTAACCTTCTATTCCAAAACCCTAGATAACTAAAAAATAAATAATTACGTCAATGATATAGGCATAGTTTAACCGAAATAAACACGAATGAAGTTGTAAAAAGCTGAAACTCTGATCATTAGAAATGAATACGAAGAGACCGGAGGTTAAAGAGAAGAAACAGACCTTGGTAGTGTAGACTTTATCGCCATTGTCGTTGATGTAATACTGAAGATACATGTTCGCTCTAGTATTCTACAATCTAGAATGAAATACACGGAGAAGACAAAGAGGAAAAATCAACGATAAAACAACAAAAATAGGGGTTTCGTTTGGCGAAAATCAGAAAGAAACGAACTTAACACTAACAGAGACGGGAAGAGAGAAGGGGATAGAAGGAGGAGGAGACTAACCAGTTTGAGAGGATTGTCTTCGTTGCTCTGCCGCCAGAAACAGGGTTTAAAGAAACCCTAGACCCCCTCGTATTTATACTACCCTCTCTCGTTATGCTTTTATCTTATTTTTATCCCGTGAATCTGAGTAAACTACATGAAACTGCGCATAATGTTTCATTTTCACAAAATTACCATGTATTTCGGAAATTCAAATTGTACCAGTAGATTGACCCGTGCCTTACACGGGTTTTTGAAATAAAAAAAACATATGTAATAATGTCAAATAAATAATGATAATTTATTGTTTTAAAAGAAAATCATCAAAATTTAATACCAATAATCTACTATATAATTACTAAGCAGAATACTGACCGCGCCATGTGATGCCCGTAGAATGAGCCCAAAATTTACGCTGCCATGTGGCACCTTTGTATTCAATTTGCCACGTGTCGCCCTCATATTTTTTTGGCAGATATGTCAAAAAACTAATAAAATCAAACAAAATAAAATTACTACCTATAATAGCCGAATTTGCACACGCTCCCTAATTATTTTGATATACTTTTTTCCATAAATATTTTGAAAATATAATTTTACCTTTTAAAATATGAAAATATATAACAAATATTTGATCATTTCCTAATATACTATACATATTGGTTGGTGATCTTATGAATATCAAGATCGTGACTTCTGAAAATGAAGTGAATTAAAATCTTAATTTTTTTCCTTACATAGATTATGAAGGGATCAAATAAATCGCACAATTTTCTTCCATAAATACTTTGAAAATATAATTTACCTTTTTAAGCATCTAAATAATAATCCGATAAACAAATTCTGTGATAAACCAATTCGTGCAGGGCACGAGAATTAAACTAGTGTTATATAATAATAACAGTGAATATCAAATAAATGCTTCAAAGTAATGAAAAATGTATGATAATAATGTTGATAAAACAACATGTGGATAAGATACATAACCTTATAGATCAATTTTTCGTGAAAGATTGAAGATAAAGTTACACAAATAAGTCTTCCTTCTTAAAGTTGCAGCCACGTCTGACATTCTTTTGCATAAGAGTGAAAATGTAAGAGAAAGAAAAAGATGAGTCACACTACCTAGTTTAACTCATATATCAATAATGAAGTTGAACATTAACTGTAAATACACATATACTCTATAATGGGCATGCCATATTTGAGTCATATATAATTGTAAGATATTTTTATATGCTAATTGTCGGGTTTTAATATTGTATACACTTACATTACGTCAATGTTGAAATCAATGGACAAATTTGCCGACTTTAGTATACAAATGATTTTAGTTTGAATATTTTACGATTATAGTTCGAAACATATATTATCCTAATTTACATGTATAAAATACAATATGAAAATATGTCAGTAACATAAGGGTTTAGTTATTTTTTTATAGGTAATCATTAGGCTAATTTTAAGTGCGATTTGAAGTCCAATCTAGAGTTTTTTTAAGGACGACAACCACAATATCAATAAATAAGTTAACATATGAATTAAGACCAAACATAAAAGAAGGAATAAATTATTATATACGACTAAGTTTTTTGTTTTTTTAAAGGTAGTCATTAGATTAATTTCAAGTTCAATTTGATGTCCAATCTAGAATTTTTTGATGGACGACAACTACAAATACAATAATTGAGTTAACATATGAATTAAGACCAAACAAAAAAGAAGGAAAAATCATTATATATTTTATCATAATCGAATACATGACTATTTTTTGTAATTTTACATTATGACGTTGTAGGTTTGGTACATATATCTATAATTTATAATCCACTAAAATAACACTAATATGTGAAGAACATATATTATAAAATTGAATATAAGCTAACCAAAACATAATTTCTTGATTGAAAGACTTATAAGGTAATAACAATGGAAAATAACATGTGTATTTATGTCAATAGAAAAGAAATTAAATTAGGCATATACACATACACATACTTAATTTTGGTATTTAATTATATAATAATTTAATATTGGTATTAAAAATACCAAAATGAAATCGTACATTGACCATGTATCGCATTTACCATGCTCGGAAAGTGTAAAAGTAAAATTAAGGAATTTTTTACGATTTATATTTCATATTGAATAACCAAATCTTATTATATTATGGTGAAAAATATACATAAAGATTTAATATGGTAAGAAATATATAGCTTTGCTAGGTTGATAATTGGGCTTTAATTTATAGTAAAATAAAAGGGTAAATAGGTAAATGAGCAAATTAATTTGATAATGTGGCATATCGAAATGGTTGAATGGTTGACACACAAGAGATATACTAATGACTTTAGTAGGGGTGTTCATCCGATCCGGACCGGACCTGATTTTTTCAAAAGTCCGGATCGGAGACCGGTCCGGTCCAGTCTAGGACCGGTTTAGACCGGACTTTATTTAAAAATAAATAAAAATTAAATTCTTATTTAAAATCTATAAAAAAATATCTAAAAAACATATATACTCCTAACTTATTAAATTAAGAAAAATATCTATAAAAAATACATATAAATCTCCAAAAAAACATATAATTTTTTTTTAAAAAAAATCCGGTCCGGACCGATTTTTTTTCGGATTTGGACCGGACCGAATTAAGGAAATTATCTGGACCGGAGACCGGACCGTATTTTCACCGATCCGGTCCGGTCGAGATTTGAACACCCTAGGCTTTAATAATAGTATATATATTAATCATGATTTCATGATTCTCTTAACAATTCAGCACCACATCCATTTTGTACCTATAAAATGTTAACCAAGAATATAAAAAAGGACCAAAATGACTCTTTTGAAGACATAATTCAAGAAAAAAAAATTGTAATTTGTGAGTTTGAGCGTGTGATAATTTGAGCAATTTTCACCACCTTTATTAAATTTGATGAATTGTCATACTCCCTTTGTCTAAAATTACATGTCTTTCTAGCCAGGGGCGGAGTCAGGATTTTATCCGAGAGGGGGCTAAAATCCTACGCGATAAAAATTTCGTGTGGCTTAAATCCAACGTGACTTAAATCATATTTCGCAAAAAATCAATTTTTTTTTTTTATGAAGCTTAAGGTAATTTTCACATGAAATGAGGAAAAAAAAATTATTTTTGTGACTTAAATCTATTAGGGCTGGCTGAAATTGCATTTTCAAATGAGACGAGGGGGGAAAACTTAAGGTAATTTCATTTTCATGGCTTAAATCTATTAAGACTGGTTGAAATTATATTTTCAGATTAAATAAGGATAAAAAAAACTTTTAAAAATTTATTTTGATTTTGATTTTTTTTTCCAGCGGGGCGGGGGCTGTAGCCCCCTCTCGGCCCACTTGGCTCCGCCCCTGTGTTCTAGCCTTAAAATTTTGTCAAAAAATAGTTGTTTTTTAAGCTATTTTGACTATATTTTTCCAACTTTATCCTTCATTATTATTGTAGTTATTCACCCAAGAAATTGTAGTGTTACTTTTAAGCAATTTAATAGGGACATATTAGACTAATTTTTTAGTTTCTTAAATATTGTGTCAAACTCTAAAAAGACATTTATTATTAGACGGAGGCTGAGTATTATTTTAATAGCATTGCATGTATAATAAATTATCATATCAATTGATAATCTATTTCTATATTCTACGTTGTCTATTAGATTTCTTTTATCGGTTTCTCAATTTGTTGATAAATAATAATTCCTTGCATGATTGTTTTACATAAAAATTTGAATAAATTTCTATCTCTTATTAACATATACCTAATAATTCCTTTAGTTTTGTACTAGCCTATTGCCCGTACCAAACACAGAGTTGGATTTATTAGATGTGTTTAAAATATGACATTAAAACTATGAAGTCAAATACGTTTTGGGTACAAAAAGATGATTAATTTTATATATTAGTGATCATAAAAATGTTATATTATAGAGAAGACCACAATAATTGAAAAGTGTAGGATCTGTGTGTTAGTAGCAAGGGAACTGAGACACTAAAATGTTCAGTTCCTATGGACAGCGGAATAACAAGTAAGCAAGTTATCAAGAACAATTACTTAAGGTGGAAACCTTTGATAACCAACTAGTTATCTAGGATAAAAACCACCCCTCTTTCGAGGATTTCAAACAGTCTACTTGTTTATTAATGTGCGATTACAACCTCAGAACATTCACGATTTCAGTCTCCTTCACTAAGACTAAACCTAGTTCCCTAGAAATCACAAATTAACAAACAACAGACTTACTTCACGTTCTTAAGCAAGAACACTTCTTCTTCTTCTTTGTCTCACTGATGCACTCTCAAGCTCGTAGAAAATGCATAACATTTTCCTACTAACAACGTCATGTATTTATGCAATATGTTTTTCAAGGAAAGATCTCGGTAAAGATATTCTTTGAACAAACATTCGGTATATCATCTCTTACCTAAGATAAGATAAGAAATATTCTTGTAACACCCCGTAATTTTTAAGGGTATTTTGAATTATTTTTAAATTTTTCTTATGCCCGTTTTGCTAGACGGATTTAATTCAGTGAGTCTCGGACCTTCTTAAAAGGGGTCTGAGCTCTGTAAAATTTTCCGAGCATTATATAATACAGTTGAGGTGTTTTCGGGGTTAATGTATCGTTAATGTACGAATATATTTAACCCGGAGTTAAGAAAATTAACCCAAGTTGAGTTCGGATAAGAATTAACGAAGTCGGCCATTAACCGCGACTCACCGCGACCGGCCGCGATCGCGGTTTCGCTGAAAACAGAGCTGGCTTCGTCTTCCTCGCGCAAGTGGCTTGGGGGAGATATTTTTGGGCTCGCAAGTGGCTCTTTTTCCTTGTCCCCTTCTTGTTTCCCATGAGGATGCTCGGATTTGGGCTATAAAAGGGGTGAGAACCGGAGCTCTCTTTCTCTTCTTCTTCCTTCTTCTTTCTCCTCTGTTTCTCCTCTGTTTTTCACCATTGTTGAGCAGTTTTGGAGCTTCGTGAGAGGGAGATTTCGAGTGGTTCTTGAGTCGAGAAGGTGCTCCTGGGTGTTGTTGGAAGCTTTGAGGTGTTGGGAGATCGAACCATAGACAAATCGAAGGCAAACAAATCGGTTTGGGTAAGAAATTATCCATTGTTGTCTCGCGAGCTAGCCACTGTCACAGCACGAAAACCGCGACCTGCCGCGATCGCGGTATGTGTGTCCGAGTGTGTGTTTTGTGGTTTGGCTTTGGGCTTTGCTCGTTTCCTTTGATTTCTTTTCGTATTCTTTTAGATTCATATATAAGTATATTGAATCTAAGTTAGGATCTTGTTATGGGTCGTTTCCTAGGGATTTTTATTCCAGATCTGTTCCAGTTTTGGACCCAAGAGCCGTTGTCTCTAAGCTTTGCTTAAGCTTCTGCGGATTCAGGCAAGTGGCGGTTCTCTCTTGTTCATCATTCCATATTTGATTATTTATCAATAGTTTTGTTGTTAAATAATTTGGGATGATTGTTAATTATGTTGGAAATTGTTTTGATAACCTTATGTGTTTAAAAGAAGTTATTATACTAGGTTGTATATTCTGCTAGAATCGACGCTAGTATATTATAGATTTGTTGTGCAGGTAAAGGCCGTAAGGGTCTTTGATGTGATTTATTGTGTGTTTTTTAGATTATTAAATCTAGGGTGTTAGTTGTTCAGGTTGAGCCGTGATGGTTCTCTGTGTTGTGATTGTGTGTTTGACTGCTAGTACAGTCCGTGTGTAGTAACGTAATTGTTGGGATTATTCCCTGGGATTTATTCCCCGTTAGTTTTGTTCAGGTCATGACCCTATCCTAATAGAGGATACGTGCACGCAGAAATGCAACTGGATGGGATTTATTCCCCGTTATTTTGTTAAAGTACAACTGGATGGGATTTATTCCCTGGGATTATTCCCCGTGTTATCTCTTGTAGAGAGATGTTAAAAGCTTATAACGTGATGTGCGTGTGTGGTCATTTAAATAAGATACGTGCCATGAGTATGCACATAATGAAAATGCCTTGACCATAATAATAAAGTGCTGTATGAGTAGCACTTATTTAAAACGTTGGCGAGTAGTGCAACGTAGCTCTAGTGCAGCTAGGAAAAGCTCGTCTTTCCAGGCAAGTGGTTATGAATTAATTTGAAATAATTAAAATATGATATTATATTAGGTTGTATATTCTGCTAGAATCAACGCTAATATAAGAGATATGCTGTAATCATGTGATTTGTGATATGTGAAACTGTTTGTGATGTGATTTGTGATATGTGGAATTGCTTGTGATGTGTTTGTGTGAATTATTGGTGAAGCCCTTGCTTAGTCTATTCATTAGACTAACTCTTGTATTTTTATATTTCTGTAACGTCATGGGGTGTCGTCCGTCCGTTTCGGCACATGCAGATCCGAGAAGGCTAGAACGACTATGAAGATGAACGGTGTTTTGTTTTCGACAAGTTGTTTTGTCGCTTTGTATTTAAAAGATTTCCGCTGTGCTATTTTGTATTTCTGATGAAATTGGGTCGTTTTAGGAATCGTGTAATTCCGCGACCATGTGGTTTAATAAAAGTTATGATTTTAGTATTGTAACTGTGTTTTAAGTCAGTTATGACGTCGGAAAAGCCTGGGGTGACTTCGGGGTTTACGTCCGGGGTCATCGGCAGTAGCGCTTTCAAATGAGGTTAAATTTGGGGGTGTTACAATTCTCTTAACCGAATTACAATATACACAATCATATAAAGATAATCTATGTGTATCTTGCCGCCCAAGGACTTCAGCTGGGCGCGTTAAATCCGGAAACAAATCTTCACAAAGATTCTGTGGATAACGACGGTAGTTACACAGATGCGGTTCCCATCCAGTTCCCTTGATCATGATCTTCGCTCACTTTGGACTTGGTTCCCTTATCTTTTCAGCTGTAGAATAAACACTAGAATAGCCAGTTAAGTTCAAGTGTTTGTCATTGTCAAAACAAGAGAAACAGAGGAAGGAAACTCCATGGGAACTGACGTTCCAAAGAGTTCCATTCCAACAAAAAGTATCATCATTGTTGTCCATGTCCATAATCTATCTATACTAGGCATTTGGTGCCCGTGCGATAAAATTGTAACAAATCTAGTATTTCTTAAATAGATTTCTTGTTTTTTTAGAGTAATATTAATTTGTTGATGAATAATTATCTTTAGCAAGTTTATTGAAGTTTTTTCTTTCTATTTAAGAGTTGAGAAAAGATAGACAAGCTGTAAATATATCGTTACTTGTAGTGCTATAACTGTAAGAGTTTTTTGCTGTAGCTTTTACGGAAGTTGCGTATAAGAACATTTTGTTTTATTTCTTTTCAAATCCAAGTTTAGTTAGGCTTGTAAAATACTATACTTGTTACGCCTCTTAAATAATAGATAGATAATACGTATTTAACATGTAGATTTTTGTAAGACAATGTCTTATATATATTTAAATGAAATTATACATTATTTAGCAAATACTATATGACACAGTGCATCCATAGAAGCACGTTTATATTAGGAGATGAGATAAATTATATAGAAAATGTACCATTAATGAGGCAACTGACCCCCTTGCAATTAGCTCTGAGATAAGAGAAGTTTTTTTTATACAGTAAGAATTAGACTGAAAACCACAAAGAGTCGGTTTTTTAGTCTATAGCATCCTTTCTGAGATAAGAGAAGTTAAAAGGGCTTTGCTATACAAAGACCATACAAAATCTGAATTGTGAAACTAAATGCAAGTAATAACACAACAACAATAAAAACCTTATATTTTTTTAAGTAATGTTTGTATAATTTACTGTAAATTAAAATGATTATATTCTTAAATGTAAATATATTAAGAATAATTAACTAAATTTCTTATAGTTTGATGGGCTTATATTTAATTTTTAAGTTTTGATGATATATACCCAAATACACATGTTGTTGGTTATGTGATGTATGCTATGATTTGCACTAGACTTGATCTTGCTTTTGCTGTTAGTGCTTTGAGTGGATTCATGTCTGAACCTTGTGAAAAACACTGGATTGCTATGAAATACCTTCTAAGGTATATTGCTGGAACTGTGAATTTTGGCTTACTGTATGGTGAACACTCTTCACCTAGTGAGTTATTTGGTTTTGTTGACTTCGACTATGCTAGCAACAAGGACAATAGAAAATCTACTACCTCCTATGTGTATACTTGGTGTGGCAACTGCATTTCTTGGAAGTCTCAACAACAACAACTAGTTGATTTGTCCTCTACTGAGGCAGAAAACATTGCTGCTACCGAGGCATCCAAGGAAGCTATCTGGCTACAGGGTATACTTATGGAGATAGAAGGAAAAACTTATAAGACTGTGTTGCATATGGTTAGTCAAACTGCTCTCTATTTGTGTAAAGATCTTGTATATCATGAATGGACCAAACACATTGATGTAAGGTTCCATTTTATCCGAGATAAAGTGAAACAACATGTCATTTTGGTTCAAAAAATTGATGGTGAGAAAAATTCTACTGATTTTGGTACTAAGATTGTTACAATTGACAAACTTACCTTTTGCAGGGACTTTCTTCATGTGATCGATCCAAATTAAGAAGCACTTATGAGAAGGGCCGATGATAGAGAAGGCTGTAAATCCCATGGACCACTTATACAAGGATGTTTTTACTATTGATGTAAACCTTAGAAATTAGGAGGGCAAATTGTAATGACATATGTGTGTGTAATTGTCTAAGTTTAAACTATGGGCTGCTATAATGTAATGTAACTCAAGATATTTCTTGTGGGCTCCCGAGGCCAAATTCAGGCTTTGCAACCATTTGGGCCAATCGGCCCAAATTGGATGGCGAGGCACTGATGGCTCGGTAGCCCGATACCCTGACTGTGCTTGTTGGACCTGCTTGGTCACGTGACGTCGAGTGTGACGCATGTGGAAGAGAGAGAGAGAGAGAGAGAGAGAGAGAGAGAGAGAGAGAGAGAGAGAGAGAGAGAGAGAGAGAGAGAGAGAGAGAGAGAGAGAGAGGAAACCCTAGCCACTTGCATAAGTGTTTGGCGATTTTTTTTAGAGATTTTTCCTCTCCTCTTCCTCTTGGTGTTGTGCTCCGCCATTGAAGCTCATTATTGAGCTTTGGCTAGAGAAGATCTTGGAGTGATGAACCTCGGAGACCATTTTTGTGGTTGTTTGAGTGTTGAAGAACATAGGTTATTCTTGAGCACTCAATCTGTTCCTTTTCCAGTTTGAATCTTCTCCGCACACCTTCTGTCTTTATGTTTGCCCTTCTGTATTTTCCTTGTTGGTCTTGAGTGTTCCAGTTGAGGCCCCCAAAACTCCATTTTATCTAATAAAATTGGTTCTTTGTTTTATCGCTTCCACTACTTGATCTCTCTGCTCTTTCTATCTTTCTGTATCTATTTCTACATTATCTATTAATAGATGGAATTTTTGAAAACCTGAATCCGTAACTTAGCTTCAGCAATCCTAAATGCTCAATTAAAAAAAAACTTATGTTTGGAATATTTTTTTCTCTTGTTTACAGAACTTCAGTAAATCTGAAAAAATATACACTGAAATTAAAATTTTAATACAATTCAGATATCACGGACTCATGTATAAAGTGAAGAATCTGTAATCCAACTGAAAAATATTAGAGATAATGAGGTAATTTATGGTTTTAAGACTTCATATATCTTGGTGTTTGTGCCATAAGTGATTAAGATAGTGTGAGAACTAAACTTACAAATATAAGCCTTGCGGCAAGGATCTCTCCTTTGGTTTTTACCTTGAAACTTTCTTGTTTCCATTTTACATGGTCTATTCCTGTTGACCCTTTAAACTTGATTGCAGTGACATAATGTTTCTGGATATTTTAGGTTCATTTGCAAAAGATGGCAGTTTTGATGATCTTGTAGACGAAAAGGGTTGTCATAGGGACAAGAACTCATTTACACTAGGTGTATAATGAAATCTTTTACACCTTTTAAAATTGACCAATAAGAAACTAAAAAAGACGATAATTGTGTTAAAAGTAAAAGATTGTGGTTGAGATTCTGCAGAGATTCCAAATAAAGTTTGACCCAAAATTTCCAATTTGACCCAAATTTCATTTTTTTTGTTTTTTATTGAAATTCGAACCCAAATTAGTTTCGCCCAAACCCTAATTTTCCTCTGCCCCTCACATCTCACCCACCCACCCACCCACCCAAACCCGAAGCTCCGCCCTCCCACCTGTCACCGGCCACCTCTCGCCTCTCTTGCTCTCCCACCCCTCGCCGGTCTCGTGCCCTCACCCCTCACTGCTCTCTCACCCCTCACCCTCGCCGCTCTCTCTCCCTCCTGCCGCTCCCGCCCTCACCTCTCTCTCGGCGCCTTCCCCGGTGGTTCGAAGCCACTAGTCGCAACACTGGCCTCTCGCATTCACCACCGGCCTCTCGCAGCACGAGCACCAATCACCACTTTCCTCTACGATTCTCCTTGCCTCGGTGGTCCTCCACTCGTACCAGCGGCTCCAATTTAGGTAAATCAATTTTGGAATTTTGATTTTTCTTTCCATTTTTCTGTTGATTTATTTCCATTTTGATTTCTTTCCTCGGCTACGATGTGCTCCCTTGTGTATTTACCCAAGCGTAGAGGAGAGAGGGCTGCTGGATTGATCAATTTTGATTTTTTTTTTTGAATTTGCTGTTGTTTTCTTTCCATTTTGATATATCATATATGCATCAAAATTGGTCCTGCTGGATTGATCAATTTTGGTCAAAATTGGTCCTGTTGGGCAACAGGTGCAAATTCATACTCTTTTGTGTCAATAAAACTGCTAGTGAAGAAGGGTAGAAAAGGAATTTAGCATTTAGATTGTGTTTTCAGGTTGGAGGATGGACTGAAGTGTATGGCAATATATTGTCTTTTGCAACCATTAGAGGAGCTTCCCATGAAGCTCCATTCTCGCAGCCAGAGAGATCGCTCGTGCTTTTCAAGTCCTTCCTACACGCCACACCTCTTCCTCAACTGTTGTAATGAGTTGAACTAAATGGTTGAACTAAAATGAAAGGTGCTCTGGTGGTGAATTCAGTATATAGAAGTTGTGTTTGGGCAATGCAAACTTAATGGTTGAATTAAAATGAAAGAAATAAGGTTCAAACATTAGATCAGGCTAGCTGACAAATTCGTGTGAGATGCAAATAAAATCGATGATCTTCTTTCGTTTTGTATTAATTTAACATGTAAAAGGATGAGAAAATAAGGTTAAGTGACAATTTTCGGTATATAATACTCTTGCAAACATTAGATCATATGATGGTTAAGTAGTGCAAATTAATGTAGGATATTATATTCAAATTAGACATCTTTGCAGTTTTTATTAACAACTCAAAATTATTAATCAATATTATAATTGCAAAATTTATGATTGGAATGATAAAAATTACCACCTAAATAAAACTGGAAAGTTGTAGAGTCAATTTTAAGACCCATTTAAATTGCTAAACATGTGCTCTAAGTAGACCTGTCAACTGGGTCGGGCGGGTCGGGTTCGGGTCATGTCGGGTTCGGATCAAATTGGGTTCGGGTCGATCGGGTTGATAAATTTTCGGGTCGGGCGGGTCGGGTTCGGGTTGACCCAGCGGATCGAACATGTCCTATTTTTATGATTATTATAATGATTTTTAACTTTAATAAAATAATTATAATAATATAATTAATATTATATTACTATTTAATAAAGTATATTAAAATATTTAATATAAATAAAATAAAATATACAAAATAAAGGAGATCCGCGAGCTCGGAATTGCGTTCGGGTCGAGTCGGGTTCGGGTCCTTCTTGACCCAGTGACGTTCGGGTCGGGTTCGGGTCCTTTCGGGTCGGGTCGGGTTTTCGGGTTGGATCGGTTTTTGATAGATCTAGCTCTAAGCAATAAAAGCTAAATTCCAAAAGTGTCCGGACCTTCAAAATATGATTGGACCTTCAAAAAGTGACCAGACCTTCAAAATTATAGTTGTTTTATAAAAGAAATTATACAAAAAGTGACCGGACCTTGAAAATTATAGTTGTTTTATTAAAAAAAATTATAGTTGTTTTGTTTAAGGAATAAAAGATAACATTCAAAAAGTGACCCGACATTCAAAATATGATCAGAGTTGATAAATGAATTGCCCCGTTTCAGAGATTAATGGACGACGAGTTGTATGAATTACCCAACTCGATAATTTATGGGTTGGGTCATTAATCCATTTAATTGATTAGATGGATTATTTCAAATATATTTTATAATTTATATTGAATATTATAATATATTAAATGATTAGAATATTATATTATAATAATAATAATTTATAGGAATATTACTATAAACGTAATTGAAGTATGATTTGATGAGCTAATAATAATTATAGGAATATTATATAATAATAATTTATAGGAATATTATATAATAATAATTTATAAGAATATTATATAATAATAATAATTATTATTATTATATGTTCCGCCCTAGCCGGTTGACAAGTTTTCGTAACATAACATCGAAGGCGTGTGCTTATTCTTTATTTCTTGATAATATATAATATTCTTTTTTATATTCAATAAACTCGTCCAATTGTAATCAATTTGTAAATAATATAACAATAGGCAATTTTTCCAACAATTGACACACAAGTTTTTTAAAATAATCTTATGGTTATATTCCATAGTTATATACTATGGTTATATCCTATATTCTATCCTATGGTTATATACTATGGTTATATCATATAGTTATATACTATGATTATATCTTATAGTTATATCCAATTTGGTTATAACCTTATAATTATATTATATCCAATTTGGTCATTACTATAGAATATAACCATAAGATATAACCAAATTAGATATAACTATAAGATATAATGATAGTATCTAACTATAGGATATAATCATAGTATGTAACTATAAAATATAATATATGATATAACCATAGTATATAACTATTAAATATAGTATATGATATAATCATAGTATATAACTGTATGATATAGCCATAGTACATAACTATAAGATATAATATAGTATATAACCATAGTGTATAACTATAAGATATAACGATATGATATAACCAAATTGGATATAACTATAAGATATAATCATAGTATATAACTATAGGATATAACCATAAGATATAACCAAATTGGATATAACTATAAGATATAATCATACACTAGTGGAAAAAACCCTTGTTGAGGCGGGCCTTTTGACACTTTTTGAGGCGTACACCGTTCGCCTCAACCAAGGGGGCTGCAACAAGTGGGTACACTTTTTGAGGCGGGCGTTATACGCCTCAAAAATGACCTTATTGAGGCGGGCCTCCGAAGCCCGCCTCAACAAGTCGCATTTTCCACCTTTTAGCCCGGATCTGGGTAAATCCGGGCTAAAAAGCATTGTGTTTAAACAAAAAAAAACTGGACATTTTAGCCCGGATCTCTTCCACATCTGGGCTAAAAAGTCCAATTTTTTGCAAAAAAAAATGCAAAAAAATTCAATCATAGCTGTATACTTTACTAACAAATTCCAACTCGCCTTTCCACCAACAAATTCGTGGCGCTAAACACAACAAAAACATTAGATGCAACAGATGTAATATGAACAACAAAAAAATAGCAAGGAATTAGAAATGAAGAGAAAAACAATATACCAACTAAGACTTGTATTCCCCATATGTGTTACATTCAATATTCAACTATAAAATAATGATCTAGTGTAGGCATGACCAAACCAATGTATATAAGAGAAACAAATCACACAAATAAGAGTGTGCCTTGTACACTTGCAACTGCATCTCATGATATTAGGGTGACCAAAAAATGCAGAGATAGTAGGAGAAACACATTCCTATGTACAACCATGTAACATGGACGTTGGATATATCAGTACTTTCATTATTCAAAACAGAGCATGAAACCCTGGGCAAGTTGTTCAAATACCAGCCTGATTTGACATACTTCTGATCTGAAAAAGCTTATCCTATGGTCCTTGGAAAGCCACTTTCAAACTCGACAGTTTCCATATCAGCCCCACTAAGAACCTATGAAATCCAAATTCCAGACAAACACAAAATATTGCAACGACAATATGCAAGATGTATAATTAGAGCATATATGAAACTAAAATATACAAAGTGGTAGAGTTATAGAAATAAATTACAACGTTCTGTTGGTAATATACCTCATAAATGATTTCCTTAGTAGGGTTCTCCACTCATCGCCATGATTCACCCTCTATAACGCTACAACAAGGATTTGGCGAAGCTTTGTTGCCTGCGAAATGAACAAATCAAACAAAGTAAAATATAAACAAATAATAATAAAATTACCAGAAACATAGAGGTAAAAGAAAAAGAAGATTATTTGGGATTGCAAACTCCAATATAGCTCAAATTAGTACTGCCAAAGGTGCAGTGGCAAAGCATTCAACAATCCGATACCCCTCCTATACTGTTGGCAAAACATTCAATAAGAGATCACGAAGTACAGAATATAGTCTAGCATAACTGATCAAACCATTAAAACAAAGGACAAGAATAAAATCAGTGCATACCCATAGAGAGCTTCCCTTATCACAAGAAGAGGAGGGCGCACTTCATCTCCATTGATAAATGCACATATACAACATTTAAGTTTTCAGCTCTTCAATACTGAAACACAAAAACCTACAGCTCATTAGATCACACTTCATGTTGATTCAAAAGAAGCACATTCAAACATGCATATAAGCAGGTACTTGTCAGACCAATTTACAAGCATACATGCAGCTCAGTAGATCGCTTTGTTTTCAGACTCAAAACAGTCCAGAAAAATTGAAAACCATTACAAATTGAGAGAACTCCCATAATTCCACGAGAAGCTCAAAAAGAAGGCAACATACATAATACCTGAACTAAAATCAAACCAAAACGAAAAAATGAACAAAGCAGCGAAAACAGAACATGAGATTTCGTAAATAAGTTAGCCCCAAATCTCTAATCCTATATTTCGTACAATACAATGGTTAATTGAGTTGATAACCCTAAATCCTTAGAAGGCTGCAATCATTAATTCACAACCCTAAAATTTGAAGCCCCAAATCCCTAAATTAAAAACACGACATTTCGCACATATTCAGGACCAAAATCCATTAGCGTTTGGACACAAAATCTCAAAACAAAGCACGTTTACCGTGTTAGTGAAATCGGGAGGCGAGATGGGCGACATGCCGAAAGCGACGAAGATGCAGAGGAAAAGATGTGATTTCGGCGAGAAGCTTCGGCTGGAATGCCGGGATTGGGCGAGAAGTGGAAGAGAACACCGTTTTGAGGGTGGAGGAGAGATCGGCGATGGAGGAGATGGGAGACAGAGCAAGAGTTATTGGAAAGGGAGTAGAAGTGTGTTCAATGTCGGTTAGTAAGAAAGGGGTCGCCGGTGGTCGGAGTGAGGGAGAGAGAGCGTGAGGAGGGAGTTCGGGGGAGAGATGGAGGCAAAGGAGGGTTAGGGCTGAGAGCTGGTATCGGGGCTGGGAGAAAAGAAAGAGAGGAGAGAAAGAAAAGAAAAGAAAAGAAAAGAGGGAGAGAGAAAGAAAAGCAAAGAGGAAAAAAATTTGTTGAGGCGGGCTTTAAGAGGCCCGCCTCAACAAGCTTTAATTGAGGCGGGCTACTTGGCCCGCCTCAATTAGTTAGAATTAGAGGCGGGCCTTACCCTGGCCCGCCTCTAATACTTTAGCGGGAAATGTTTTTTTGGAAACTTATTGAGGCGTATATTAATTTGCCCGCCTCAAAAGATGTTTTTGAGGCGTATAAATTAATTATCCGCCTCAAAAACCAAGAAAAATGATTGCCTAAGTCGTTGTTGAGGCGTTTTGAACTATATACGCCTCTAAAAGGGAGCCTAAAAAAGGGTTTTTTCCACTAGTGATAGTATATACCTATAGGATATAACCATAGTATATAACTAAAGTATATAACTATATGATATAACGATATGATATAACCAAATTGGATATAACTATAAGATATAATCATAGTATATAACTATAGGATATAACCATAATATAACTATAGAATATAATATAGGATATAATCATAGTATATAACTGTAGAATATAATATAGGATATACCAATAATTAATAACTATAGGATATAACGATATGATATAACCATAAGATATAACCAAATTGGATATAACTATAAGATATATTCATAGTACATACCATAGTATATAACTATAGGATATAACCATAGTATATAACTAAAGTATAAAATATAACTATGTATTATAACCAAATTGGATATAACTATAAGATATAATCATAGTATATAACTATAGGATATAACCATAGTATATAACTATAGAATATAATATAGGACATAATCATAGTATATAACTACAGAATATAATATAGGATATAACCATAATATATAACTATAGGATATAACGATATGATATAACCAAATTGGATATAACTATAGAATAGTATAGTATATAACTAATATATATAACTATAGGATATAACCATAGTATATAATCATAGTATATAACTATAGGATATAACCATAATAATAACAAACAATTACTATCCAATGTATATAACTATAAGATATAACCATAATAATAACAAATAGTTACTATCCAATGAGTTCTACTATAAACATAGTATATAACTAATGTATATAACTATAGGATATAACCATATTATATAACTATAGGATATAACCATAATAAAATCCTAAATAAAATAAAATAAAGATAAAAATAAACAGAATCCGCGTCTGATGACTTGGCCGCGACCGCTGCCCTTGACCCGTGCCCGCGGCTTTCCTTTTCTGGCACTCAGCGAGATCTTCCTTGGCCGCGTCCGTAGCTTCCTGAGGAGGGTGGGTCCCAACATGCCATACTGAGGAGGGTGGGTCCCAACACGCCATATCGAGAGCTTTGTAGCTCTTTCCCACTTCTTCCCGCTCAGCCACCGTTCAATCCCGCTTAGCAGACATTACCAGTTCTGCAAAATATATTGCCACCTGGCAAAAGGTGTAAAGGAATCTTATACACTTATACGTAGTAAGGTCCGTTGCCATAGTGATATACACAAGTTTGCAAGTGTTGCTGACATAGTTGTCTGTTGTTTGTCCCTGTTCTATCATTGTTCTATGATTGCTGAATTGTAATTTTAGGGCAGTTGACCTTTTCTTTCCTTGGTCATTCTACAAAAAGGTAGATGTTTGACTAGCAATAATGTTGGATAAAAAACACAGAACTGAACTGTGTTCTTGTATGAGAAACACACAAAGATGAACACCAGTGTTCCGAGGAAAGCCTTTTGAGGCTACTTTGCCTTGATTTTCTTTATTATCTTAACTGAATTCTGGAAGTGCATTACATAGGAGAAAGGCACGAACTTCTTCCCACTAATCATGCTAACAACTGCCTAAGATCATGGGGGATTAATTCCAATCCTCTCCATGAAGAACTTATGTTTTGCTTGATTCAAAGCCTTGGTGAACAAATCTGCATTCTGCTCATTTGTTCCACATAACCTAAGGACAATCTTCTCTTCAGCCACAAGCTTTATGATGTAATGGTGCTGCACTTCTATGTGCTTTGTCCTAGCATGGAATGCTGGATTCTTGGTCATGGCTATAGCTGACTTGTTGTCATACCAAATCTCAGTGGCCTCACCCTGCTTGCTGCACAGATCAACAAGCAACTTCCTTAGCCAACTAGCCTGTCTTGCAGCTGCACCAGCTACAACATACTCTGCCTCTGATGATGATAGTGCCACTGTGTCTTGTTTCTTTGAGCTCCATGTAACCGCTCATGAGCCAAGGTTAAACACAGAACCAGACGTGCTCTTCCTATCATCAATGCAACTAGCCCAATCACTGTCAGTGTGGCCAACTAACTTGAAGATCTCAGATTTCTCATACCAAATTCCATACTCAACTGTCCCTGAGATGTACTTCAGAATCCTCCTAGCTGCTCCAAGTTGTTGTTTAGTTGGGCTATGCATATATCTAGACACAACACTAACACAGTATGCTATGTTTGGTCTGGTATGAGTGAGATAATTTAAGCCACCAAATAAGCTCCTGAACAACCTTTCATCAGCCTGACCTGTTCCATCACTCCTCTGCAGCTTCTCATTTGTGTTCAATGGTGTAATTGCAGCATCCTTCTCTTCGATGTGAAACCTCTTTAGTAGGTCTCCAGCATACTTTCTTTGACAAATGAAGACACCACTCTTCCTTTGCTTCACTTCTAGCCCAAGGAAATACTGCAGCAGCCCCAAATCAGTCATCTCAAACTCCTGTGTCATTGCTTGTTTGAACTCATCTAACAATGCTTGTGAGGAGCTGAAATAGATGATATCATCAACATACAAGCATACCACAATGAACCCTTCTTCTCCTTGTCTTTTTACATACAAGGTGGGTTCATTTTCACTTCTTGCAAAGCTGTTGTTGATGAAGAAATTATCAATCCTGCTATACCAAGCTCTTGGAGCTTGTTTCAATCCATAGAGGGCCTTATACAACTTATAAACTTTATTCTCTTCTCCTGCCTTGACAAAGCCTTGTGGTTGCTCTACAAATACTTCTTCTTGCAGCTCTCCATTCAAAAATGCAGACTTCACATCAAACTGGAACACTGGTAGTCCTTGTTGAGCAGCTAAGGCCAGAACTATTCTCACAGTCTCAAACCTTGCAACTGGAGAAAAGGTTTCTTCATAATCCTTCCCTTCTTGCTGAGCATATCCCTTGGCAACAAGTCTTGCCTTGTGCTTTTGCACACTGCCATCAGTATTGTACTTGGTTCTAAAGACCCACTTTAGACCAATTACATTCTTGCCATCTGGAAGTTCAACTAACTCCCAAGTTCTGTTTCTCACAATAGCTCTCATTTCTTCTTCCATTGCTAGCTGCCATTCTGCTTCATCTGCAACTTCTTCAAAAGTTGCAGGCTCAGTGATAAGTAGAGCAAAATCACAAGTCTCATAAATTTCTTCCAGAGACCTCATCCTTCTTGGTGGTGAATCACTTGCTGAGCTACCTGAATGGATGAGTACGTGGATGCGGCCTACAAGTTGGAAGTAACTCTGGAGGAGTCCGCTCATAAGCGGGAGAATCAAGTTAAGGGAAAGGGTGGGCAACAGGATCGCCAGGTTGGTTCATTCAAACGACCGGCATCGCCTACCAAGTTTGAGAAGTCTGGTCGTGCTAAGACCGAGACAACTCAGTCTGACTCTGCCAGGGGCTCAGGTTGGAGCAGCGGAGTAATTCAATGTCACAATTGTGGTGCATCTGGGCACAAAAGTTTTGCATGTCGGAATGAAAGGAAGGCATGTTTTGGTTGTGGGAAGGAAGGGCATATGCAGAGGTTCTGTCGGCAGGGAATGCAGAAAGGAGCGGAGTCTCATCAGGGGTCTGTTAATCCAAACAATAGACCTAGGTTTAAACCAGCAGAGACTTCTAATCCTTCGATGCAGACAACTGCGCAGAATAAAGGGAAAGCCCCAATGGCTTCAGGAAGCCAAGGTCAACGCCTTTACGTGATGCGTGAGGCGGATGGACCCTATGATCCTAATGCTTAGAGTACTTTGTATCTGCATTCTACTTTTGTTAATGTGTTGTTAATGTGGGTGCTACCCAGACCTTAATTTTTGGATGGTTGTAAGTTAAGTTGTGTGTGCAACGAGGTTGTGAACCTTTTGTTGTAACTCTTCTTATATATGAACCTTTGGTTTATACCAAGTTAATGTTTCGTTGCTTGGTATGGAGTAAGGTCTCGTGTTCGAGACTCACCAACAACCTCTTAGGAGATGGCTGCCTATTAATTAGGTAGAGCTACCAAGGATGGGTTGAGATATATGGACAGCGGCTCATGGTAACAGTGGACGCTGGTAATGGCTGGGCCTGGGCTCGGAGCCACTAGTGAGTCGTCTGTGAACCATGTAGTGGGTTGGTCCAAGATGGTGACCATTTAGTGGGAACCAATCGTCTGTCGGATTGTCGATTACCATCAAGGGTAAGAAATTCAAAGCGATTTGACCTAAATAACCATGGTCCCATACGATAATTATTCTCGGTATGGATTGACGGAAGCATCATAAGGCAATGATCGACTTCAGTTTTTGATATTTTTGTGGTTAGAGGATTTACGGGTGTCTTTCCAGAAGATATTCCTGGATACCCCGAATCGTGTTGTGGAGTTTGCAATTGATCTCGAGCCGAGTACCACGCCGATCTCTGAGGCACCATACCGGATGGTTCCTGTTGAGATGCAAGAGTTGAAGAAGCAACTCAAGGATCTTCTTGACAAAAGTTATATAAAGCTGAGTGCATCACCTTGATTAGGAGTGCCCTAGTTTTATGTGTCAAAAAGAAAGATGGACCGTTTCAACTTTATTTTGACTTTCGAGAGTTGAATAAAGTCACGATCAAGAGCAAGTATTTGTTGCCAAGGAGTGATGATCTGTTGGATCAACTACAGGGAGCAAAAGTTTTCTCCAAGATCGACCTGAGATCTGGTTTTTATCAGCTCAGGATTCGTGAGGATGATATTCCGAGGATTGCATTTCGGACGAGAGATGGTCACTACGAGATTGTAGTCATGCCATCTGGATCTACGAATGCTCTAGCAGTTTTCATGAACCTAGTGCATCGATGTTTTAGACCAGTACTTGAATAAGTTCATAGTGGTCTTCATCAATGGCATTTTGATATTCTTCCCGAGCAAGGAAGCTCACAGGGAACATCTGCGGATTGCTTTATCGGTCCTTAGACCAAGTCGGTTGTACGCAAAGTGGGCTAAGTGCGATTGTTGGATCTAGAAGTGGCTTTCTTAGGCCATGTGATCAATAAGAATGAGGTTATGGTTATTCCCCAGAAGAGTGAATCAGTAGTTGTTTGGAAGCGGCCTCAGGGTGTGAGCGAGGTGCGCAGTTTCCCAGAGCTTGCTGAGCAGTATAGACTGTTCATGGAAGGATTTTTTTAAGATCACTCCACCTATGACCAGTCTGTTCCGCAAGGTCAACAAGAAGTTGTCTGTGATGACAAGTGCAAGACCAGTTTTCAAGAAGTTGAAACAGTGTCTGACTTATGCGCCAGTTTTGGCGTTGTCGAAAAGAATGATGGCTATATGGTCTATAGTTAATGCTTCGAGAAATGGGTTGGGATGTGTCTTTGATGTAGAGGGGCAAGGTTATTGCATACGCATTTAGACAATTGAAAACCTATGAAGCAAACTAACCAACACATGACCTAGAACTAGCAGCAATAGTGTTTGCATTGGAAACTGAGGTTACTTGGGTAACCCAGAGGTCAGCAGAAGTTTCCACCAGGAGATTGTCCGTTACATGGCATTCCTAAGACCATTGTATCGGATCGAGATGGCCGATCCATGTCAAGTTTATAGCAAGAACTTCACAAGGCCATGGGAACTGAATTGAGATTCAGCAGCGTTTCATCCTCAGATAGATGGTCAGTCTGAAAAGACCATCTAGACCCTGGAGGATATGCTAAGAAGCATACATACTCGATCATCTGACTAGCTGGGAAGACAGCCCAAGTCTGATTGAGCTCACGTACAACAATAGCTGGCATGCTACAATCAAGATGGCTCCGTTTGAAGCTTTGTATGGTCGCAGATGTAGATCTCTGATTTGTTGGGATGGTAATGCCGACAAAATTCTGCTTGGACCAGAGTTGGTCGAAAGGACGGCTTTAGACATTGCTTTGATCAGACAAAGGATGTTGACCGCTCAGAGTCGACAGAAGTCCTACGCAGATCGGAAGCACAGGACTGTCGAGTTCGAGGTCGGTGACAAGGTTTTTGTCAAGGTATCGCCATCCAAAGGAGTTTTCAGATTTGGTAAGCGTGGGAAGCTTAACCCTCGCTACGTGGGACCATTCGAGATTCTGGATAGAGTAGGATCTCTAGCGTACCGCTTGGCGTTGCCGCCATCGGCTCACCCGGTGCATAACGTGTTCCACGTATCTTTACTCAGAAAGCATGTGCCAGATGAGCCTCATGTGCTTAGTTATGAGGACATCGAGATTCAAGCTAATGGTACTTATGAAGAGTTACCCGTGCACATTTTTGAGCGTCGGGAGAAGCGTTTGCGCAACAAGATCATGCCGTTGGTACGAGTGCTGTGGTCCAAGTCAGGGACCGAAGAGGTTACTTGGGAGACGTGGGAAACCGAGTCAGATATGCTCAGGCGTTTTCCCGAGTTATTCTCGACCTAAGTTTCGGGGTCGAAACTTCTTGTAAGGGGGAGGAGATGTGATACCCCATATTTTTGTAAGGTTATTTTGGGAATTTTGGAATTTTGGAATTTTCCCGAGTACCCGTTGTATACGTCGGATTTAATTCAGGTAGCTTGAGACATTCTGTAATGTGCTCTGTATCTGTAATATTTTTCTCAGTGAAATAATATACAGATAACATGCCTTGAATTTTAATTGTCGTTCGCGTACGATAATTTTTATCTCGGCTTAATGTCATGTTCGTTCAAAGCTGAACGGGCGGGAAAAAGGTGTCACGGCGACCGCCGTAAAGTCGCGGCGACCGCCGTAGTGAGACCCAAGCACGGCGACCGCCGTAAAGTCACGGTGCCCGCCGTCCCAATGCTCGAGGAGGCAGCTGGTGTGCCAGACCGCGGCGACCGCCGTAATTCACGGCGCCCATCGTGATTACCCAGCGGACATTGTCCGATGGTCGCCGGCGAGCTCTGACCGCGCCGAACTAGCTGTAGGCCCATCTTCTCCGTGCTCCAGATGTTTTGGCTATAAAAGGAGGTGTTGGGGAGAGGTTTTGAGCCATCCCAGCACCCAACCTCTGCCAAATTTGCCTCTCGCCGGAGTTGTGCCTTCGCCGGAAATTGCGAAGCTTTCGTCGGTGTTGTTTGGTGGTGTTTCCAGCAGCTCTTTTGAAGCCTTGTGGTTGCCTTTGGAGGTCAGAAACCAAGCAAGGCGGAAAGGGGTCGAAATGCGCTTTGTTTTGGTGAGATTTCTCTCGTCTCTGTCGACCGTGTTCTTCACGGCGACCGCCGTGATGAATGAGGCGACCGCCGCCAAGAACAGCGACCGCCGCCAGTGCCCAGAATGCCTTCGTGGCTTTGGCTTGGTTGGTTGTCGTCGTGGCGTCTTTCCTTTCGTGTTCTTTCGTCGTTTTTAGATTCGTACTACGGTTATGTCGAATCTAACTTAGGGTTCCTTTTATGGGTCGACTCGAAGGTTGTTGTGCTGTCGGAGCTATACCCGTGTCGAGCCCGGAATCCAGTTGTCGTCATTAGACTATTCTGCGGATTAAGGCAAGTGGCGGTTCGCTCTTGCTCATCGTTCCATATTTACATTAATTATCAGTTGTTTATCTGAGTAATTAATTTGGAATGATTATTGTGTCCATCTGGAAACGGTTTTGTTAACTGTTTTGGAAAACTAAAATATGATATTATAATAGGTTGTATATCTGTTAGAACAATGCTATTATATATATATATATATATATATATATATATATGTGTGTGTGTGTGTGTGTGTGTGAATTAATACAGATATTATTATAGGTTGTATATTGTTGAACAACGCTATTTTATCTGTAACTGGCCTTGAGGGCATTGATATGAGTTATTACTGCGTTTGTAACTGTTTAGTTGGAACGAGTATTCGTAGGAATGCTACTGTGTATCTCAATGCGAGTACTAGTTGTTTCTTGATAACCTGGTGGTTAGGATTTAGTTCCTACCATCCTTTTCAGGGTTTGTGCACACAGTTGGTGCCGCTTGTAGGGATTTAGTTCCCAATTCCGTTATTAGGGATTTAGTTCCCGAGGGATTTAGTTCCCGAACCAACTTTAGGGATTTAGTTCCCGAGTCAACTCCGTCCATGGATTTAGTTCCCGACGGTATCTCTTTATCCCGATGGATGAGATGATTTAAAAGCCTATAACGTGATGTGGGTTTTTGGAATTAAATAAGATAAAGTGCCCGAGTGCACATAATTAATATACCTTTGGCGAGTAGTGCAACTAAGTAAATAGTGCAGCTAGGAAAGCTCGTCTCGACTGTTGATCAGAGTACGTTCTCTTTCCAATCTGGATTCACTGTAAGCGATGAGGTTGGTCGTGAACCGAAACATCTTAGTCAGTTTTTAAATCGTTATGTGGTTCTGTAAGATCCAGACTTGAATGTAGTACGTTCTCCTTCCGATCTGGATTCGCTGTAAGCGGTGAGGTTGGTTGTGAGCCGAAGCATCTCAGTCAGCTTTTAATCGTTGTTGTTTGATTCTGTAAACATTCCAGATTTGTCATATTTCCTTAAAGACTCATTTCTTTTGGAGTCTCTTTTCGAGTCGATTTCTGTGAAGATTAAGTCTTTCAGAATCTTCTCTTGTGCATACCTCTTGTTGTTATTCCGTGAAAGTGTCGGGTTTATGTATCGTCCCTTCGGTTATTATTCGAGGGACAATGATAGTAAACGGTTACGATCACTCGAACCACTCTGTTTTTTACCCTTGCTAGTCTATTCAAGTAGACTAACCCACGAACATTGTTCTCCGTATGTGGACTGGTGTCATCCGTTCGATTCGGCACATCAGATAGAGCGAAGATATGAGGAGACTAGATTGACTATGAAGACGACGGTTGTTTTTGGATGTTTTAATAATTGCTTTTAATCAGGTTGAGATCCTTGGGCGGGTGATCATTACGATCACAACCCTTTTTGTAATATCTTTTATAAGTCTTCCGCTGTACTTTGTTTAAACTCTGTGTTTGGCCTATTCGGGATTGGGATGTAATCCCGTAACTCATGTTTCATTTGATTGATGTTTTGATTTGGATACTTTGATCATTATGTATCATTGTATGCCTTAAATTGTATTTAAATCGGTAAAGCCTTGGGTGATCTTGGTAAGGAACACTGGGGTCACTGGCGGTAATACCTTTCCAAATGGGTTAAGATCTGGGGGTGTTACAAATTGGTCATGGCATAATGAATAACCAAATAAGGCTTAGAGTTTCCAGAATCAACATTAGTGGGGATGAAACCCTTATTGTTGTTTTTATAAGTAGTATCATCCAGAGATAGGGGACTAGTTTCAGTGTTGATAACAACAATATTGTTTGTTATATTTGCTTGTGAAGCATTTTTTGTAAGAGTTTCAGAGCATAGAAACGTAGAAAGATAAGTTTTACCTTTATTCAAAAAGAGTGAAGGCAAAAGCAGATTGAAAAAGGAGAAGAAGCACATAGCAAGCCCCTCGGCAGGATAACAAGAAAAGCCATAAACAGACTCAGATTTCACACATGTAATAGAATAAGGTTGAAGACTGTAGTGAATGCCAGTAAGCAAAAAGATAGTGCATGATTTATAGATCCAGTAGATAAACCATAAGTAATTGGGATATATAAAGGTAAGAATTGGTTGAATACACCTTAGGTTAGAAAGGAGATGCTTGATCTGCCGCCGAGGAGTGTCTAAAGCACCAGAATTCATCACCCAAAGCCACAGTGGGAGCTGTTCGGAGGGATTTAGTAGAGAGGACACCACACACACTCGAGGAGCCGGAGGAATATGTCGAAACGCACCCCGCAAAGTCTTACCAACCCTAACCGCTTTCAGAAAGAGGGAAAGGAGATTAGGTTTCCTCCCAAACCAAGACGTAAAATCAACGCCTAAGAGCAGGAAGATTGAGCAATTGTAGGGAAGAGGAAGAGGATTATACCCCAATTTTGACCCACAACTAGCCAAAATCGAAAATTTTATGGAGAGGAGTTGTTGAATCGCCCTCAAGATCTGGAAGAGACACCATATCGGAGAGAAGTAGGTTATTTGGGGTGATCGAGATTTGTTGTGTTTTTGCACACTAGAGTGATAGAAGGTTGTATCGAGGGGGTGAGACCAGGGGAGCAAGCGGCGCTGATTAGGGTTGGGTATGGAGGGGTGAAAGGGGAAAGAGAGGGAAGAGAGAGTGTTTTCCATTGAGTTTATAATGTGATTTATTGATGTATTTATGTATAAAGAGATAAATAAAGTCATAAAATGACATATCGATACTTTTGTACGATAAATAAATTATTTATGAATATTATACATTTTTTTTTATAATAGCCGTATAGTTTGCTAAATAAATATTTTTAATTGTGTGAATCATTTCCTTATAGAAAAACAACTTAGTATATATATATATAGATTATAGAATATTGATAAATATCCAAAATTACATCAATGAGGTTTTTACATTATTGAACAATATTTAACATAATATATATACTTATGGATTTTTTTTTTTCATTGTGATTGTGATAAAGGGTTGATTTTTTGAATTTATTTTGTGTTTGTTTCTTTTTTCTTTTTGAAAAGTAAAAAATTGGGGGTTAAATTTGAATTCCGGCCCAAAACATCCTTTCGAATGAGAATACGTAGTTCGTGAATCAAATTGATATCGTCCAGTGAGTGATTCTTTTGTGATTGTGATGAGGCATCAGAGATCTCTTTTTGAATATGTCAATAAATAGAAACAAACATAAATCATAATAAATTTAACGTAATTTTTAGATATCTTAATTTATAAATAATTAAGTGGGTGACTTATTTCATTGCAAATGCTATACTATTTTTGAATTTAAGACTTGTTACCTACATAGTTTAGATTCTTCAAATATAAATAAATTGATTAATTAATGATTTGACCAACAATATTCTTCTTCTAACATAATTGTACAGTTCTCATGAATTTGAATGAATTTTTCATACTAACTTAAATGGAGAGATTAACTATTGAGGGTTAGACTATTGTTTTAAAATTATATCCTAAATAAGTGGGGTTTATTTTAAAAATATACTATAACTATTATATTGCAAAATTTGTTATATATAGTTGTTATAAAATCAAATCATGACTTGTAAAATATTTAATATAAAATTTCAATAAATTATATGAAAGAGTATATTTACCAAAGCTTTGAAAAAAAGTTAAAAGTGACATACACAGTTACTATTAAAAACAAATCTGAAGTTCTCACCGTAAATTGGAAAAGATTTCTATGCAAACAGAGAAGGCTCAAGAGTTCAGATGTTGAACTCCATTGGAGCAGCAGCAAACAGGCGAAAGCAAAAGAGAAAGGAGAGAATGATTTGTAAGTTAGTGTGTTAGTTGTATTCACAGATAAATGTGGTATTCATACAATGGAGGGAAGTGATGTCACTATCTACTAGAGTGACATCTGCAACTAACGAACTAACAAAACAAACTAACAAACTCTACTAACAAATGTTAACAACCTGTACAACTAAGCAGTTAGAAGGTTAGACTATTATTCACACACACACACACCCTCAAGGTGGGAGAGGTGCCTGAGGCACGAGACCAAGCTTGGATATAAGGAAATGATGTTGATGTTCACCAAGGGCCTTGGTAAGGACATCAGCTAACTGAAGCTGAGAACTGATGTGGGCAGTAGCAATGAAGCCTTCCTGAACCTTGTCCCGAATGTAATGACAATCAATGGTCAAGTGTTTGGTTCGCTCATGGAACACAAGATTCACGACAATATGTTGAGCAACCCTATTATCACAATAGAAAGTAATAGGAAGAGGAAGAGGAATCTGCAAATCATGGAGCAACCCAGTAAGCCAGACCAACTCACTTGCAGTAGCTGACATTGCTCGATATTTAGATTCTGCAGAACTCTTAGAAATTGTCTTTTGCTTGTTTGTCTTCCATGAGACTAAGGAATCTCCCAAAAACACACAGTATCCAGTTAATGATCGAGCACTATAAGCACAACTTCCCCAATCAGCATCACAGTAAGAAGTAAGAACAGGAGTAGATGTAGAGGAGTAAAATAAACCTGAATCAATAGACCCTTTCAAATATCTAACAACATGTAAAGCATCATTCAAGTGAGGAGTTTTATGAGCACTCACAAACTGGCTGAGATGTTGAGTAGCATATGAGAGGTCGGGCCGAGTAAGATTCAAGTAAAGAAGTCTACCAATTAAGCGACGATACACTTCTGGATCAGGGATATCATCACCTTGATCAATGGACAAATTCAAACCACGAGGCAGAGGAAACTTGGTTGCTTTACAGTCAAGCATCTTGGTGTCTTTCAAGATGTCAACAATATACTTGCGTTGATTCAACAGAGTGCCTGAACCAGAGCGAGCTACTTCAATGCCAAGAAAATATCGAATAGGACCAAGATCTTTGATAGTGAATGTTGAGTGAAGAGCTGTCTTTGTAACCACAATTTCAGCTTCATCAACACCAGTGATGAGCATGTCATCAACATACACTAAATCCACAGTAATAGACCCATTATGATCTTTGACAAACATGGAGTAATCGTGTCTAGACTGAATAAAACCAAGAGAAATAAGCAACTTGGTGAGCTGCAAGTTCCATTGTCGAGAAGCTTGTTTAAGCCCATACAGAGACCTCTTAAGCCTACACACCTGTCTTGGCTCAGCTTTGGTATAACCTTGAGGAATGTGCATATAAACTTCTTCCTCTAAGAAACCATGCAAAAATGCATTATTGATATCCAATTGATGAATTGGCCAAGAATAAGATGTAGCTAAAGCCAGAAAAGTCCTTACTGAAGCAAATTTTGCTACGTACGGGTGAGAAGGTATGCTTATAATCCTTCCCTTCAATTTGATTGTATCCTTTTGCCACAAGCCGAGCCTTATATCTCTCAACAGATCCATCAAGCCGAAACTTGACTTTAAACACCCACTTACAACCAATAGGTGAGTGAGAAGAAGGTAGGGAAACTAAGTCCCAAGTGTGATTGGCTTCAAGAGCATCTAATTCTTGTTGTATTGCCTGGACCCAGAGAGGATCCTTTGCAGCTTGGTGATAGGATACATGCTCAAAAACAGACATAACATTGTTCAAAGAGGTTTGATAAGAATGAGAATAGGCAGAAAGATGGCAAATAGGACTGACTCACTGAAGATGAATCTTGTAAAGTTGGACAATCAAAATCTGCAAATTTGACAGGAATTTGTTTATAGCATGTAGATTGGCGAATAGGAGGAGGACTAGGTGTAGGAGTAGAAGAAATCATAGATTCAAAAGATGAAGAACCACCCTCAAGTGCAACTGAGTTAGGTAAAGGTGAAGGCATGTTTACATGTAAAGAATCAGAAGATGATTGAGGAGCATGAAACATAACATCAGCAGAAGATGGACAAGTAGTGGTATGAGGAGTATGATCAATAGCAGGATTAACAAAAGGAAAGAGATGTTAAGAAGGAACTGAAGAAGAGTCACCTTGAAAGGGGAATTCAGTTTCCCTGAACACAACATCTCTATTGATAATCACCTTGTGACTGTCTAGATCATACAATTTATATGCTTTCTGTGCATATGGATACCCAATAAAGACATGTCTCCTAGCCTTTGGCCCAAACTTATCACCATTCTTGAGTAATGCAAAACATAAGCATCCCAATACTCGAAGAGTACCCACAAACTGCTTCATGAGAATCTTAAAGGGAATTTTCCAATGAAGAACAGAACTAGGCAACTTGTTAATCAAATACGTGACAGCCAGCACACAATCTCCCCAAAATTTAATGGGAAGATGAGCATGAAGCCTAAGAGCCCTGGCAGTTTCAATCAAGTGCATGTGTTTCCTCTCAACCTTGCCATTCTGCTGTGGATTCCCTAGAGTTGATCTTTGATGAATAACCCCAAACTTGGCAAAGAAAGATTGACAAGAATACTGCACAATTTCTGTCCCATTGTCACTCCTAACACATTTAATATGTGCCCCAAACTGAGTTCTAACATAAGCAAAGAACTCTACAACAGTGCCATAAACCTACTCTTTGTTGTTCAACAAATATGTCCAGGTGACTTGGCTATGATCATCTACAATAGTGAGGAAATAACGAGCCCCACTCAAACTAGGTGTCCTATAAGGACCCTAAAGATCCACATGTATGAGATCAAAAGAATGCAAAGCAATAGAAGAACTCCTAGAAAATGGAGTTTTATGATGCTTAGCAAAAACACAGGTGTCACAACACAAATTCTTGAATCTGATAAACCTTTCAAAGGCAAATGTTGAAGTTTAGACAGGGAAGCATGACCCAATCGAGCATGCAAAACAGACAAATCAACATTGTCAACAAGACTGAAAATTGTTCACTACAGGAATAGAACCTGCTTTATTACAACTATCTTTATCCAAAAAACAATCAGCAACCAATTGCTTAGGCTTCCCAAGTCCTTGTGCATATGACAGCCTATAAAGATCTCCAATCCTGGTTCCTTCTGCCTTGACTTGATTAGTTAAAGGGTCCTGAAACATGAACCCTTTAGAATGAAATATAGTCACAAGACCATCTGTATCTATCAACTTGCCAACATATAATAAATTCTGTTTGAATTCAGGAACAAACAGAACCTCATGCAACATAATATCCTTTTTCAACCAGATATCACCACCCTTGACAACCCTAACCAAAGAGCCATTAGGTAAAGCAACAAGCACTGGCTTTCTAAGCATCCTTAATTCAACAACAACAAAAGCAGAGTTGCAACTCATATGATCAGTAGCTCCTATATCAACTATCCTATCACTATTCTGGTTATCCATAAATGTATGTAATGCAACAGAAGTCAATGCCATACCTGCAAAATTAGCACTAGCAGATCCTTTCCCCTTGAAAGCCTTCAAGACTTCCTAACATACTGCAGAAATCAAGGCACTGTCAAACCTGCCTGACTGATTATGCTCATGTGATGATCCTGTCCTGGTGTTGCCTTGCTCATCATCAAGAGGATTATCTAACTGAGGAGCAACATTAGCTGCCATTTTCTGACATGTCTTACTTTGTTTCCCCTTGTACTAGTCCGAATAACCATGGAGATGAAAACAAGCATCCACAGTATGTCCTTTCTGCTTACAATGATCACAAGTTTTCTCCATTTTCATTCTCTTGTACTCAGCTTTACTCAAGCTAGTACTAGGCTTCTTTCTAGCAAACAAAGCACTAATATCACCAGAATTAGCCTGAGATCCATTTTGTTGTCCACTAGAATGGCCAATAATAATCTTATGTCTCTCAATTTGTTGAACCAAGCAATATGCCTTATTGACAGTAGGCAATGGATCAATACCAAGGATTTGACCTCTAATACCTTCATAACCATCACTAAGCCCCATCAAGAATTGCATGATCTTGTTCCTGGAATCTTGATCAACTATTCGTTTCAACAGATTACAAGAACATTTTCCCAAAGCACCACATTCACAATCAAGTATACCTTCTATTGTTTCAATCTCATCCCAAAGCAACTTCAGCTTTGTGTAATATTCAACAATAGACAAGTTTTCTTGACGCAAATTCGCCAGATCACGTTTCAACTGAAAGATTAATGGAGCATTGAGTTGTGCATACCTTTCACATAACTCGTCCCACATTTCTTTCGCAGACGTCATGCACATGAAGCCATCAGCTATGGCGGACACCATGGAATTGATCAACCAGCAACGGACCATATAGTCTGCCCTGATCCATCACTCATAGTCCACAGAATCAATCGCCGACTTTGCGCATCGTCCATCAATGAATCCTAGCTTGACCTTCGCTCCAAGCGCAAACTTCACTCCACGACTCCAATTCATGAAATTGGATCTGTTGAACAGTGTAGCCACCAATCGAGCCTCTGGATGCTCAGAATTGGAAATGAAAAGAGTATCTCCTTGATTCACATTCGAATTCGAATTCGCATTCGCATCCGAATTAACCTCTGAATCAACAATCGCCATGATCGTAGATCAAAACACACAAATCTCACTGTAAACTCTCACGTTTAACTCTCCAAGAACAAATGTCGCTCTGATACCATATGCAAACAGAGAAGGCTCAAGAGTTCAGATGTTGAACTCCATTGGAGCAGCAGCAAACAGGCGAAAGAAAAAGAGAAAGGAGAGAATGATTTGTGAGTTATTGTGTTAGTTGTATTCACATATAAATGTGGTATTTATACAATGGAGGGAAGTGATGTCACTATCTACTAGAGTGACATCTGCAGCTAACGAACTAACAAAACAAACTAACAAACTATACTAACAAATGCTAACAACCTGTATAGCTAAGCAGTTAGAAGGTTAGACTATTATTCACAATTTTAAAAGTTTTTACGTTGATGTTTTTGTAAGCAAATCAGAGGCCGATCGATAGTAGACATGGATGCGGTCATGAGCGTTTGGTGAGGGGGCATGGCTGTGACGGACGACGGAGGAGATATTAAATGATTTCTAGTATACTGGCATAAGAGTGTTTGTGTTATTAGTTAAATTTATTTGATTAATTAGAGTTTAATATATAGATCTATTGTTATATTATTTTTTAATGGGTTGGATGACGTGGAACATGATCTTGCATACTTTAGAGACCGCGACATACGACGAATTGTGGAACATGATCTTGCATACTTTAGAGACCGCGACATACGACGAATTGAACGAGGTGTAGGCGAATTGAATGTGACACTTAGGATTTAAATATCTCATTTAGTATATATATATATATAGATTCACATATTTATTGTCAACCATTTTTGGGTCTTTTTAAAAATAGTTCATTTTGTAAACTTTTTTTTACTTCCTATTATTTTTGTACTATGACGAGTAGTTTGCAAAAAAGTGGACATTTTTTCAGTTATTATGCTTGGAAGATGATTTGTAAATCCTTGACAACAAGAAAGAAAAATGTGGTAGTAGTATGCAAAACCAAGCAAAATGACAACAAATCATAATTATTATAATGAAAATATTATAATAATACAGAGAAATATTATAGGGTCCATCAGTCGGCTGCTTGCACAGGTAGTTGGATGGGTCTGACACTCTGACCCTGTTCAAGATTCATGTTTCAAGCGCTATTGTGCTTCAAAATGCCGCCCATCCTGCTGCTGTGCTCTTAGATGATCCAGACTCTGCTGCAGAGGGAAGATTCCGCTGCGCACATCACCAAACAAGTTTGAAATACAAGCATAATCCCTCGAGTGATTTGATGAGTTATACAAGAGCTTTCAAGTTCTGCAGAATGTCACTTTCAGAGTGTGTTCATATGAAGTTATTGGAAACATGCAAATTCAGCTTCTTAAACTGCTTCTAGACCAGAAGCTTTGAAGTGCTTTGGTGAACACACATTTTCAAAATCATATTAGAGATTGTAAACACCTCTATAAGAAGAATAATTGACCATAATAATGAAGATCTTTCTTGCAATAAAATGGGATTTAAATATAAAACCTATTGAAAAAGAAACAGATAAGCAAGATCAAGCTACCTCAAGTTGAGAAAAATCAGAGAGAGGGTCTCTGGTGTCTCTTGTGCTTTCCTTTGGACCTTTGAGGCCAGTGGTCAGCTTGGTAGCAGCAGGGTCATTTGGAGGTGGAGGAAGAGGAGATCGGATTTTCCCTGTTCCAGTTGGAGGTGGAGCAAGTCCAAGGGGTTTTGGGTTCACGGGGTTCCCACCGGACACTCCAGCAGAAGAAAGCATACCTGTTCCATTTACTGGTTTGTGCTTTACGGTTATGCGAATGGTTTCACCTTCCTGATATAACAAACATTTTATACAACTAGTCAAAAAAAGAAAGATTAGAATTCAATTAGATATCATAGAACATGTGATTGAACCATTTGAACTTCATATCATAACAATGTCAATACTCAATAGGCATTTGATGTACAGTTAGCTCATAATGAGGATGGCAGGTAGAAGTACATCAATTAATCTTAATGGGTGTGTAGGTATCTTAATTTCCTGAAGATTGCTAAACAAAAGCTATGTTAATGTCTGCTGGACATTTATGAGAGAACAAGAACTCCAGTGTAACAATGTGAAAACAAGCATATTATATTAATTAACACTACCAATAGATGATAATCAGCTACAGATACCACTCATTTATACTAGCAAGAAAGATAATTAGCATGTCTTCATGAGCTTCAATAACACAACAGATATGTCAGAAAGGTCAGATTAAGCAGTTCCCTAGATTTGCAATTCCAACCAAAGCAAGTACATCACATTGATATACCACTGCCAATAGATCTTAATCAGTTACTAATACCACTCATTTATTCTAGTAAGAAGGATATTTAGCAAGTCTTCATGAGCGTCAATAACACATTAGAAAGGTCAGATTAAGCTGTTCCCTTGGCTTGCAATTCCAAGCAAAGCAGTAAGCAATGAAGTCAGCCGGGATTGATGTGCTTAAGTTGCAATTGGTACAAACAAAGGCAGAATGAGATGAGCCAAAGCTTCAGATTTTGTGGATTCTTTACTGGCCTACAACATTGGAGTGTCAATTCAGCAGTTCAAAACTAATTTGGAGATTCAAATCGAACCCACCTAATTCTAAAGCATCATCTCCCAGACTCCCACTCACCCACTGGATCATCAATCCAAAGTCCGAAATCTCTCACTGATAGGATATGTCATACAACAGATCAAGTAGTCCATAGAATCCAAACGATCTAAGTTCAAATGAAAAGCAAAGAGCAATCAAAACCCTAAATCGCCGCAGTTGAATCGGCGGAATTCTGATAATACAGTCAACTGAATTACAAACTCAACATACCTTTAATCGGTGATTAACGGCAGGATGGATTCCAATCTGGCTCTCCTCACCACCCCCGGGCTTCCCGCCACCATTAGCCTCCTCCTCGATCTCCCTCTTCACATACTTCTCATGATCCGACAATGCCACATTGAAATCGAAAGCCTCGTTGCGCTCGGCAAACCCTAGCCCGATAAACGCGTGCTTCCCGTTGCCGTCCTCGATCCTGAGCACAAAATACCTGGAAGAGTCGAGGGCCGGCTCGACGGCAGACTCGCGGTGGCCGGGGGGGACAGAGCAGGCGGCGAAGAGGTCGCCGGAGGTGGGATCCTCCAAACGGATCTCGCAGCGGAGCTTGCAGGAGACGACGCGGAGGCGGCCGGACCAGATCTTGTCAGTCTGGAGCCAGTCGCCGCACTTGTAGCCGCCGGAGGTGGAGCGAGGAGGGATCTTGTAGACGGAGACTTCGCGGACTACAAGGAGGGTGTGCTCGAAGGAGTCTTCGTCGGCGTCGTCAAACGACATCGTTTTGGGGGTGGAGATGGGGTTGCAGAGAAGAGAGTAGAGAGAGAGAAAACGTGGGGGTTGGGTATGGTGAAAGCGTGTTGCAGAGTGGAGGGATCGAACTTTGGCAAGGAAGAATATGCGGGAAATGTTAGAAAACAGCCCTGCACCTTTTTGGGGAAGTTCATATGATATGGCTACGATTTTAAATCACAAAATTTACCCGTGAAATTGTTAAATTATATCAAATCAACTAAAATTTTCATTAACCATCAAGCATCCATCCATCCATCCATATTCCATTAAAATATTATCTTATTTTTAAATTATTCTAGTTAAACAATAAATCAACCAAGATCTTTAATGTAAAAAAGAATAACATAACCTGTCTAAACAATTCTCTCACAATGAAAAGGATTTGAATGATTAATTGAATATAAAATTGTATAATTTTCATTTTTATAGGTAAAGTTGTAAAAACAATTTTAGCTAATGACTTTCCACTTTTTTATCGCATTACCTCAAACAGTAATGAGACGCTTCATAGAGGAGTATGGTCCAAGAATTTCTACAGATAATCTCTCTGACTCTGCCTAACTTCTCATGTTTGAAAGGATATCTATTTACTCTCCATTCTTTCATATTGCGTCATTAGAATTGAGAAAGAGGAGTCTATCATGTATGTTTGGTCAATATCTTAGCTTTGACCCAAAGCATTTCCCCGTGGGCCTAAAAGGGTGACATACAAGTTAACTGATGTACAATTCTAAGCTCCATAGACAAATATATATAAACAGGTTATTTAAGGCTTCAGTCACAAGCAATCAACAGCAAGTTGAATCGGTTATGTTATGAAGGCCTCAGAAATGGGTAAAACTATGAAACACTACACTTTACACATTTACAAAGGAGAGTACTTACTACTTGTTTGAGCAATGAACTGATAAAATTGCAGTTGCAGTTTGGCAACAGAACATCTAGCCACATGACTCAAAAATTTGTTTTGTTTTCTACTCCTACGCCGAATTCACCCACCCTTGCGATTGCACGTGTTCGGTAAAAAGAAAAAAAGGATGAAGAAGAAGAAGAACGCGAAAGAAAGAGCTTCACCTGATTACTGCCAAGTCTTGGTTTTGATCCCAGTTACAGCAGAGCTTGTAACCAGTCTTTACTAGAAAGAATCAAAACCAACGGAAATTGGATGCTGTTAGAATTTTTGCAGTCTTGATATTCTGGTTTCAGAACCCAGAATAACCCATCCGCGCCTCTCTCCAATATGGCAATTTCCTTCAAAAGATTCTTGAACAAAGGCAAGTCTTCTGAGGGTATCCGGGGCTTGAAATGATCAGCTATGCTTGCAGAATCCGCATTTCCCCCTCTCTGCTGGATAAATGTACAGATCTGTCGGATCAAGATTTCAGGCTGCGCCCTTGTAGCATTCTTAGATGAGCCGGCCTCAGATGGTTTTGGTCTTCTAGCAGGAGTAGAGGCTGAAACTAGTTGATGCTCGAGTCCATCAGCCACAGCATTAGCTCGGTCACCACGAATTCTTGCTAGCAGTTCAGTTGAAGATAAGGCTCTACCAGAAGAAGCTCCAGCTACGGGCCCGTTTGCTGTTCTACCAGGGGATGCTTCGTTAGAGTTTGAGACTAGATGGGAGTTCACTGTGGAACCGAATTTGCGGCGCACGGTGGACGGCGCACCTGCAGCTCCTGATTTTCCGGTCCATGTGGGGATTGATATGTCCTCTCGTCTTCTCAGCATTCGTGACTGTCGTAGTGCTTCAGCTGCCCTTTGTGCAATCTGATTCGCCTGATCCTCCACCCGTATCTTGTCTTCATCATGGGCATTCATAATTGCATCATGGTTAACAGCACTCTGAACAAGTAACCATAAAATGATATTTTTCGAAAACATGATCCAGAAAAAATTAGATGGCAGAAATAATACAGACACTGAGGAGCAAGGTTAAGAGGCTTACATGTATACCATGAGCATCAAAAAGAGACTTCAAAAAGTTAGTTTCTTCATCAGCTTGCCTGCCATTTTGTTCATCGCCTTCTCTTTCTTTAGAACTGCAACTCTCTTGTACTGTGTTGTTTTCTTCATTCTCCTCCCTGGTGTTTGAATGTGGCAGTGATGTGCTAGGAGAGTTTGGATTTAGCTGATTGCCTTTACCAGCACCTACAACATTTAGCTCTGTAGATATTCCACCAAAGAGATTTGATGTTTCAGTTGAATTAGGATCTCCATCATCATTCAAAACAAAAAGATCCTTTAAGTCCCGAGCTTTAAAGAATCTCTTCTGCTGTGGATTCTTTAGTATCTTGTTGGTTAAAAAATGCTTATAAATTTGTCTGTGATAAACCTTTTCCTCGATGGTTCCACGAGTGATTAGTCTATAAATTGTTACATCACGCTTCTGACCGATACGCCAAGCACGCTCTCGGGCCTGTCAAGCAAAAATTAAACTGCATATTCAAGTCATTGTCAAACAGATGTATAAACACGTTAGCCCTGGCTTGTATGATTAATTGATTACTGGAATTTTATCAACAGGTTTCACCGTTAAACCAAATATGTTTGTTTTTTTTTTGTTTTTGTTTTTTATGGAAAAAACCAAATATGTTAATAGGCCTGAAGTCAATTTTTAAGAAAAGCCAGCTATATTATCTGTCAACAACAGCTGTGTTAGCGGAGTACCTAAAACACTATCCTCATTAGAAGATAACAGCCTATCAACACTATATGGTCCTGTCAGAGAGAGAAAGAGAACTTTGCAATATACCTGCATATCTGTCGAAGGATTCCAATCAGGGTCAAAAATGATGACCCTGTCTGCACCAATTAGATTTGTCCCCAAACCACCAACTTTTGTCGTCAATAGAAAAATAAAGACATCATTTGAATCATTAAATTCATCCATCAAAGCTGACCTCTGCTTGACAGCAGTAAAACCATCCATTCTTCTGTAGCTGTAGCCATTAGCAATCATGAAATTCTCCAGAATATCAAGCATCTGCTGAGTTTGTGCAAAAAGAAGAACACGATGACCCTGCTCCTTCCACATCTTGAGAACTTGAGCTATTACTTTCATTTTTCCACTACGTTCAGGATTTCCATAGTCTGGATTGCTTGAGGAGTGTTCTCTCTCAAGGAGATCAGGGTGGTTACAGATCTTGCGCATCACATCAATACCATAAAGGGAGTTTTTTCTGCCATCAAAGATTTGTTCAACCTCTGAGCTGGCCAGAAATGCTCTGTAAACAGATCTTTGCTCAGGAGTGAGGCTACAGAAGAGGACATGCTCAGTCTTGTTTGGCAGTTGAGCATCAACATCTGCCTTCATACGTCGAAGGAGGTAGGGCATGATCAGGTCACGCAAGACAACTGCACACCTGCACAAGAATCAAAGCTAAAGGATAGCAGGAATTCACGAAATCTAGGATTGTAAGTACACCACTGAAGTTGAAATAATTGAACCTCTGTAAATATAACTCAGATCACTGCTGTTTAATTAAGGAGTTTTAGGTTTTATCGCAGTGCACCTGTAAGCTGTGGAAACTTGTAGTGGTGAAGCATTGGCATAACCACCAACTGCTATTGGCGCCGCAAATTCTGCCTCAAATACAGGAAGTACACCTAACTTACCGGGGAAAACAAAATCAAACAAAGACCAAAGTTCACTAAGTTTGTTCTGAATCGGTGCACCACTCATTATGACTCGATGAACTGTATGCAGCTGTTTACACACTATCGTTATATCTGCATTGGGATTCCTTATACGATGGCCCTCATCAAGCACAGCATAACCCCACTTAATGTCAAGAAGAATTCTGCCCAAAATACGTAATTGCTCATATGTTGTTAGAAGCAGCCCAGACTCGGATCCCAAAACCCGTTTTATCAACAAATCCCATCTTCTTGAGTTTTTTGAGAATGAACCTTTTTCATAATCACTGTCCGCAGAGCCTTCACTATGTTCGCCACTGTCACTTTCATCAGAATCGGCTCTTTTTTTCCTTCTAGCAGCAGTATCAACAGCAGAATCATGAAGAATTTCAACATGGAAGGCAGGGTACCACTTTTCTGCTTCTCGTTTCCATTGGCGCAAAAGTGTGACTGGGCATATAACTATGCTTGGTTTGTACAAATTACTAAAATGCAATGATCCAAGGAAACCCAACACCTGAACTGTCTTGCCTAGACCCATCTCGTCTCCAATTATACCACCGACTCCTTGGCAATGCAGTTCCCACAGCCACTGCACACCAACCTTCTGGTAGTCAAAAAGTTTGCTGAAAATTGCTTCCGGGATTTTTAATCCACCTTCTAGTGTTACATAGGGCAGCTCCTCGTCATCTTCATCCCGAACATCTGCATTGTCTTCTTCCTCACAGCCAGAAGTCGTTGAATCACCAGGTACACCTTCTACACCTTGAAATAAAAAAGTCACGTTTCATGTCAAGACGAAGTAGATGAAAATATCAAAATTGATCAAGCAAACACCTGGGTTATCTTCCTTGCCAGAACTGAAATTAACTATCTCTTCAGATAGGTTTCTAGGATTACACATGTTCAGATGGTTTAAATATTTTTGCCCATAAATAGATGCATGCATTCATCATAACTGAATAGGTAACAGACAAGCACTGAATATATAGTTTGGAGGAAACTCAAATTATACAAGCATACACTACAATTTTGATGACAAACTGCACATGATGCAGCTAAAATTGTGTGATTACTTACTGCCACTTTCATTTTGCTCTTCACAGGAGATTCGCTTTCTCCATTTCTTCCCAGCTAAAGGCCTTTTCTTTTTCGTTTTTGCACTTTTGTCCTTCTCTTCCTTAATATCAGGTTTCCTTTGAAGTTTAAATGGTTTCCTAAGTCTTTGAAATGGGAATGCCGGTGCATCAAGTTTCGGCAATTCATTTGTTTCAAGAAGCTTAGTTGTTGGACGAGCTTGTGCAGCCTCAGCCAGAGAACGTGCAGCTCTTTCAACACTAGCAGAGGCATGGTTTGTTTCCTCCTCCAGAGGCACTCTGGATAACCCTGTATGTTGAATTCGGCGTTCAAATCCCTTAAGCTTGTGAAACGGTGTTAGAATACCTTTCCTTATCAGCTCATCTCTTTCCTAAGTAATTAAAATTTGGATCATTAGATCGATGCCCATGCACGCTTAGTGACTGAATAAAACTCCATATATAAGCAAATAGAACACTCAAATATTAACTTTAAAATTAACATGCTATCCAACTGCGGGATCAATCAGAGATAAGATCTAACTCACTGTCTCAATAAGTCCTCCAGACGCTGCATTCAGCACATCATCAAAGCCATCATCCTCATCATATGAAACTATTTTTCTTTTCTTTTTCTGCTTCTTGATTGATTCCTGACCTGTTTTCGACTTTGTTTTGGCCTTTGACTTGTCTTTAACCAGATCTGCTAACAATTTGTCATCTCCAACGCCACTGGATAAACAGTCTTCATTCAGATCAGAAAGCTGTTTCTGAAGTTGGGATCTTGTCCTCTTGAGGCTTTTAAGTCGATCAGCAGCTAGGGCATGCTGAAGAGTATAATCCTGGTTAGGAATCCCTTTCACTTCCTCTGCATCCTCCTTGATGCCGTCACTCTCAGAGTTGGACTCTTTGATTCTTGTCGCATTCCCTGTGTGTTCAATTGAAGAGGCCACAGCATCTATTTCAATGTCTAAGGCCTTTAACTTCATATGAAGTTCCTTCTTACTTGCACAGGAAGGTTTAACATCTTTTGGATCATTATGGAATTCTTTCTCGGTGGGCTGAACAGATTGACACGTGTTCTCATCGCCTCTCACCTGACAATTTCAGAAGCACTCAATCAAACTGTAGGCATAAATTTGTAATTTCCTCAAAGAAACAGAAGAAAAAGGGTTCATGAGAATCATGGCACTTTGGTGCATATGTGGTTTAGTGGGGGAAATAAGCATGTCAAACGGCCATATTATTTAGCTTTCACTCCCGCAAAAAATCAGAAGAAACATATCTACCTCAATCCATGCTAAGAAGTAGCCGTTCTACATCAGAAAGGAACAGCTTTCACCTTTTGAGACTTTAGTCCCTAAAAATGGGAAGCCTAATCCACCCACACCCTCCAAGAAAAAGAATAAAAAGAAACCCAAATGAAATGCCTAAAATGATTTTGCAGCAAACAGGAAACTGCAACAAAAGAAATCTAAGAAGAGTATGACGCATACCTTGTCTAGTATGTTCCGTTCAATATCCTCAGGATTTGCAGAGGTCACACCTAAACTTTTTAACAAGATTTTGTCATCCTCTTCCACCATGCTGTCTCCAGCACCCTATCAAAAATTAGATAGATATACCCTTCAGTACCAGATTCAGAAGTCATAAAAGATAAACTGTTCGGGATATCACCACAAAAACGGCACCATATGCAACAACATTAATTCATTTGAGTAAAAAAATTGTTTGGGAATTCAATGTTAAAGGAAATATTAGTAAATTAGATTTATGGTCTCCAAAAAAAAAAAAATTCCTTCGTACTATAAATGAGCCAAACTTGAGGACCTCTTATCTACCAAACGAAATGGTTCCTTCATAACTCAATTTTTTACTCATTCAACATTTCAACTCATTGATAGCATGAAAAAAGGAGGAAATACCTATCGAACACTCAGCCAAGGGATACCCTAAATAGTTTATCCAATTCGCCATGATTTTGCGCATGGAACCAGCCATCTAACCTAGTTTCTTTTACATATAAGTCCATATATGTAGTTCATAAATGCATCCAATTCACCACAAATGATCTTTCCTTCCCCTCGTCACTAAATGATTCCTTAAGAACTATGTTCTGATTCCTGCATCAGTAAGTTTATAGTGCATCAAGTTGTACTAGCATAGATAAGAAAGCAAGTGACTACCGAAATAAGGTAGCACTTCATCAACCAAGATAGTTTTGCAGACCTTTTTAATAATATATTTGGTTTAATGCATTCCAATTAATAGAAATTATATGCTCTCTCTAACAAAAGATCCTTTAAAAGTTAAAACTAAGCTTAAGTTTCACTAGGGAGAAAGGAGGACATAACTAAAATGTTTTTTCAACATCATACCGAAAAAAGTGTTTTTCCAACAGCCAAAAGAGGTTGTATCATTTGCTACAGTTTCTTTGTGCCAACAGTCCAACCGACCAACAACACTAGTTTCTTAACTCTATATTTGATATATTCCCTTACAAACGCATTATGCTTTACCTACATTGATGTGATGTCTTGTCTTATCTATCACTCATTCTCTTTTTCTCAGTTAGGTTTCAATCTGTTATATAGAAAAATAAGCTACTAATCCACACTCACAACCACAGACCGTTCTTATAGAACGAACTTAAAACTCAAACACTACTTCCCATTCTACACACCTTTCCATATACTCTGCCCCCAAACTCTGCAGAATCACAGAGTACGCATCACATACAGAATCAAATTTCCAACTAGCATGTCACAAGCCCCAATTCAGTGCGTTAGATATCAAAACAACAAGGAGTCGCTACTACCAGTCTACCACAATGAAAAATTGCGTCTCCTTTTTCCGAACAAAATCAACGCCAACCGATAAAATACATAAGCAACAATGTTCCTCAAACAACCCTGAGAAATTAAAATTCTAACGGAAATGGGGACTAAAACCCTAGGAAGCTATTATCCAGAATCCATTACCATTTCCGAATTTTCCAGCCAAATCAGTCGAGGAGATTGAGAATCCGAGAAGAATAAGACGACGGCGTCTGCTTGAGCCTCTCCCTCTCCTTCTCGTCTCCCCCTCTCTCTTCTCGCTGGCGATGAAGGTGACGTGTGGGGAGCCTGAAAAAAGGAAGAAGAAAAAAATACATTGGCCGTGGGAAGGAAGAAAAATGAAACTGGGTGTAGGATCCACCTGGTGGGGTAGACCGTCAACTTTATTCAAATGAATAACGTGGAGAAGGCTTAATCGGACAAGTATAGTTGGGTTATACTTATATAGTTATAGACTTATAGGCTAGCATATATCTCCTTATTCTGCACGGACTTGATTAATAAAATTTGAAATTAAATATTTACAAAACTATTAATGTTTAGTTGATTTAGTGATTTTACATTAGATTTTCTTAAATGTTCTATCCAGGAGTCTCGAGTTTGATTCATGTTGGAGACGTGTATGAAGATATTGATGTTGGGAGGGGTCTACCACTTCGTGTGTCAACAGTACTCCGATCTGGACGTAGGGCGACTCTGTCCGGTCGAATCAGGCGATCAAGACCCAAAAAAAATATTTACAAAAACTAATATGATAAATTATAAGCTTAATCTCTTGACACATATGAATATGATGATAAGGTTTTTGTATGATTAGAATTGAAAGTATATACACAGATTTATATATAAAAATGATAAATAAATTAGGAATTTCATATAAATAAGAAAATAAGAAAATATATAAATTTAGATTTAAGTAATGAGAAAGTTAATTATGTATAATTATATGAAAGGGAAAAAATGGTTAAATTATATCACGTATTTATTTTTAATATATATTACCACTTTTACCTCATGAATAATTGATGTGGCTAAAACCTACCCACAAGCGTATGGGGTCAATTATAGCTTTTCAAGTGTCGATCCCACAGAGACCAATGTAATATTAATTGAAATGCTACCAGTGTACTAGGCCAGAAAATAGGGAATATGATAGAAATCTATAATTAAGCTAAAACTAAGAAGCAAATAAAAGGGATAAAATATATGGGATAAATGTGTCTAAGGTTAAGGATCACCGCAACAATGCTTCAGTAAATAAAATCAAACTCTACCTGAATCTAGTCCAGTCCAACTATTTGAAGGTAAGTCATCTAAGGTAATCTACTAACTCCTCTCAGACGATAATAGACATGTCTGAACTAAACTATCAATCGCTGTCGCGTAGAGCTAATCTCATTCAAACCCATTAACGCACTTAGAGTCTAGAGATAAATTGAGATAACATCCGCTCTCGCGCTCCGCTAAATCAACTCAAACCTAGAACATCTATGACGACTTAGTATCCTCAAGAGTAATTAAGTTGCTCTCGCACAAATAACACTCGGGTTCGATTCCTATGGATCTAGTAGAAATTATCATCTCTCGGTCTCAAACTCTACCTGATTACTTACTAGTGTTTTCACCTCTCGGTCTCAAACCCTAATAAGTTTCAATTCGCCTAAGCTACTATGGGCATAAAGCATATAGGAATGAATCAAATACTATTTCAATTCAGACAAAGATAATAATTTTATTCACATACACATTGATCGGATCACCATAACATTAGAATTAGGAATTTAGCCAAGCATGATCGAAGACATCAATAGATTTAGACTAGTCATCAACATATATGGATTATGCAATAAACACTGAAAATAAAATTGAATCTCAATAACAAAATAATCCAGATTGACAAAAGACTAGAACGATAATACCAAATCTTCGAAATGCTAAAGCCGAAATCCCATCATGAAATTCAATCCCCTCTGTACGGCGGTAAAGCTAAAACAAAACTAAAGCAAGAAAACTAAACTAAACTAAACCTAAAAGTAACGTAACTCCCCCCTGTTGAAAAGTCAAAACCCTCTTATCTCCTTCCTCCACCAGATTGTACGCAAGCCGTAGCTCCCTTAGGAGAGTTTCAGTGGGCCAGCCCATCAGCAGCTTAAATCCAACTCCTCTCCCTGATGAAATTGCTGCCTCCGTTCGCTTGCTCTAGGATTGTAGTGGGCAGGTGTGACATTGCTTCATTTTGGGCCATGGCCCAACTTCTAATCCATATGTAAATTGCTCATTGAAAATAGTCTCGTATCGCCTCTAAATTTGCACTTAAAATACCTGAAATCATAAAAATACGAGTGTAGACTCCGAATACAAAATAATGCAAAATTAACAATAAAAGATATAAAATATGCATGCAAATGAACTATTCTAATATGCAACTAGACTCCTAAAATATGTGTCATCAATAATACATTACCAATTATGTTCAATTGTATATTACCAATTATTTAAAGTGAAGTATTAAAAATATAAGAAGTAATGTAACTAATAAGGTAAAACTATATTATAAATAATTTTATTTACTAATAAGAAGAAACTAATAAGGCAAAAAGGTACACATAATCTTTGAGATGATACTATCAATATAATTAAGATAAGTTATTTTAGGTAAAAAAATAAATACATAAAATAGAATATGGAAATAACAAAATTAGGAAAGGATAATTTTATAATTGTACTTTGATATTTGTCTACGTGACATAGTTCACAGACTGACACTATGAGAGATAATTAGGGTTTTAGTATAGTATAGAGAATAGAGATATAGAGATAGAGATAGAGATAAATAAAGTCATTTCTTAACTAATCCGTAAATAGATTCATTTGCATTTTCAATGATCATATATTAAATTATTATTTTAATATAATATATATTTTAATGTGTTATTTTGAAATTTTAAATATCCATTAATCTACTTATCATGCATCCACAATATACTTACCGCATTCGACCTATCTATCAAGATAAATTATTTGTTTCCACAATTTTTTTAATGATTTTCTATTATAATTTGTAAATATTCTAGCACTCTCACTTAAACCAAATTAGAGCGACACTCTCTTAATTAGAATAAAAGTTATTAATGAAAAAACTACTTCAATTTGTATAATATGATAGACTAAGGTTTACATATATAATAAGCAATGCTGATTTTTAGATTAAGAGGAAATGTAGAGTTATGACTTATGATTAAAACACGTGTAATGAAAAAATTGTAAATTTTAATTTTATTTTTCTATTTTTTTATACTCACAACCTTATAAGTTAATATTAAAGTTTATATATAAGCACTTAAAGTGCATATGTAAGCACTAAGCACCCTATGTACATATATAATTAAGTGCATATGTAAGCACTAAGCACCGTATGTACATATATAAGCATTTAATAGGCAATTAATATATGAGATTTTTTTTTCCAGTGCAACAAGTTTATACTTGAAGTGTATATATAAACACCCGAAGTGGATTTAATATATAAACACATTTAAAATTATATAGGTATAGATTAAAATGTCACTTATAATATATAAATGTGTATGTGTTAGTATATTAAAGTGATACGTGCATGTATATTAAAAGTGCATGTCTAAAATATTAAAGTATGTATCGGAACAAAAACAATATGGAGAAATACTTTTGAAAAAGAAACGATCTTCGTCATATTTATGATTTTGCCACTTGTCTTTTATTTGTAGGTCTCCATTTTCTATATCTAATGGTCGTCATTCACTAGTACAAAATGAGGCTTTCCCTACAGACACATTTACTACGGTTCCGTGTTTTTTCGTAGTAATTCTGTTAAATGAGATAAATTACTACGGTTACTTGAACAACCGTAGTTATTTGACATCCTTTTAACCACGGTTCTGGTACAACTGTAGTAAAACTGATGTTAAAAATACTTATCAACTGTACTAAATGAGTTAGCTAAGATATTTTACCACGGTTCTCACACGTCCGTAGTAAACCCGTCGAATAAAAACTACGGTCCGTTATGTTTTTGCAGATATTTTACTACGGTTATGGACAACCGTGGTAACAATGTTATCAAAAAAACTACGGCTCATTTATCAACCGTAGTAAATGAGTTACATAAGCTATTTTACTACGGTTGTAACACAACCGTAGTAAACCAGACGTATAAAAACTACGGTCCGTAGTGTTTATGCAGATATGTTACCACGATTTTTTGACAACCGTAGTAAACATGTTGTTTAAAATACTACGACTCATTTATCAACCGTAGTAACTGAGTTACATAAGCTATTTTACCACGTTGGTAAAACAACCATAGTAAACCAGGCTCATAAACACTACAGACTGTAGTGTTTAGGCAGATATTTGACCACGAGTTTGTGACAACCGTAGTAAACATGTCGTTTAAAATACTACGACTCGTTTATTAACCGTAGTAAATGAGTTACATAAGCTATATTACCACAATTCTAACACGACTTTAATTAATATATGTATATAATTAACATTATTAATCACAACTATTGTAAATTATACTTAAATGTTTACCATCAAATTTTTATTTTTTTTAATTAACTTATTTACTATGATTCGTACAATTTTTTGAAGTATATATATAAACTTTACAAAATTAAACAAATTTTCGACAGGCTGTGATAGAAATTAGATCGGAAATTTCGCCTGATACCCTCAAGATTTTGCATAATTCACGAAATACCCGAAAGTTAAAACATTTTCGCGTGGTACCCTTGAACTATTATATTTTTTTTTTGCCAAATACTCTTCCATCTTATAACCGTTATCAAAACATTAAATCAATTAAAAAAAATTAACCTCACATGACTTACCTCCTCTATGGCTCTACCTCCCCCGATAACTTTTCTACAAAAGAGAACTCATCCCTCAGCGCGCACCGACGACATTGGAGAGGAGCTCGACCCCTGCCGGTGAGGCTAGGGCATTCGAGCAACCTCGCGGAACCTTCGTCGCGTTGGCTGGGCATTCGAGCGCGCGGTGGGTGGGTCAATCGAGCGCAGCAAAGAAGGCAACGAAGGAGCTCGACCCCGACGTGGGTGGCTGCGAAGGCGGCGGATGGGTGGCGTTTAAAGCAACTAAGGCGGCGGTGGGTGGCTGCGAAGCAACGAAGGCAGATTCAGGTAAGATCCTACGAAATTAGGGTTTAAGTTTGAAATTGGGGATGAAATTGGGGAAGAAATTAGGATTGAAATTGGGGATAAAATTGTGCTTATGTTGCAATATACCAAATTGTGCTTATGTTGTACTTTTAATACCCATTTTTTCAGCTTCCTATCTTTGTGAATCAATGTTACACCACATTGCTTGTTTGCATGATACCAATAAAGTTTCAATGTTATAGATCACAGAAGAGCTCTCCATCGCTCACCAGATCGAGCTCTAGGCGCGTCTCAAGTGCTCTCGTTTTTCGCTTCCAAGAGCTCTCCATCTCGTCGTTCCGCGGCCGTGGTTGGGTTGGCATCAGGTCGATCAAGTTCGGTTGGTCTCCATCGATTTCCCCTAGGTTGGTAATTCTCTTTCCAATTTTCAATTTTGGTTGGTCTTCATCGATTTTGGTTCTGCAGGCTTGAGTTTCAACACATTGCAGAAGTGCCTAATCTCATTAGCTTTTAGAAAACCCCCTAACTGATGTGTTTTCTGTGAGTTTAATCTTGATTGCATATCTTTTTGATAAATTTAATTCAGAGAAGTTTTACAAAGGTTTGATGATTAAATGCCATACAAGATGCAATCTTTTGTTTTTATATCTGTTTTCCTAATGTTGGTTGATTGAAGTTACTGCAACAAACATCGTGGATATCTAGTAGACTAGTAGTGGCATGTTAACTGTGGAAATTTTGCTTGTGTCTATGAGTGAATGTTGTTGTTATTAGCAGCAGCAACACCTTTGGTGTCCTTCATGTTGAATTGACATAAAGAAACTGCATGGTTTTGCAACATTGAGTTGCTTGTTAATTGGAATACTAACTATCAATTGTCTTCCCATATGCATTTAGTTAACAAAGGAGACACCAATACAAGCCACAGGAGTGGAGTCTGGTCTGCTTGAAGCTATACAGGGTTCAGGTTTCAAGCTGCAAACACTGAATTTGAGCTTTGAGGAAGAAGAGCTTGTGGCCTAGGTACTTATTCCACCCTGTTGTATGCTTTTCCTCTAAAAATTTTGTGTTATCTGTTTTGAGTTAGAAATCACTTGCAAATAAAATCCATTGTGAACATCAACTGCACTTACTTGTATATACATGTACTTGATTAAAGCCAAGTTCCTTATAAAAAAATAGAATACTTCCTGTTTGATCAAGAAAAAACTTGAAGATATGCATGCATGCTTGCAAGATAAGCAGTATTTTTACTAGGCCGAACCAGGTTATGCTTATAAAAAAACAGAATACTTTAATAAATCTACAAAAGTAAATTAAAATTTTATTTGAACTATTTGAGTTTGAGAAATGTCAATTGGATTAATCGTCTCTGGTGTGGAAATTGAATTTCCCTGGAACTGAAGGTTTTTGTCAAATCACAGAAAGAGACATTCATATTTTAGCATCTACCTTATTGTGAACATATGTTTTGCCTTGCATGTACTTGATTTGTAAACTGGATTCCCTTCTCGGTTGAGGGTGTAGTCAAGACTGTTGTTGGCCTTGTGTATCATATGTATCATGGTGTTCCAATCGAGTTTCTCAAGTTTGTTGATCGTAAGGTATGTCCTATGCTCTTTCTCTCTCTTTTTTGGTGTCTGTTTTAGTATTCCTGTTAAAATTATGAAGATTCAATGTTGAATGTCATTCCATGAGTTGCTTGATTGATCACGTGAGTGGTATTCTGGTGTGTGATGGCTCATGTCAATTTCATGTCACAACAATAAAGTGTGTTTAGCTAATCCTCGCTGTGAAGTTTTCTATCGGCTGCAAACCTTGAAATTGCTTGGTTATTCATAAATACTGAAAGTATTAACTACCACTGCTAGTTGGAAAAACAGAAGAGTAGATCTTGTAAACTCTCATAAGATCTATAGAGCTAACAAAGAATACATGGCCATGTAATGAAAGTGGAAGGGTGCAATTTAAGTCTTCACAACTTTCTTCAACAATGGCAGCTTCTCTGAGTTTGCTTTCTTTCCATAGACTTTTCACAAGCAATGCTTTGTAGCCATCAGGAATTAAGTTGAAGTTTCCTGAAAATTTGTTTGCATCTTCTCTTGCCTTCTTGCTGCTGAACTTACTGAATTTCCGCCTTCTTGTTGCTGTGTTCAAATAATATTTGCACGCTAGGATTCATATTTAATTGGATTTTAATCGAAGTAATATATATACTTTTGATATGCGCAGTGCTATCCAGAACCGATTGGGTCGAAACCACTGTCAAAGGACAAGATAGATGAGGTTCGAGATCAATGGATTACTTTTGTGCAAAGGTTCATCTTTTAATTGGTCAAATTGTGCAAGTGATATTATTAGGAAACATTATTTAGTTTACATGATATTAGTGATTTGTTCATTACTGATCGGTTTTGAATTGATGACCAATTCAAGCTAGGTACGTTGTTACATGATCGGTATTGTGAACGATGTTTGATTATATTTGGATGGTTGTTGGATGTTCATTGGAATTGTTTGTCGTAGGTAAATGATATAAAATTCGATCAGATTCATATATTCATCATATTGTGTATAATAGTGACCCAATAAATGGGACATATAATATAACTATGGTTGTAACAAACTAACGACGATGACATTTTACTACGGGTGAATAAATCCTTTTTACTACGGTTTAAACAAATATACTATGTGCACATTTAACACGGTTCATTGTCTTTTATTACGGTTCAAATAATTTAACTACATGTAAAATTATTACGGTTGCTTTGGTTGAAACAACTTTACAACATGTCAAATTACCACGGTTGTCACTATTACTACGGGTCTTAATGGGAGTGAAAAATGTACTTTTTTATTACGGTTACATATTTACTACGGTTACCTATTTACTACGGTTACCTCATAACCGTAGTAAAGCTGTAACCGTAGTAAATCTGTAACCGTAGTAAAACAACGACCGTGGTTAAACGACGACCATAGTATATTTACTACGGTTACATATTTACTACGGTTCCTGAACCGTAGTAAATATGTAACCGTAGTAAATCTGTAACCGTAATAAACAAGTTTATAACGGCCACATTTACTACGGTTCACAACCGTAGTAATATATGCATTTAGAACCGTAGTAAACTTGTCATTTTGTACTAGTGATTGTTTATCACCATTGACTTCAACCTCTCTCCTCGTATGATCCAATCTATAGTAGAGCATTTAATGTAAATATAATAATGACTATCATTAGAGAATTAATTAGGTGTTAACTCACATTTCAGAAATTATAGTTGTGATAGGCATATTCTTACATACTAAAGAACATATCATTATAAATTTATACACATACTGTTACACATTGGTGTACACGCTTGTCTTATACATTGACACACATACTCTTAAAACATCAATACACAATTCATGGTAATTGCGACAATCCATTATAATTTAGGGATGTAAATACTCATTGGTACTGGTACATAAACTTTTTACACATTAATGCACAATTCATTATGCACGATTCATTATAATAATAATGCACAAGTTTTTTACACAATATATACACACTAATGCACATATTTTTTGAAAAAAAATACAACCGTGTCCTTTTCTTACCCTTTTAATAAAGCGATTGATCAAAGTCGTTAATTTTACGGATCTAATTGGTTGGGACATGTTGGCACGAGAGAGTTCACATATGATCATCTTTCTTCATATAAAAAAAAGCAAATCCTATATACACGCAAATTTTTAGCTTTACGCACGCGGTTTGGTGTATCGTGCAGACATAAGAGTATTGTTTAGCAAAAATGTGGTAAAATTAATACGTCAAAATAAAGCGTACCAAAAATATGGTAAATATCTGACACGTCAAAATATAGCGTACCAGACGTGTGGGCCTTTAATCGGACCTTGATATAACAATAATTTTGGTTGGTGTATATAATTTCGGTTGGTGTCACACGTATTAATTTTAATTATATGATATAACCGTAATATATAACTATAATATATAATTATAAGATATAACAATAGTATATAAATACATGATATAATAATAGTATATAACTATACGATATAACAATAGTATATAACTATACGATATTGCAATAGTATATAACTATACGATATAACCATAGTATATAACTATACGATACAACAATAGTAATAACTATATGATATAACAATAGTATATAACTATAGGATATAACCATAGTATATAATTATGCGATATAACAATAGTTATAACTATACGATATAACAATAGTATATAACTATACGATATAACAATAATATATATACGATATAACCATAATATATAACTATATAATATAATCATAGTATATAACTATAGTATATAATGATACGATATAACAATAGTATATAAATATACGATATAACAATAGTATATAACTATACGATACGACAATAGTATATAACTATACGATATAACCATAGTATATAACTATACGATATAACCATAGTATATAACTATGCGATATAACAATAGTGATAACTATACGATATAACAATAGTATATAACTATATAATATAACAATAGTATATAACTATATAATATAACAATAGCATATAACTATATGATATAACCATAGTATATAACTATATGATATAACTATAATATATAGCTATAGTATATAACTATACGATATAACAATAGTATATAACTATACGATATAACCATAGTATATAACTATACGATATAACAATAGTAATAACTATATGATATAACAATAGTATATAACTATACGATATAACCATAGTATATAACTATGCGATATAACAATAGTGATAACTATACGATATAACAATAGTATATAACTATACGATATAACAATAATATATATACGATATAACCATAATATATAACTATATAATATAATCATAGTATATAACTATAGTATATAATGATACGATATAACAATAGTATATAAATATACGATATAACAATAGTATATAAATATACGATATAATAATAGTATATAACTATACGTTACGACAATAGTATATAACTATACGATATAACCATAGTATATAACTATACGATATAATCATAGTATATAACCATAGTATATAACTATGCGATATAACAATAGTTATAACTATACGATATAACAATAGTATATAACTATACAATATAACAATAGCATATAACTATATGATATAACCATAGTATATAACTATATGATATAACTATAATATATAGCTATAGTATATAACTATACGATATAACAATAGTTATAACTATACGGTATAACAATAGTATATAACTATACGATATAACCATAATGTATAGCTATAGTATATAAATATGCGATATAACAATAATTTATTTCATAAATATTTTAACAGTTCGGATTATTTTTTTGTGCTGATGAACTCGAGCACATGTAAAACTTATTCCATCAATCACCTCTTTTGTTTTTCTCTTGTGGTGCAAATACTTTTTGGGATATTAATCTTGAATGCTTCATGTGGCCACTCGATATGTCAAAAACCGTTCTAATCCGCCCAAATTCGCACAAAAACTATAATAACCAGATCCGACCAACCCGAAAATTTGAACGACTCGATTGACTAGATCAATTTAATTAAAAAGACGATGATAACAAACTAAAATGTATTTTTCATCCAAATACATGGTGTAATTTTTTCCAATATGAGTTTGTTTTGACATGACCTACACGATTTTTAATGTTAATGTAATATTAGTACATAACACTTATCATTTTTTGTTCATTTTAATTTTCTAAAACAAAAGTGGTTTAGTATTTTTATTATTGGTTTGCTGAATTTAGAACACTATAGAGATATTGTTCAAATAGCGTATTTTGTAAATCGTATTCATACAACATTTTCATTATTATTGTTACTGTTTTACTTGCATAAGTTTTGATCTAGTCTCTGGGCACAGTGTTTGGTTTAGTCCCGTAAGATCCGTTTGGTCAGCCTTTGTTTAGGTGGTCCCGGTGGATGGTCCCACTATTATGAGCCCTAGGTCAAACCCTATATGGTAAACCATTAACTACAGTAATGAAACCATGATTGAAAACATAAGAAGACTGTTTAGGCGTGGTTCCGGTAGCAACTCCGGACAGGTAGTTCATAGCAATGAAAACATGTACACCTTTAGAATGCCACCGAAACCTACATCAGAGGCATATGTTTCAACAATCATAAATGCCTTGGGTTGTGGGATACCAATGCAAGGGAGAGTTTTAACCTCTTTCTTAATGATACGGACGACTTCAGTTTGCTTAATACCCCAAGGAGGAGGATTCTTTTTAAGTCTAAGAAACAGAGGTATGCAAAGTTGTCTGAGACCAGGAAAGAAATCGGAGATGTAGTTAAGACATCCAAGAAACCTTTGAAGCTGGGTTTTGTCTTTAATCTCATCCGGGAATTTGTCAGCAAATTCAATGCTTCTGTGAATAGGTTTAATAGTCTGTTGATAAATATTATGACCAAGAAACCTAACTTTGATTTGGAATAGCTTCATCTTGGTGGCTGATAAAACTAAACCATTCTTTCTGATGGTATGCAAAAAAATGTTTAAATGTTTGAAATGCTCATCTAAGGTTTTTGAAAAGATAAGTACGTCATCAATGTAGACAATGAGGAAGTCAGAGTAAGGGTTGAGAATATCATTCATAATTCTCTGATACTCTGATGGGGCGTTCTTAAGGCCGAAGGGCATAACATTCCATTCGTAATGGCCAAAAGGAACGGTGAATGCGGTTTTGTATTTGTCTTCTTCAGCTATCTGGATCTGCCAGTAGCCGCTTTTCATGTCAAATTTAGAGAATACCTTTGCTTTGAAAAGCCTGTTAAGTAGATCTCTTTTGTTAGGGATTGGATACCTGATCCATTGCAAGACATTATTGAGAGGTTTATAGTTGATGACCAACATGGGAACTCCTCTCTCTTTTTCTGCTGCATTCATAACATAGAAGGCTGCACAGCTCCAAGGAGACTGGGACTTTCTTATTAACTGCTTGGTTAATAAAGAGTCTATTTCCTTTTTACAGACTTCTAAAAGTTCTTTATTCATTTGAATGGGTCTGGCTTTGGTAGAAATGTCTCTTTCGCTAAAGTTCTTTTTATAGGGAAGAGAGACTTGATGTTTCTTTCGATCCCAAAACGCATTAGGGATGTCAGAACAGACCTGGTTCTTGAAAAACTTTTCAAGATTAAGGATTTTGGTTTGCAGATAAGGATTTTGAAGTTTTTCTTCAATCTTTAAGAAAGCAATTTCATTGGTCAGATCTTTAATAAAAGTTTTTTTGTGATTAATGAGATTTAATTGCCTTTTGATTGAGACAGATTGAAGGATGTCAAGATCTCTGCTTTTGATGGGATCAAGAAAATTGAAATCTAGTTTTTTGCCAAGGATGTCTGCATGAATCCCGTTATGGTTAACAGTGAAGGGATAGATTTGAGTGAGGAAAGGAGATCCCAGAATAACATCTTGGGATAGATCTTTGACTAAAACAAAAGAATTCAGGAGGCATCATCCATTATTGCAGACAGATGCTTCGGGAATCTTAAAGTTTAATTGCATACGGACGCCACTGGCATTGTGTAGTCTTTCATTAGTTTTTTCAAAATGGATAGAAGGAACCAATCCTTCTCTGATGCAGTTGAGGTCAGCTCCACTGTCTATGAGAGCGATAGTGTTGATGACTTCATTGCCAATTTTAATCTTAACAGGGCAATTCCATTTCTGAAACTCATTTTGTTTAAGACTGTAAGGAATAGATCGTCATTGGTAGGAAGGGGATCTTCATGAATGCTATTGGAAGTAGTTTTGGAACTACTTCGAGATCTATGAGTGGATTGGTTGCTAGAACTGCTACTTGGGTCTATCTTAGATTCAAGTATAGCAAGTCTAGTCTCGATCTCTAGATCTAGAGGATCTTTAAGCCTGACATACTCTTGAAGATCTTTAATTTCTCTTTTGAGTTTGTTGACCTCTGACTGAAGGTCTTTGGTTGTAACTGGTGAGCCAAAGAGGCTAGAAGAGGGTCTGTTTTCAAAGAGTTTAGAAATGCTAAAAGGCTCATTGAAAGTGGTTCTTTGTTCTTTGAATATGAGATCTTTAAGTTTCATGAAATATTCATGTTTAACTTGTGGATCATGAATTTGGTTAACAAGCTCGAAAAGAGCTTCATCTCTATCTGCTTTGGTGATGACATTGCAGCAATGATGTGGTTGATTATTGTCTGAATCAGAGGAGTTGTAGTCTACTTCGTAGACTCCATTGTCATCAGACTGATCAGACAGATTAAGAATCTTATTTAGACCTTCTGTAAGATCTTGGTTATCTTTGAATAACTCGTTGACCTTTTGCTTTAAAGGGCAACTATCTGCTTTATGCCCTGGTTTACGACGCTTGTAGCAGATGATCTTTTTACTGGGACTAGGTCTATTGGATCTGTCAAACCTGGTTTGGCTTGGTCTATGTTTTCTAGAGCTTTTCCAGGTTCTAGAGAAGTTTCTCTTTTTATGAGATTTCTCCCTGTTAGCTCTTGAAGGGGCTTGGATCTTTTCCATTCCAAAGGCTTCACAGAAGTTTCCCATTTCTCTTCTGGATCTACCCTTCCCCCCCGTATTTTGCCTGAATTTGAAGTTCAGTGCATAATGCTAGACCTTCCTTTTTAATAAAGGCTCCAAGCTGGCCATAAGTAATATCTCTCCATGGAATTTCTTCTGTTCCAATGGTTTCTTTGAGCTTGGTATGGATGCGTTTAGCGAAAAGGGAAGGTAGGCCGGCTATGAATCTTTCTTTCCAAAAAGATTCATTGCAGTCTGGTCTCTTAAGGACATAGGTTAAAAATACATCTTTGTACCACCTATAATCACTTAAGGTTGGGCAGTTTAGGTTTGTTAATGTGATCTTATTAGCTTGTAATTCTTCTTGGGGATTGCCCACGAAATACATGCTGATTGCATAGATGAGCTGACCTGAGGCGTTTTGCTCAGTGGTAATTCTACCAGTCTCATCTTCAGAGGAGATGGTTGCATCTAAGATCTCCATCTTATGCTGAATGTTGGTAGCGTTATCCCACCAATATTTTAATTGCCCTGTGAATCCTTGGATTATAAGGCACGCTGCAGTTTTGTCAGATTGATTATGGGTTCTATAGGCAACCTTGGCCATGCCCATTTCTTGGAGAGTATTCATGATCTCTCCTTCTGACTTACCATCTATGTTCCATTCGCAGATGGGTGTGCCATTGTAATCTGTGGATCTAAACTTTGCCCTTTCTTCATACTGAAGATCAGGAGGAGTGGGTCTATTGTAATAATTTCTGGTATCTGAATTACCAAACCTTTTGGTATGGTGTTGAGATCTGTTACCTCTTCTTCTGAGTTTATTGATATCTGATAAGACAGATTCTATGTGATTAATTTTTTCAACAGACTCATCTTCAGTACTAGTATCTTTAGTACTGGGACTGCTTTGCTCTAGGCTAGACTCATTATTACAATTGCTTTTGCACTTTGCTTTTAAGCAGTTTATATTTGCAGGATTGAAATGAGTAGAAGGGGTTATCCTAATGTTTGATGCTTGAATTGCATCGAGTCTTTGAGAGGTAGATGCTTGGAACGCGTCTATCCTTTGAGAGATTTTCTCCAAAACTGTTGGAGGATTGAGATTTATGTTTCTCAACAGATTGCTAGGAATGCTCTCAGATTGAAAGTGTGGTCTGGAAATATCCCTAGGAAATTTGGGTGGATTAAATCCATTGTCGATTCCCAAGTGAACTTGGTCTATCTGTTCGGCAATGGTGTGGAGGATCTGGTTAGAGTAATTGTTCTGATTGTAAATCTTTTTTATGTCTCCAAGATTTACCTGACTATTGTCAATATCAGATCTTCCTCTTTTGAAAGGTCCGGCCTTTATCTCGTCACTGAGAATTATGCCTTTGAGGGGTGGATGGACAGACGTACTAGTACCTGTTGGAAGATGCTTTCAGGTTCTAGTGATTCTATTCTGAACTTCCAGATAAGAAAGATGGAAAGGGTCTTCTATGTCTTTTCTGGACAAATAAATAGAGAACCATTTAAAAAAAGGAATATTGGTTTGAAGTTTATTCATCTCTTCATAATATTCTTTTTGGATTTGGTCTCTATAGACTTTGTCTATGTTCATGAACCATTTCTTCTTCTTATCGTTCTTGGGACTGTAAAAGTCTTTCCTCAAATATTCTTTATCAATTGTAAAATCATCTTTAGATAATACATTGATAGTAGAATAGCTATGCATATCATTGGAGGTTGGTGATTGACCACCGGTAGACTCAACATCCATAGGAGGGATGACTCTAGGTAAAGGAGCTTCAAAATTGACATGATCATTTCTAAGAGTTCCTGAAAACTCGCTTCTAATGGAATAGAAGGGGTCATTGATAGAATTTCTTCCAGGAATAAAAGTTGGTCTATCAACAGAAGTTTCTCTAGTAGAATTAAATTTGATGAGAATTCGGCCATCAGTTTCTTCTATGATTTGAGAAAACTCTTGTTGTTCCATATTCCTAGGAGGGTTGTCGTTTTCGACTTCCAAGGTTTCAGGAATGGTGATGTCTTTCCATTTAATGGTCTTTGGGGTAAAGGTACAAGACTTTTCTGCTTCTAGTTGAAGCAAGATGGTTTCTCCTTGTGGCAGAGGAGAGATTGTACATTTAGGGTCTGTCAAAGAACTCATTAATTTGAAATGGAGTCTATAGATAACTGCAAAGTTCTTTGTGACCTGTTTGCAATTATTGTTGAGCATTTTGATATCTAATATGAGAGTTTGACAAATTCTAGGGTCTGTCATATCGACAGAGAAATTTGGAGAACAGTTGAAAAATAATGGACCATTGCAAATATTGGATTGAACTAAGGCTAAGATGGAATCTTTGTAGGTAATGAATCTGTCGTCTCTAAGGGCTAGAAAGACATGAGAATCAATACCTTTTCTATGCAAGGGTTTCAAAGCAATTTGAATCAAACCAAGATGCAGAAATCTATAACATTTTCTTAAGTAACTCTTGATGGTTATAGGATTGAGCAATCTTAAGGACTGTTGTTCTTTGGTGAGACTAATAGTCTCTTCTTGATGCTTTATGCAGTTTGCATGAAACATATCTAATATGTCTGCTCTATATATGGATTGCGGGTTATCTAGAATAGTCCAGTCTTGGATATTGTCAGGGTCTAAGGTGTACATGTTTTCATTGCTATGAACTACCTATCCGGAGTTGCTACCGGAACCACGCCTAAACAGTCTTCTTATATTTTCAGTCATGTGGGGAGCCTGAAAAAAGGAAGAAGAAAAAAATACATTGGCCGTGGGAAGGAAGAAAAATGAAACTGGGTGTAGGATCCACCTGGTGGGGTAGACCGTCAACTTTATTCAAATGAATAACGTGGAGAAGGCTTAATCGGACAAGTATAGTTGGGTTATAGTTATATAGTTATAGACTTATAGGCTAGCATATATCTCCCTATTCTGCACGGACTTGATTAATAAAATTTGAAATTAAATATTTACAAAACTATTAATATTTACTTGATATAGTGATTTGATACTAGATTTTCTTAAATGTTCTATCCAGGAGTCTCGAGTTTGATTCATGTTGGAGGCGTGTATAAAGACATTGATGTTGGGAGGGGTCTACCACTTCGTGTGCCAACAGTACTCCGGTCTGGACGTAGGGCGACTCTGTCCGGTCGAATCAGGCGATCAAGACCCAAAAAAAATATTTACAAAAACTAATATGGTAAATTATAAGCTTAATCTCTTGACACATATGAATATGATGATAAGGTTTTTGTATGATTAGAATTGAAAGTATATACACAGATTTATATATAAAAATGATAAATAAATTAGGAATTTCATATAAATAACTAAATAAGAAAATATATAAATTTATATTTAAGTAATGAGAAAGTTAATTATGTATAATTATATGAAAGGGAAAAAATGGTTAAATTATATCACGTATTTATTTTTAATATATATTACCACTTTTACCTCATGAATAATTTATGTGGCTAAAACCTACCCACAAGCGTATGGGGTCAATTATAGCTTTTCAAGTGTCAATCCCATAGAGACCAATGTAATATTAATTGAAATGCTACCAGTGTACTAGGCCAGAAAATAGGGAATATGATAGAAATCTATAATTAAGCTAAAACTAAGAAGCAAATAAAAGGGATAGAATATATGGGATACATGTGTCTAAGGTTAATGATCACCGCAACAATGCTTCAGTAAATAAAATCAAACTCTACCTGAATCTAGTCCAGTCCAACTATTTGAAGGTAAGTCATCTAAGGTAATCTACTAACTCCTCTCAGACGATAATAGACGTGTCTGAACTAAACTATCAATCGCTGTCGCGCAGAGCTAATCTCATTCAAACTCATTAACGCACTTAGAGTCTAGAGATAAATTGAGATAACATCCGCTCTCGCGCTCCGCTAAATCAACTCAAACCTAGAACATCTATGACGACTTAGTATCCTCAAGAGTAATTAAGTTGCTCTCGCACAAATAACACTCGGGTTCGATTCCTATGGATCTAGTAGAAATTATAATCTCTCGGTCTCAAACTCTACCTGATTACTTACTAGTGTTTTCACCTCTCGGTCTCAAACCCTAATAAGTTCCAATTCGCCTAAGCTACTATGGGCATAAAGCATATAGGAATGAATCAAATACTATTTCAATTCAGACAAAGATAATAATTTTATTCACATACACATTGATCGGATCACTATAACATTAGAATTAGGAATTTAGCCAAGCATGATCGAAGACATCAATAGATCTAGACTAGTCATCAACATATATGGATTATGCAATAAACACTGAAAATAAAATTGAATCTCAATAACAAAATAATCCAGATTGACAAAAGACTAGAACGATAATACCAAATCTTCGAAATGCTAAAGCCGAAATCCCATCATGAAATTCAATCCCCTCTATACGGCGGTAAAGCTAAAACAAAACTAAAGCAAGAAAACTAAACTAAACTAAACCTAAAAGTAACGTAACTCCCCCCTGTTGAAAAGTCAAAACCCTCTTATATCCTTCATCCACCAGATTGTACGCAAGCCGTAGCTCCCTTAGGAGAGTTTCAGTGGGCCGGCCCATCAGCAGCTTAAATCCAACTCCTCTCCCTGATGAAATTGCTGCCTCCGTTCGCTTGCTCTAGGATTGCAGTGGGCAGGTGTGACATTGCTTCATTTTGGGCCATGGCCCAACTTCTAATCCATATGTAAATTGCTCATTGAAAATAGTCTCGTTTCGCCTCTAAATTTGCACTTAAAATACCTGAAATCACAAAAATACGAGTGTAGACTCCGAATACAAAATAATGCAAAATTAGCAATAAAAGATATAAAATATGCATGCAAATGAACTATTCTAATATGCAACTAGACTCCTAAAATATGTGTCATCAATAATACATTACCAATTATGTTCAATTGTATATTACCAATTATTTAAAGTGAAGTATTAAAAATATAAGAAGTAATGTAACTAATAAGGTAAAACTATATTATAAATAATTTTATTTACTAATAAGAAGAAACTAATAAGGCAAAAAGGTACACATAATCTTTGAGATGATACTATCAATATAATTAAGATAAGTTATTTTAGGTAAAAAAAAAATACATAAAATAGAATATGAAAATAACAAAATTAGGAAAGGATAATTTTATAATTGTACTTTGATATTTGTCTACGTGACATAATTCACAGACTGACACTATGAGAGATAATTAGGGTTTTAGTATAGTATAGAGAATAGAGATATAGAGATAAGAGATAGAGATAAATAAAGTCATTTCTTAACTAATCCGTAAATAGATTCATTTGCATTTTCAATGATCATATATAAATTATTATTTTAATATAATATATATTTTAATGTATTATTTTGAAATTTTAAATATCCATTAATCTACTTATCATGCACCCACAATATACTTACCGCATTCGACCTATCTATCAAGATAAATTATTTGTTTCCACAATTTTTTTAATGATTTTCTATTATAATTTGTAAATATTCTAGCACTCTCACTTAAACCAAATTAGAGCGACACTCTCTTAATTAGAATAAAAGTTATTAATGAAAAAACTACTTCAATTTGTATAATATGATAGACTAAGGTTTACATATATAATAAGCAATGCTGATTTTTAGATTAAGAGGAAATGTAGAGTTATGACTTATGATTAAAACACGTGTAATGAAAAAAATTGTAAATTGTAAATTTTAATTTTCTATTTTTTTATACTTACAACCTTATAAGTTAATATTAAAGTTTATATATAAGCACTTAAAGTGCATATGTAAGCACTAAGCACCCTATGTACATATATAATTAAGTGCATATGTAAGCACTAAGCACCCTATGTACATATATAAGCATTCAATAGGCAATTAATATATGAGATTTTTTTTCCAGTGCAACAAGTTTATACTTGAAGTGTATATATAAACACCCGAAGTGGATTTAATATATAAACACATTTAAAATTATATAGGTATAGATTAAAATGTCACTTATAATATATAAATGTATATGTGTTAGTATATTAAAGTGATACGTGCATGTATATTAAAAGTGCATGTCTAAAATATTAAAGTATGTATCGGAACAAAAGCAATATGGAGAAATACTTTTGAAAAAGAAACGATCTTCGTCATATTTATGATTTTGCCACTTGTCTTTTATTTGTAGATCTCCATTTTCTATATCTAATGGTCGCCATTGTTTATCACCATTGACTTCAACCTCTCTTCTCGTATGATCCAATCTATAGTAGAGCATTTAATGTAAATATAATAATGACTATCATTAGAGGATTAATTAGGTGTTAACTCACATTTCAGAAATTATAGTTGTGATAGGCATATTCTTACATACTAAAGAACATATCATTATAAATTTATACACATACTGTTACACATTGGTGTACACGCTTATCTTATACATTGATACACATACTCTTAAAACATCAATACACAATTCATGGTAATTGCGACAATCCATTATAATTTAGGGATGTAAATACTCATTGGTACTGGTACATAAACTTTTTACACATTAATGCACAATTCATTATGCACGATTCATTATAATAATAATGCACAAGTTTTTTACACAATATATACACACTAATGCACATATTTTTTGAAAAAAAATACAACCGTGTCCTTTTCTTACCCTTTTAATAAAGCGATTGATCAAAGTCGTTAATTTTACGGATCTAATTGGTTGGGACATGTTGGCACGAGAGAGTTCACATATGATCATCTTTCTTTATAAAAAAAAAAGCAGACCCTATATACACACAAATTTTTAGCTTTACGCACGCGGTTTGGTGCATCATGCAGACATAAGAGTATTGTTTAGCAAAAATGTGATAAAATTAATACGCCAAAATAAAGCGTACCAAAAATATGGTAAATATCTGACACGTCAAAATATTGCGTACCAGACGTATGGGCCTTTAATCGGACCTTGATATAACAATAATTTTGGTTGGTGTATATAATTTCGGTTGGTGTCACACGTATTAATTTTAATTATATGATATAACCGTAATATATAACTATAATATATAATTATAAGATATAACAATAGTATATAAATACATGATATAATAATAGTATATAACTATACGATATAACAATAGTATATAACTATACGATATTGCAATAGTATATAACTATACGATATAACCATAGTATATAACTATACGATATAACAATAGTAATAACTATATGATATAACAATAGTATATAACTATAGGATATAACCATAGTATATAATTATGCGATATAACAATAGTTATAACTATACGATATAACAATAGTATATAACTATACGATATAACAATAATATATATACGATATAACCATAATATATAACTATATAATATAATCATAGTATATAACTATAGTATATAATGATACGATATAACAATAGTATATAAATATACGATATAACAATAGTATATAACTATACGATATGATAATAGTATATAACTATACGATATAACCATAGTATATAACTATACGATATAATCATAGTATATAACCATAGTATATAACTATGCGATATAACAATAGTTATAACTATACGATATAACAATAGTATATAACTATATAATATAACAATAGCATATAACTATATGATATAACCATAGTATATAACTATATGATATAACTATAATATATAGCTATAGTATATAACTATACGATATAACAATAGTTATAACTATACGGTATAACAATAGTATATAACTATACGATATAACCATAATGTATAGCTATAGTATATAAATATGCGATATAACAATAATTTATTTCATAAATATTTTAACAGTTCGGATTATTTTTTTGTGCTGATGAACTCGAGCACATGTAAAACTTATTCCATCAATCACCTCTTTTGTTTTTCTCTTGTGGTGCAAATACTTTTTGGGATATTAATCTTGAATGCTTCATGTGGCCACTCGATATGTCAAAAACCGTTCTAATCCGCCCAAATTCGCACGAAAACTATAATAACCAGATCCGACCAACCCGAAAATTTGAACGACTCGATTGGCTAGATCAATTTAATTAAAAAGACGATGATAACAAACTAAAATGTATTTTTCATCCAAATACATGGTGTAATTTTTTCCAATATGAGTTTGTTTCGATATGACCTACACGATTTTTAATGTTAATGTAATATTAGTACATAACACTTATCATTTTTTGTTTATTTTAATTTTCTAAAACAAAAGTGGTTTAGTATTTTTATTATTGGTTTGCTGAATTTAGAACACTATAGAGATATTGTTCAAATAACGTATTTTGTAAATCGTATTCATACAACAATACTCTTAAAATTTTATATATACCTTAAATATAAAATTTATATATTCATATACTGATACTACTAGACTTGTCAAAAACCAACCCGACTCGAAAACCCGATTTTTTTTTGGGTCGAGACCCGACCCGAAAGTCACTGGGTCAAGAAGGACCCGAACCCGAAGGACCCGAACTCAAACCCGAAGGACCCGACCCGAATAGTGAATCTGAGCTCGAGGGATCCCGTTATTTCATATATTTTATTTTATTTATATTAAATATTTTAAAATATTTTTTTAAATAATTATATAATATTATTTTTTAATATAATTTTTTTATTAAATTTAAAAATCATAATATTTAAAAAAAAAACGGGCGCCTTCGACCCGCTGGGTCAACCCGAACCCGACCCATCCGACTCAGAAATTTTAACGGACCCGATCAACCCATACCCGACTTGAACCCGACCCAGTTGACAGGTCTAGATACTACCTATACAAATAAATTGTTTTAAATCTAATTGTAAATTTAGGTATTATCAAAGATTTTTTTGTTCTTAAGCAGCAATAAAAAAATATGTGGATATGTAAGCCTATTGTGTAGTGTATAAGATAATAAATTAATAACTAAACAAAAAAAGAAAAAGAAAATGAAGAAGCTAAGTCCCCCAAAAACATAAAATGAAGAAGTTGATATTTGTGTGGATCCTTGGTGCGCCATTTTATGGCGCGCCAAATGGGTCGCTTTTTTTGGGTGCACCGGTGCGCCTAATTCAGGTGTGTCAGTCTGGTGCGTTTTAGCCCGACGTATCACTTTTATGAGTATTTTGCCCATTTCTTCTTGTTTTACCCCCTATACGCTTAACTTTGGCGTATCAAAACGCACACCTATTTTTGACGCACCAGTGTGCGTGCAAAAAGATAAAAAATCGCGTGTATATAACACCCTCGTTAAAAAAACTAAATAAGAACAAGAAATCGATCAAAATGCAAAGTATTTGTGATGGAAAATAGTTATAGTACAAAATACGTAGTAATATAAATACAAATTTGGTAAGTAAAAATCATGTGAATTTGCAATAACTTCTAATTTTAATAACTATTTTTGTAAAAAAAAATTAAATTTGTTTTTAAAAATATTAAAATCTTTAAAATAATAATATCTAAGCAAGACTTTCTAACATAAAATTTTAACCTATTTCGTAGTACATCAGTTTTTTATTTTTATTTTTTTACAGACATACATAGGATATACTTACAAACCAGAAAAACATACCAAAATCATTACAACGGATGATTTTTACAAATGATTTACAAGATGAAAAAATATTAGAGGTCGAATTTAGATATCGACTTCGAGATCTTTGTAACTATGTGTAATAATGTTGAGGATGCAGGTAGTCCAAAATAGTGTTCCGTAAAATAGTAGGGGATATATTCGAATTTGCCAAAAAGTCAATAACTTTATTGGATTCTCGATAATAGTGATGAATCTGGAAATAATACAAACCATATATATAACAATGTGCAAATTTCTTAGGGGGTGTTTGTTTACAGGGTATGGGCGCTGAGGAATCGGGTTTGGAATCCCAAACCCGTTACTTATTGTTTGGTATCTGATTTTTTGGGTTTCATACCAGGCCTCCAACTCAACTGGTATGGGGTTTGAAATCCTCATATTTTTAAAGGATTTGAGTTTCATACCGGGCCTCCTATCCAACCCAACCCGTAAAATCTAACCTAACCCTTTATCCTCTTCTCCTCATTCTTACGATATTCCAGAACTCTTCACTCCTCCTCCATTGAAGACATCGATCATCTTCTCAAGTAAGCAAACGTAAAAGACACTCTCTTCGCATTATTCTTCCCATCACTCTTTCTCTCGTCCTCCAACCACAACGTAATGGCTTCATTGCCGGCGCCGGCGGCTCCGCATTTCAGGCGAATCAGTGAATTCATTGGTTTTGAATTGGGTTTTACAGGAAGCCAAAACCCAAATCAAATGCAAGTGATTAGAGTGTTGGGATTAGATGACTGCATATCTGTCAATTTTTAATTTGGGGGAGATTGGATTTTGAATTTGGATTGATTGGATTTCCTGTTCAGCTCTTTGCTTCTATTGCAATTTGATATAGTTCGTTCCTCGGTTTTGGTTTTAGTTCAAACATTTTAAGGGGATTTGTGGTGAACTGGTGATTGCTTTAGTAGGGTGTTTAGTTTAATTTGTTTAAATAATGAGGTTTCATGTATAATTAATTATATAATTTAAATATTCATTTTGAAATAATATAATATGAGATTAGTTTTTATTATTTGATTCCAGATTTCACGTGTGAAATTCACCAAATACGGGTATAGGATTGGATTTCATTCCAGTAAAGTAACCAAACACATTTTTTCAAAAATTAAAATTTTAATCCGATACCTATTTAATCCGATTCCTGATTCTAACCCGATACCGGATTTATACTAAACTCCCCCTTAGATTCTTAGTACATAAGTTGGAAAAAAAAACACCAACGCATGTAATATTGGATTGATCTTTTGTCCGGGTTATTACTTGATTTTTTTTTTTTGAGAAAAGGTTATTACTTGATTGAATTCCCCTTGTTCAATTAATCTTATACGGAGTACTCCGTATGATAGGACTCCGAATATCATTAAGCTTCCCCTCTTTTCCTCATCCTGTCCTGTCTCCTGTCCTCCCTTATGACATTTTCCGTCATTTTATCGCAGAGATTGTAATGATGTGATTATTTTGTTTCCAATTTAATATCTTTTTTATTTATATATACTCGGCCAAATGCAATTGGCGTGATTGCGAAACAGATAACTCGTTAAGCTAGGGTTTCGTTTTCTAGGGCTGTTAAGTTTGAGATTTTAGGGTTCTTCAGTTTCTCCCCTTCTTATCATCCACCTAATTTTGACGGTGGAGGGGCAGAAGCAGCAGGGAGTTATGATCAGGAGGAATCGGGGGGAGCAATTTCGAGGGTGATTTGGAATTCCACTTCATTTATTGCCCTTTCCTTTCTGGGAGGTGGGAAGCTGGGAAGAAGCTTTTGGCGGTTCAATTGATTTGCAATTGCAATTCTGAGTCAAAATTGGTAATTTCTATTGTTGTTATCAGCGTTTTGTTCCTTGTAGTTGTGGGGTCAGATTGTCTGAAGCAAGGAAGAAAAAGAAGAAGATGGATCGCACAGTGGGTGGAAAGTTCAAGATGGGGAGGAAAATTGGAAGTGGTTCATTTGGGGAGCTGCATTTAGGTATATGCTGCTTCAATCTTTCGTTGCTTTTGTTAAAAAAGCCTCTCTTTTTTTTTGTGAAGGTTCAGTTTTGCTCGCTTTCCCCCTCTTATCGGATTCTAGTTGCTTCATCTTTTCAGAAGCTTTCTTTTTCTGGTTATATTCAGGTATCAACATACAGACTGGTGAGGAAGTGGCTATCAAGCTGGTGAGTAGTTTGTTTGAATTAGACCATTGTATGCTACTATGCTCTATGTTTTTTGGGTTAGTTGAAAAACTGTCTTTATGTGCCTTATGTTTCATGATTTGGATGTTTGGTTGGTTAATTCCATAGTGTGTGATCAGATATATTTCACGACTATAGTGTTTGAGAGGACTATGAGATCTCAGAAGTGTCCTTCCTTGAATGTTACCCTACCCTGCTTCTTATGGAGAAGCAATTGAATAGCTTGTTAGTTGGTACTTGGTACTCCATATAAAGTACTAATTTATCATGCTTCGAAAAAAATGTATGCAAGTATTAAGGAGGGCTTCTGTTGTATTCCCATGAGAACAAGAGGGTTTCTGATGTAGGAGAGAGAGAGTGACCATTGTGGTTCCTCAGGGAATCTAAGCATGTTTCACTTCAAACTTGTTCCGTTCTTTCACCAATCGAGTGGCCGAGCCCTTCCGATCTCAGGGAGAGGAGCCAAATTCGAATAAGAATCCCACTCTTGTATGTTTATAGATTGAGTGTCCAGGAGTACATAATTTCCTCATTATTTATTTGGAGTAACTTGAGCAATACCAATATCCTTTGGTGATTTACAGTCGTACAGTTTTGTTTTTCATGTAACTTGGCAATGTGATATTATCTGATATCATCAGCCTTTGTGAGGTTTCGACCAAACAAAAAAAAAGCCTTTGTGAGGTTGTTTTTTTGCAACTTGAACTAGAGGTCGCTTTCTTGCTTATACTTTATAAACTGAATCGAGAAGCTCAGTATTTGACATGTTCATTTGATATTGTCATATCTCTAATATCTTAGAGCTTGATGGAAATAGTTCAATATTTAACATTTTGACTTAATCTTCCCATGTCTCTACTATGTTTAGCACTGACGAATTCTTTGGCTGCTTCCTTTTCCAGGAGTCTGTGAATACTAAGCATCCACAACTGCGCTATGAATCAAAATTGTATATGCTTCTTCAAGGAGGAAGTAAGCTGCGTATATCTTATCTTTCCAAAAATCAAAGTCATCACAGTTGAACTTGTTTCCTTTGATATCTCCTTTCTTCTGCTGTGAATTTCGTATTTGCAAACATGGATAAGAAAAGAATGCTCTTATAAATTTTCAGGCTTTTTTAGCACTATGTATGACTTAGGAAATTAATGTGTAAGTTTGGTTAGTAATTCTCTACCTGGTATAAAATTTGACAGTTACATCTGCCTGATGTTTGTTTTGTGTGTATTAACATCCTTCTTTTGCGAAGATTAGGTGTATTGAGCTGGAGAGCGAAGTAATTTATAAAATTAAAACAGAACACTTGTACATAGGATTGGAGTTCAAACTAGTTTCTGTTATATTAATTATGCAATTCTCTTATCATGTTGAAGCTGGCATTCCACATCTCAAATGGTTTGGAGTCGATGGTGAACACAATGCCATGGTTATCGACCTTCTAGGTCCAAGCTTAGAAGATCTATTCAATTATTGCAACAGAAAATTTTCTCTGAAAACCGTTCTGATGCTTGCAGATCAATTAGTAAGTTTCTAGCTACTTTTAGTAGTGATGAAGTGTTTTGAGCCACTTAAAATGATATTCATTGTTTAATCTCTTTCAGATTAGCAGGGTTGAGTACATGCATACTAGAGGTTTTCTTCACCGAGATATAAAACCAGATAATTTCTTAATGGGTCTTGGTCGCAAGGCAAATCAGGTATCAATTCAAAGATATCTACAATTTTGTGGATTTTGTATGTTATCACAATTTGTACCTGTGTTTCTTGTACGTTTCCGGGGTATCTGTATTTAACTGAGACATAATCTATGGGTTATCCATGAAGACCACACAATGTCTTCTATGCTCCCTTTACAAGCCCCTTTCCTTTACTACCTATCCTTCTTTTGTTAAACTAAAACGTTTATTCTTTTGGCTGCTTTCTTTATTCCATTACAGGTATATGCTATTGACTTTGGGCTTGCAAAGAAGTACAAGGATCTTCAAACCCATAAGCACATCCCATACAGGCAAGTAGTGTCAGAGTTCGGGTTTTTTATTTTTATTTTCTCATTGGTTGGTTTCCTTGATTCAATGAGAAGCTTCCAGATCTGTACACTCTTGGACATGGGGTGAACTTTGTCTTTACCTATGTTCACTGTATGTGATGACATTTTTGGTCTGATATTGCAGAGAAAATAAATCTCTGACTGGTACAGCTCGGTATGCAAGTGTTAATACTCACCTTGGAATCGGTGGGTATAAAAAGCAATTTGACTCTTTATTTATTTATCTGATCAAGTAAAACCATCTCACTTTGGTGTTTCATTTGCAGAACAAAGTAGAAGGGATGATTTGGAGTCTCTTGGTTTCGTGCTTATGTATTTCCTAAGAGGAAGGTCGAACGTAAACTCATAAACTTTCTTGTTTTGGATGCAAACAAACAATCTTTTTTCACTCTCCTCGTCATTTCTGACGTCTTCTGTTTTATTTCTTTGTTGTAGTCTCCCTTGGCAGGGCCAGAAAGGCAACACTAAGAAACAGAAGTATGATAAGATCAGTGAAAAGAAGATGACAACGCCCATAGAGGTATTATACTAGTAACAGCTTTCTTATGGCTGTCATTTTTACTGTTAAAATGTGAGAATAGAGATACTTTAACTTGGTAATCTACCATTGTAGTCATAATTCATGGAGTGGGTTTATGTTCTGCAGGCTCTTTGCAAATCACACCCACCGGAGTTTGCATCATATTTTCACTATTGTCGGTCGCTGCGGTTTGAAGATAAGCCAGATTATTCATATTTAAAACGGATTTTTAGGGATCTATTCATCCGAGAAGGTATAAGCACCTCAATAAACTCTTCAACTTGTTCAAGCATATTTTTTTTTAAAGAATTTTGACCTAGATATAGACCCGTGTTTTTTCATTCCATATCATTTTAGCAGGACTTAGATTCTGATCTTAGCACCACTGCAGGTCATCAATTTGATTACGTGTTTGACTGGACCGTATTGAAGTATCCTCAGGTTGGCGGCAGCTCAAGAGCACGGGTAAATCTTTGTCTCCTCCTATCCTACTCCAACTGATATATCTCTCTTGCCCGAATATTTAGCTGACTAATTTCTTTTCCAATTTTTTTTTTCTGTCTATTAGCTTGCTGGTGCTAAACCAGGTTTGACTTCAGGACCCACTGCAGAGAGACCAGAAAGAACCTCAGGTTTGTCTCTCCTCCCTAGCTCGCCTTTTCCACTCTGACAAATGACAACCCGTTCGTTTCATTGCCTTCCCAAAGATTCTAGTCAACGCTATTTCTATACTTTCGTCTTTTTTTTTTCTACTTGAGTTTTCATCCTTATAGATGAGTTGTTAATTGCTATATCCAGTGGGGCGAGAGCTACGAGACCGAATCTCGGGTGCAATGGAATCCATCTCTAGAAGGAATGCTTTGGCCTCTGGTGACCATATCAAGCAAAGAAGCTTGCAGGATGTATCGGCGTCTAGAGAAGTGGTAAATTCATAGCATCGTCTTCTTTATTTTTGCTACCAGATTTAGGTAAAAAGTGCATACAATAATCATGGGTTATATAATGTATTCATTCACAGCGTCGCGGTTCAGAGAAGGCGACTTCTTCAAGAATAAGTGGATCCTCCAAGAGAGCTGCCATGCACTCTACAACCACACAGAGATTCCAGAGTATCGAGCCCCGGCCCACATCGAGAACCCGCGCCTCAGCGACAAGGGGCGTTCGTGAGGACCACCTTCGCAGCTTTGAGTTCCTCTCGCTCCGGAAGTAGAGGCTTTCAAGTGAAGAGTTACGGGAATTAATCGAGACTTGAGAGTATTGATCTCAGTTATGTATATCAAGTGTGGTTCTGGAATTTATCATTGTTTGTGTGTGTGTGTGTGTTTATTATGTACACTTGCATCCTACTGTAACATCATATCTTCCTACAAATGTTAACAACAAAGGGAAAAATGTTGTATTGATCCAGTATGTTATTATTTATTTTGTGTGTCCCATTCTCCATTATTTTTTTTTAAATGAAAGGCTTTTAGTTCTCTTAAATTGGATGATAAGATATTATAAAAAAGAAATTCCGTTGCCGGGAATCGAACCCGGGTCTCCTGGGTGAAAGCCAGATATCCTAACCGCTGGACGACAACGGATTTGTGATTAAGTAACAAAACTTATCCCAAAAATATTTGTTGCAACGATGATGAAAATATAAAATATGCAGAGATTGGTGGTGGGGTTAGAAGATGCTAAATAATATTCTGTCAGATCATAATTCCAACATCTTGGTATTTACATTATTATTTTGTCTAGAATTTGATCGAATTGATTAATCAGGAGTGCATGGCCGGGTTTCAGCCATTCAAGAGTCAAATGATCCTCCATTCGGTTGAACCAACTGCTTTTCTAAAATGTGTTTTTTTCTAGTATACCCTAAATGGAAAAAAAAGTATACTTTAAAATAATAATAAATAGCTAGCATTTAATTGTAAATCCAAAATATATATTAACATGTGACCCAATTCAATAATGCTGATTTCTTGGAGTCTCGTTGGTGCATACGAGCGCACCAAGTTTATGGGAAGTAATTTATGAACTAAGTTAAAATTTTATATGACCCATGAAGCTAGCCATGATCATGCCCTTGGATGTGTGTATAATATAGAGTCAGATCGACCTGAATCCCATTTTGTACGTGCTTATCTAGTACGAAGGAGCAAGGGCCCACGAAATAACTTTAGATATAGCTGCATGCGTTACTTTTACTTTGGACCCAATTAAGTCGATCTATATATAGTCTAGTTTTTAAATGTTGTACGTTCTTGATGATCGATAAATTCATAGTGTATCAATTAATGTGTATATATCAGCTAGCATTGCATTATGACAACAATTACTAGTACATAATAGCGTGTGGCTAACTGCATTATTATCAATTTTACACGTACGATATAGTTACAAGAGATCGGAAATCCTGTTTTTAGCGTTCTGCACATATATTATATATTCAAGATATTCAATAATCACTCACCAATAAATAAATAAAAAGTCAAGAGTACCAAATTCCAAGACAAATCTTATGTTTTACACGTGATAAATTAAATTGCCTTGAAAACCTTATAAATGCAAAAACTCATTCCGTTCACTTTTTGTTATCCTTTAAGCCTTTTAATTTTGTTCACATATTTGTCCTCATAGGATATTTATGCAATTTATCACATACAAATCAGAATATTTGTATTTGAATATTTTGATTATTTTGATTTTTCCATTCATCTATTGGTTTTAAAGGGTTATGATTAATTAAATTTAAAAAAAATTGGATTTTCAAACCACATTTAATGACTTTTTAATCATGTTGGGATTTAGATGCTTAAAGTGGAAATTCAGGAAAATGTTTTTCCTAACATCTAACCAAGAATCTCATGCATAAACTAAATAGATCATAAATAAGAAGAATTAATTACCTCTTGATGCGTGTTTGAATCTTTCTGGAATGGCGAGATTAGAGCCTCAAGTGTGACTCCTCTAGTTGGTCCATCCGAGTATGCATGGATCTGGATCGCCTATGGCTCGATTGCTAGAGCGAGGAACGAAGACGAATGAGGGAGAACTCCAGGGAAGGAGGCAACTATGTGGTTGTGTATGTTGGTTAGGGTTTTCTCCTAGAAAGCCCTCCTTTTATAATACCATATGTAGATATATTATTTCCTAAATTAATATATCTTTTATTATCAGTAATAACTCTTTATTATTAATAAGCCTTATCTCCCAAGTTATATCATATATAACTTTATATCATATACTTTATATAATATATCTCTCAATAAACTAATCCAGTCCATAAACTCTAAGGGTGTGACCTCATAGGACCCGGTAATAATAGCAATAGACTTTATAACATATAGTCCATAAATCATAGTTGACTTCTAGCAAAACACTATGATTACCTAAGATAACCGGATTATGAATCTCCATAAATGGTCCCACTTAATAATTAGTAATTGCACCTTTGATTAAATGACACAATTCCTTCAATCTCCCACTTGTCCTTAAAACAAGTGTGCAATGTTAAAATTCCTTTGTCACTTAGTATCTTATTTGACTATATGATGAAACTCATCTTTACCGTCAAATACGTTTCTTTAACTCTTTAGATCAAACTGTCAGTACAAATGATTACTAATAATCCATCCGAGCATGACCATGCGTTTTCACAGTTCTCACTCTTCAAGTGGCCGAGACACCAATCCTTTCCAAATGTATCGTGGTATACACGGAATAGGAGGACATATTCAATCTTGTAAGACTACAACTCCCACTTAACTTTTGGCAATCTCAATCACTGCTTTTATAACTGCCTGTTACGGTCAGCGTTTGACAACGTCAAAGACATACCAGCAGTCAAATGATAACTATATCATACTCATGTCTAAGGAACTCACTAATCATGAATAATCCTAGAACTCCGCAGTAAAGTCCCGAGGAGTCCTAAGATCGGTTTGTCTAATATGTATCGGTATACACATCTAAGTAATCGATTAGACATCTCTATGTCCCTATAACACATGAAACCCGGTGTTATCAATCAATCTCACAATATGGTCTTTTGATTAAGTCATTTGTATCCAAGTTAACGACTTAGACTATGGACTTCTAACAATTTTATAATTTCAGTTCACTTAATGGGGTTTCATTCACCAAAACAGTTTTGATGAGCCCATTTGATAATTATTAAATTGTTTGGATACTTTATGTAATCCCAAGCAATGATTAAATAATAATATGAAACTCATATATAAGTCAAGCATAAATGTCTGTGATAACAATAAACAAGGTTTATCATAAAACAAATAATGTCTCAAAAGAACTCTCTAATGTGCTTGAGCCCCTTGGCCCGAGTGTGACTGTCATGCTTGGGCCTAGGCATGGGCTTGGTCAAAGGATCTGCAATGTTATTGTCTGTGTGCACTTTGCACATCCTCACGTCTCCTCTATCAACATAGTGTCTAATCATGTGGTATTTTTGTAGAACATGTCTGGATGTCGAGCTCTTCCAGCTGACGACTCCTCCATTCAGAATGAAGACATATCTAGACTGAGATTCAAAATCATTTCTGTATGTTTGGAAACTTGCATCAGTATAGCCCTTGATGACCAGCTCGTCATCACCTCCAAATACCAAGAGATCATCCCTAGTCCTTCTCAAGTACTTCATGATGTTCTTGGCTGCACTCCAATGTGCATCACCAGGGTTTGATTGGTACCTGCTACACATACTCAAAGCATATGCAACATCTGGGCGAGTACAAGTCATTGCATACATGATGGATCCTATGGCTGAGGCATAGGAAATCCTGCTCATCCTCTCAGTTTCACCAAGTGTCTTAGGACATTGGCTCTTGTTGAGATGTAAGCCATGCTGCATAGGTAGGAACCCTTTCTTAGAGTTCTTCATATTGAATCTATCAAGGACCTTATCTACATAAGTTCCCTGACCCAGACCAATAAGTCTCTTAGATCTATCTCTATAGATCTTAATGCCTAATATGTACTCAGCCTCTCCCAAGTCCTTCATTGAGAAATACTTCTTTAGCCACTCCTTAACTGTCTCCAGCATAGGAATGTCATTCCCAATGAGTAATATGTCATCCACATATAGAACTAGGTAGGTCACTTTGCTCCCACTAAACTTCTTGTAGACACAGGGCTCTTCTTCGCATCTGATGAAGTCAAACTTTTTGACCACTTTATCAAAACGAAGATTCCAACTCCTGGATGCTTGCTTAAGTCCATAGATGGACTTCTTAAGCTTGCATATTCTCATAGGATTTTCTGGATCCTCAAAACCTTCTGGTTGCATCATGTATACATCCTCTTCTAAATATCCATTTAGAAAAGCGGTATTGACATCCATTTGCCAAATCTCATAATCATAATAAGCGGCAATCGCTAAGAGTATCCTAATGGACCTGATCATAACGACCAGTGATAACGTTTCATCATAGTCAGTACCATGAACATGTCTAAATCCTTTGGCAACTAGTCTTGCCTTATAAACACAGGGCTCTTCTTCGCATCTAATGAAGTCAAACTTTTTGACCATTTCATCAAAACGAAGATTCCAACTCCTGGATTCTTGCTTAAGTCCATAGATGGACTTCTTAAGCTTGCATATTCTCCTAGGATTTTATGGATCCTCAAAACCTTCTAGTTGCATCATGTATACATCCTCTTCTAAATATCCATTTAGAAAAGCGGTCTTGACATCCATTTGCCAAATCTCATAATCATAATAAGCGGCAATCGCTAGGAGTATCCTAATGGACCTGATCATAACGACCGGTGATAACGTTTCATCATAGTCAGTACCATGAACCTGTCTAAATCCTTTGGCAACTAGTCTTGCCTTATAGACAGAAACGTTTCCATCATTGTCTGTCTTGATCTTAACGACCCATTTGCATCCAATGGGTTTTACCCCATCAGACAAATCTATCAAGTCCCAGACTTGATTCTCAGACATGGAGTCCATTTCGGATTTCATGGCTACCAGCCATTTTTCGGAGTCGGGGTTTGCCATTGCTTGCTTATAGGTCGCAGGCTCGTTGTTATCTAAAAGTAGAACGTCAATGCTAGCAGTCAAGATGTAATCCTCATATCGTCTAGGCTGCTGCCTTGGCCGGTCTGATCTCCAAAGTGGTCCAATAATAGGAGAGACTTCAGCAGAAGGGTTGACCACATCGGTATGCGGGACCTCAGGTGCTTCATCTACTTGATGAATTGCATCTTGAATCTGGGCGGTTTCCCTTTGAGAAGGTACGCCTCCAAAGTCAAGTTCCTTAGTGACATCGTCTATGTCCTCGTGTTGTTGGGTTTGTTGCTTAGCTTGAATCTCATCAAGCTGAACATTTCTCCCACTTGGCTTCTTGGAAAAGAAATCCTTTTCCAAAAAGACACTATCCCGAGCAACAAACACTTTGTTCTCAACGGGATTGTAGAAATAATATCCCCTTGTTTCCTTGGGGTAACCTATAAAGAAGTATTTGTCTGATTTGGGTGCTAGCTTATCAGATAGTAAACGTTTTACATAAGCCTCGCATCCCCATACCTTTAGAAATGACAAGCTAGGAACTTTTCCATACCATATCTCATGTGGTGTCTTGTCAACTGATCGTGACGGAGTCCTGTTTAGTGTGAATGCAACAGTGGTGAGGGCATATCCCCAAAAGGATGTAGAAAGATCAGCAAAGCTCATCATTGAGCGGACCATGTCGAACAATGTCCTGTTTCTCCTCTCAGATACGCCATTCAGCTGTGGCGTGCCTGGTGGAGTCAGTTGTGTCAAAATGCCACAACTTCTCAAGTGATGGTCGAATTCTTGGCTCAGATATTCGCCCCCTCGATCTGATCGGAGTGCCTTTATCTTCTTGACAGTCTATGTCTCAACTTCATTCTGGAATTCTTTGAACTTTTCAAAGGACTCAGATTTATGCTTCATTAAGTAGATATATTCATATCTACTAAAATCATCAGTAAATGTAATGAAGTATCAATAGCCTCTCCTAGCTTCTGTGCTCATAGGTCCACATACATCGTTATGTATGAGAGCTAAGAGCTCAGTAGTCCTCTCACTTGTACCAGTGAAAGGTGACCTTGCCATCTTGCCCATCAGACATGACTCATATGTTTCAAATGATTCTAAATCAAATGACTTTAGGCTACCAACTGTTTGGAGTTCCTTCATGCATTTGATGCTAATGTGGCCCAAGCGACAATGCCATAGATTGGCTTTACTTATATCATTTGACTTTTGCCTCTTTGTATCAACGTTATAAATTTCAGATTTGAGATCCAGTATGTATAGTCCACTACTACTCATATGGGCTCGAGCATAGAAGATTTCATTCTTATAAATGGAAAAACAATCCTTAATGACAAAATCATAACCCTCAAGGTTCAAAACTGAAATTGAAATCAAATTCTTAGTAATAGAAGGAACAAAATAACAATTATAAAGTTCTAAAACTAAGCCAGAAGGTAGAGGTAGACTATAATTTCCAATAGCAAGTACAACAACCCTTGCTCCATTTCCAATGCGCAAATCTATCTCACCCTTCTGCAACCGTCTCCTATTTCTTAGTCCCTGCACATTCGAAATAATGTGAGAACCACATCTGGTATCTAATACCCAAGAATGAGACTTGGTTGATAAGATTTCAGTAACGTAAATACGTGAAGTGGAGACTGTTCCCCTCTTCTTGTCTTCCAAGTATTTGGGGCAGTTTCTCTTCCAGTGCCCCTTAGCCTTGCAGTAGAAGCAATCGTGCTCAGCAACCACTTTCACCTTAGGGGTGTTTCCCTTAGGTTGGACAACTTGCTTGCCCTTCCCTTGGTACTGTTGCTTCTTCTAGGGCCCTTTCTTAAACCCTTCCCTTGGTATTTGTGTCATTCAACTTGTTTTTCTCAACAATTGAGCGAAGAGTGAATTTGAGGTGTTCAGAAGACATAGTAACTACAACAAAAACGGAATAAAACATGCAGATAAATTATGTTTGACTTACAAGAACTTAAAATTTAGACAAGCTATAAATAGTAAGTTATTGCACATTCTACTCAATTAAATTGTCCATTGTGAGTAAAATGATTCCAAGATCCTATCTTAGATGAAACTCGAGCGTACTAAGGCACTTCCCCAAGTCTCATGTAATCAAGGTAAGTAAACTCTTACTAATTATAACACCTTATAACTCTTGGTTGATGGTCACATCTTATGTAAGACTCATCCTTATGCCTTAAGATCCAAAACTGAGCATTTTGGTCTCTTGTTGAGTGTAACCATATCAAGGCAGCATGCCCCTATTAGACATACCCACACTATCCCAAGGTCAAGGAAGGACACCTCGCTAGGGCGAAAACTATCCAACGAATTCCAAGGGCCTCATGGTTATGACATGGAAAGGCATTACCTCAATATTCTTTTAAGGGACTTAAGCATGCAATAGTTGTCTATCTACAAGTGAACTAAGTAGCATAAACATACAAGCAAGCATGCAAAGTGGAAAATAGTAAAACATTCAAGTAATGCAATAATAAATAATTAAATTTATGATCCTAGTATGGCCCCTAAAGAGATCTAATCTTCAATAGTCTTGACCTTCTTGGATCACCATCCTTCAGTCTTCATAAGATATTCTTCTTCTTGTTTTACATATAATTGAAATAAACTCTCTTGCAGAAATTTAAATTACAAAAATACATAACGATACGCAAATCGTATACAAGAAAAACATAATGATACGCAGATCGTATTTATCTATCCTAATGTGGGCCATACTAGTCACCGCATACAATACTATCATAATATTAAATATACATGCAATAATAACATATAAAATTTCATCTAAATGAAACATGCTATTAATCCAAAATAAAAGCATAAACAATTAATCATATTAACTATTTAATATAGAAATTGATTTCTTATTAGTTTAATTCAATTAAATTGTGTATGGAATTAATATCTTTTATTAATCATTAATTTGCTAAAATATGATGAATCTAATATTCCAAGATAATATTTAATTATGGTAACTCAAAAATTTACCAAATAAGATATCAAAATATCTAAAAATAATTAAATCTTTATTACCAAATAACATATCAAATATCTTATTGAATAAAATAAATCTAATTTATTAAGATAGAATATCAAATATCTTATCTTGTTTTGTAAATAATATCTTTTTAGGATAATTTCTATCCAATTAGGAATTTTCCCCAAAAACACAAAACCCTAATGACCATCAGTCGCGGCTGCTATCGCGGGTCCAAAACCGCAATCGTATTTTTATTTTTTTTAGCCACAAGCAAAGACGACCAGCAGCCGTGACCGCGGGTCCAAAACCGCGATCGCGGGTCCAAAACCGCAATCGCGGTTTTGCTCTAGTCAGTAGCCACAGTAATGAAACCGTGGCCCTCTGCTTCTGAATCTGTATTCGAAGTCAGTCACCGCGACACCACATAATAAAACCGCGATCGCGGTTTTGCCCTCTAGCCGCCAAGATGGTCTCGAACCATCTACACCGCGTAATTCCGGTGTTTCTCCCGCTTAAAAATTATAACATTTACAACTCTTTGGTAGGAAAACTTATGCTAATGGTTTTTCATAAAATTCAGGCTTTTTGATTCATAATTTAAGCATGAAAATTCAGATTTTACATGTTCGTTCATAATCTATACAACAAATTTGGATAAACTAATCAAAACAATCAACTATAGGGCAAAATAGCATGAACATTTCAAAAATTCAGCAACTATACCCACGTTAAAAGACACGAATTTTAGCCTTCAAAAAATCAATTTTTTTTTTGTTTCGTTTTAATCATGCAAATTAATCCATACAATCAATCTCTATATAATTGAATCAAAATAATCATGAACATGCATCAAAATTAAAGACTTTAAATTTGATCTAATCAATTTATGCAAGAGGCAACTGATACCACTATTGGGATTTAGATGCTTAAAGCGGAATTTCAGGAAAACATTTTTTCTAATATCTAACCAAGGATCTCATGCATAAACTAAATAGATCATAGATAAGAAGAATTAATTACCTCTTGATGCGTGTTTGAATCTTCATGGAATGAGGAGATTAGAGCCTCAAGTGTGACTCTTCTAGTTGGTCCACTCGAGTATGGATCTGGATCGCCTAGGGCTCGATTGTTAGAACGAAGGCGAACGGAGGAGAACTCCAGGGAAGAAGGCAACTATGTGCTTGTGTATGTTGGTTAGGGTTTTCTCCTAGAAAGCCCTCCTTTTATAATACCATATGTAGATATATTATTTCCTAAATTAATATATCTTTTATTATCAATAATAACTCTTTATTACTAATAAGCCTTATCTCCCAAGTTATATCATATATAACTTTATATCGTATACTTTATATAATATATCTCTCAATAAACTGATCCAATCCATAAACTCTAAGGGTGTGACCTTATAGAATCCGGTAATAATAGCAATAGATTTTATAACATATAGTCCATAAATCATAGTTGATTTCTAGCAAAAACACTATGACTATCTAAGATAATCGGATTATGAATCTCTATAAATGGTCTCACTTCATAATTAGTAATTGCATATTTGATTAAATGACACAATTCCTTCAAAATACGTGTACTATAAACCTCTTATATGACAAATAAAAACGAAACAAAGGAGTATATATGATCAAATATTAAAGTCTAAAAAAACAATTAATATTACGAGTACGGAGTATTACTTAATGGAGAGAGTATTTTTTTAATACATTAATTGTTTTGTTTGAGATACATTAATTATATGTAGTGACCTAATTTGCGCGGAAAACATTGGTCAAATAGGAATGTAAACTCTTCTTCTAGTTTAAAGGTACACACTAATCTGCTAAAAAAAAAAGGTACACACTAATTACTTTTGGTATTTGAACTCGAGACATCATTAATTAAGTAATTAAGAAGAGTTCGTTTTACATTTTATTTATTTATTGGTTAAAATTCATGTTACATTTTACTACTACGATTAGAAGAGAAAAATAATCAACCTAGTTTCACACTCCAGCATAGTATTGGCCTTGTTTTTTTGAGTCTTTAGACTTATTCGATCGATCAAAATTACTCTACGTTCAGACCAGAATACTATTGACATACGAAGTTGCTACTTAGCTATACTTTTGGTAACATATATAGCTAGATCTAATTAATCCATCGCTATCCATGTCATTTGGCTCTTCGATAATTACAAAAAAAATAGTACAATGTTCTTAAACATGCATGCGTGCTTTATTATACTTGAGCATCAATTCATTAATACAAGCTTTAAAAGTCATATACGGAGTATTTCATGAAATTAGCAATTAAAAGGATCAGATATATATACAGGGAACAATAATAAATGATTATACACTAGGGCCCATGAATGCGCGCGCGCAGCAATGAAAGCCGATGACAATAAATGACATTCTTTTTGTCTCTCTTTTTCTCTCCCTCTATCCTCTTCGGCTAAACTATTTGCACCCTGACAAGGTGTTATTTGCACCCTGACAAGGTGCTTTTTGCACCCTGACAAGGTGCTATTTGCGCCGGGTGTCAGGCTGTGCGGCAATGAGCGCCGCACGGAAGTGATTGCCGTGCGAGTGCCGCGGAGGGGGTGTGCGGTTTAAGGTTTTAGGGTAGAATATTCGTAGGATGACAACATGTATCTTCCTAGCCTTTCGGTGGATTTCAATCAGAATTATTACTGCGTCCGTGAACGAATTACTTTCAGTGGATTTCAATCACAATTTTTTCGGTGATTTCTATATATAGCATTACTGCTTTCACAATTGAACGAACGAATTTCATATTCAAAATATACTCTGTATACAAGAAGTGAAAATTATTTAATCTACTATGAAATGTCGTTGCATAATGACGATCACGAAAATTATGAAGATTGAAAATCATGTCCTGCAAATTAAAATGTGTAATTTTCCATATCTAGCTAGTCATTTACTACCCAATTAATTTGGTGGGCTACAAAACAGAGACAATTAAATATGTTTATGTTAAGTATTTTATTATGAATTTATGTATGCTAATTTAAGTCTTTTCGGAGAAGGACAATAGGAAGTTATTTATGCTGAATAATAATGATTTCATTTTTACTTTCAAATTCTTGCAAGTTACATATTTTCCATATAACTTTAACAAATATTCAATTTTAAGATTCAATATTTTTTAAATATCAAAGAAGAACCCGACTCGACCTAAACCCGACCCGAACTCAACCCGAAAATTTATACGACTCGATCGATCCAAACTCGATCCGCCCGACCCAGTTTACGTATAATTTAACGGGCATCGAACTCATTTTCCACAGATCGTGATTACGCACCGCGCGGCATCCACCGCCGCGCGGCAGCCGCCGCACGACTACCACTGCCGCGCAGCCTGCAGGGTGCAAATAGCACTCTGCAGCGGCGTGTAGGATCGTACGTGTTAGAAATCAAAGGGAACTGAGAATTCAGTTCCTTAGCAGCGGAATATGTAATAACACAGATTCAAGACTAGTTCCTTAGAGTGAGAACCTTTGATAACCAACTAGTTATCTAGGATAAAACCCACTACATCTCTTTCAAGGGGATTTCAAAGTCTATTTCTTTTATTAATGCTTCGATTACAATCAACTAGAATAGAACACACAGATTAAAGACTTAAGACACACTTAAGACTCTCTACCTAGTTCGACCAAATCAAGCACACAACAAGCAAGTGACTTACGCAGTTCTTCTTCAAAGAACAAGCTCTGTTTTCTCCTTCGTAAGCAATGAGTGAATGCGTGAGGGTGAGAGAGTTTTGATTACTCTATTTATGCAACTCAACCGTGTAGAGACATAATCTACAACTGGTTGATTTGCACAAATAAAATATTCAAAAAGTAATCGAAAAGATAACATTTATTACCAAATATAATCTTCCACGATTTTACACCTTTTGTTTCCATAAAAGATATACATAGAATCTCCTAAAATAATATGGAAACATGATAGTCTTTATCTTCTCTTTCTAAGTAAAGATCTATCATAAACGGATCGCCGCCGCTCTTCATATCTTGTTTCAAGCTTTCGCGGCGTCGTCGTCCTTCAATTCCGGTGTCAGTTCCCAAATCTGACGTCTTGGTCTCTGTCTTGTATTTCCAATTTCTGAATTCCCTATTTATCTACACATATAGAAATATTAATAGCAAAATATTTATCATCAAAAATTGAGGAAGAGAACTGGAGTTCCCAAAAATTCACTTCCTAATACGGCGCAAATAGGATTTGCCTTTTTCATGAAAACTATGATCGAGGGAGATACAGTAGTAATAAAAAAGCTACGCATTTATGAACAACGGTTATATATATATTAATAGCACCTCCATCTTAATTAATTGAATTGCTGCACTGAATTGGACGACTGTATATCGATACATTAGGTAGAGGTACAATTTTTTGCTTAACTATCGAAGGATTTAATATGTGATATATGTATGAGCTAGAGCTATAAATGATCGATATATCTATCTACATATCTTGGATGAATTGTTGATCCGGATCCCTGTTTCGAAAATAAAGTATACTGTGAATACAAGGAAGGATTTTATTGTTCTTTCGAATTAAGGTAGCTAGTAAGAAATTAGGGCCAGGCTGGCCATATAGGGATATTGAATAGTGTAATGTGTATATTTATAATACACTCAATGCATGCATGTGTGTATGCGTGGGTTTATTAATTTATACGTATGGGGGAGAATTGAACAACAATGCGTGAAACTTATTATTAAAATAAAGATCGATCAATCTTATATATATTTTTTATATATATGTGCGCTCCACCGAGTCATTAACTCTTAGGTCCCATCGAATCAGATTTTGGTTGCAAATTAACTCATGCTGTTTTTTTGTAGTTCTATATATCGATCGATGGCGTTGAGGTAGACCACAACATCAACCTCGTTCGTGTATGCCAATTAAGGTAGACCCAAAATAAGGTACGGTACACCTTTACAGCAGCTTGTACGATGGATCGATCGATTGATTAACTTACAATATTGATAATTATAAAAAACTTTTAATAAAAATAACGGAAATTTCGTGTGATAATCCTGAATTTTTGTTTTTTTTTGCGAAATTCTTTAAGATTTTGACAAACTTTCAATAAAAATAACGGAAATTTCGTCTGATAAAAAACTTTCAATAAAAATAAAGGGCTTAGGTATTTAGGACTTAGGTATGGAGTTTATGTTTAGGGCTTATGACTTAGGGGTTTAGGGTTTATATTTATTTAAAGTGAGTAAATATAAACTCTAAACCCTAAATCCCAAAATCCTAAATATAAACCATAAACCTTAAACCCTAAACCCCTAAGTCCTAAATATAAACCCTACACCTAAGTTCTAAAACCCTAAGTCCTTAACCCTTAAAACGTTTTTAGGGTTATGGTTTATTTTAAAAAAAAATTAAAATCATTTGTATTTAACGATTTGAATATTTCGCGAAAACCCTAACCCTGAACTCCAAAATCCTAAAAACTTTTTTAGGGTATTTTTTTATAAAAATTAAACCGTTTGTATTTAAAAATTTGGGTATTTTGCGATTTTTTTTTAAAGTTAACGTTTTTTTAAGTGAAATGGATGGAGGGGTATCCGGCGAAAAAATTAAAAACTCAGGATTATCACACAAAATTGTCAAAACTTGAGGGAATTTTGCGAAAAAGTCAAAAACTCAGGATTATCAGACGAAATATGTCAAAAATTTAGGGTTACGAGGTGAAATTGTCAAAATCTTTAAATATTTCTCAAAAAAATTTAAACTCAGGGTTAATATCAGGCGAAATTTCAGTAAAAATAATAACAAATACATTAAATGAAAAAAAGACATACAGCTGAAAAAATTACTCGGTATTGCCCCGCATTTCACAACATTAAAATGTTAAAACTTTATTGAAGTGCATATACATATCAACAAGCATTAGAAATTACACATTACATCCCCTATTTATTTATATTTAGAAGCAGTAATTGCAAGCAGTACATCTGACCCAATAGAAAAGGACAATTCAAAGAGAGGCCAAGTGTCCCTTTTTTCATATTTGTTTAATTGATTTCAACCAACATTCAATTTCTTAGAGTACTCATTCGCATCTTTCCTTGACCCAAAAAAAAGTTTAGAACTTCACCAAAACACAAACCATAAAACTACTTAATTTGTTAAAATTTAATCCTAGTTTATAATAATTAAGAAGCTTGTTGGAGTTAATTATTCAAGACATAAGCCAAGCAACCATGGCTTCAGAGTCGTCCTTGGCAGGTTGTACCGCTGACTCATCAAAACCGGTGTGATGATCATTCCCCCACAGCCAGGATATGATCTGCTCCTTCTCACTTCCCGTGCGCCCCTCCTGTTCCATGCCCATCCACAGCTGATGATAGTCCCAATCCAACCTCCCATAGCACCACTCCTGATCCGATCCGCCAGCTCTCATGCTCTCCTGAGCCACGCACCCGTACGCGTGTGGGTCCATCTGCATGACCACGTCATCAAAGCACGGCATCATCTCGCTTCCGGGCCCCACCAACCCTCCAAGTACTACTCGATCGTCCTCACAAGACAGTAACGTCTCCTGATCAGTCACATAGTGCGGGCTTGTCGACACCACTAACGTTTCTGTGCCCCTTTCTGTAGCGCTTGGAATTGTTGTTGTTGTTGTTGTAACAACGTTGCAGTTGTTCTTGGTGATCATCAAGGATTCTCTGTTCTTCTTCATCGCCGCGCGACTCGTCCTGCCGCAGCCTCGTCGTTTAGGGGGTGACGTGTCGCTTGTTCTTGCCTCGATTGCTGTGATTTGCTTGCTTGTTGTGTAAGTGTTGATAACGGGTTTCTTGGAGAAATTGATTTTTCTACTTAGATGGGAGTTCCAATAGTTTTTTATTTCATTGTCTGTTCTTCCTGGTAGGTGTCCCGCTATCAATGACCATCTGCACAAATGATCAAGAGTGACAAAATATAAACATAAAATATATCATGAGTTTTTTAGTTGTTATAATGAATTTTGATTTTTTTTTTAAGTAAAAGTAAAATTTGCTAATGTAACAATTGGTACTTTTTATAAGTTTTTTGTGCAATGAAATACGTTTTTTAAGATAAAAATGAGTATGTAATAAGTTCAAACACAATGATTTATTTATGTCACATTTAAAAACCACATATTTCACAGTTTAAAAATTCATTTATGTAAAAGAGTGATTATTTAATTTATTGTCTAAGTAATTAAGTGACACGACTATGCATACTAGCAAATTATAAAAAAAAAACATCTATTCATGAATGCATGGACCACATAGGTACGTACGTAAGGACAATTGAGTTATGTAGCTAATTATTATTTTTTGGTATAATTATGTCGCTACGTATTACCTCAGTTTCACAATATTTAATCGTTTAATTTATATTTTATTTTTTATTATTAGACATTTTACATGTAATTTTTTTTTTAAAATAGTTAAATTTAGTTTTAAAACTTTTGTTGGTTAACTCCAACTATTTATATTCTTGATTAATTACTTATAGAAATACTCATATATTTTCTATTTTTACATGGTCTTTAAAAATGTGAAATAAACAGAAATGCCAAACATATTGAGACCGAAAGAGTATAAGATAATATATCTTTTTTTCCGAAATATGATCACAAATTACTCAGTTTAATTAAACGTAAATTAGCGATCGAAACAAACGAGTCAAAGACAGGACAAAACAATATACTGTGAGTTTTTTTTACCCAAAAAATATACTGTGGTTTTTTTTGTACATACATTAATAGTGATTGATGAAGAATCGATCGGTCGGTGTAAAACACTTAGGGACTTCATCTGAAATTGCAGAAATCAACTGACCACCCATCTTTCATACAGAAATTAAAAGCTGTACATGAAAATGGGGCCTTATGCCAAATTAATTGCAACGAAAAAGACATGTAGGAAGAGAAGAAAAAAATTATACTCCAGTACTTCGTTTTTCTTCTATATTTCTCTTCGGGAACCCAACAAATTTTCCACGTACAGCTAGTAAAACCTTGTTTCCATTTTTTCAATTTTTCACCAGAACAACTAAAAAGTACAAGCTAAGTGAAGTGGACATATAAAGTCCAAAAAGTAATAGTCAGTAGAAAATTTGTTGGAAAACAATTGCAAATCCAACCCCTTGAAGATGCATTGTTCTACTTTTTGTTTGTCTCCATATTGACATTGTGCAAGTAGTGACATCATATCATTTCAAATCTAGCTTCAAGTACTCTATGCACTTTTGAGCAAAAAATCCAAAGAAAATTAAGAAGGTACGTAGTAAGATAAGTAGAAAACATAATGGCAATTTCTTATGATATATCATGCTTGAAGCCTAATTTAAGTAGAGTTTTAAAACAAAAGGTAATTAAATTAACAAACCTATTGCCCATGGTAGTGTGAAGTTTGATGATGATATCTTCTTCTTCAGGCGTTATGTTGCCTCTCTTCAGATCCGATCTCAAGTAATTTATCCATCTCAAGCGACAACTCTTTCCGCACCTTAACAACCCTAATTAACATAAACCAAAGTCATTATATCACTAATGAGTTATCTTGAATTAAGTTGAAGATATTAATGAACCTGCATTTTTGGGCAAGGATCTCCAAGAGCCCTCGCCATGAGTTCGAATGTAGTTCTTGAGGATTTCGTCTTCCTCGGTTGTCCACCTTCCTTTCTTCAACCCTACTTTCTCACAACATGGAGCTCTTCCCATCTTTTTCGATCTTTTTCTTCTTCTTCTTCAACGATCTCTTCTGACTACAACAACTAACTTTTTCTAGCCTTGTTTTTCGACGCTATTAATTCACCAACTTTCACACCAAGAGAATGAGAGGGGTGGGAGAGGAGAGGAATAAGAGGGGAATTGAAGGGAGAAAGAGTGTGTAGGGGAGAGTGGAGTTGCTCACTTTAATATAGAGCCTTGATTTTTGGGTACGTATCAAATTAATTTCACCGATAACATTCATCAACTTGCGTTCAATTAAAGTGTTTACATTAAATAAAGGGAAATTCCTCTTGGTGCCCCTGAATTTAGGGTTATTCCTGTTGGTATTCCACGATTAAGTTTTTTCCAGTTGGTACCCCTAAGGTTTTGGTTTGTTCTCTTTGTAACCGAAATTTTCCATATCCGTATCATTTCGGTTCGAATTGATCAAATCGAAGCTCATCATTATGTTTATTGACCTCAACTTAGTAGGATTCGACTCCTAAAACAATCAAATTCATACTCAAACCATTCCGATTTGAATTCTTAAGGTCGGAACGGGTTGTTGCTTCGGAATTCAAATCGACATGGTTCAGACATGAATTTGGGTATTTTAGGAGTCAAATCTTACTAATTTGAGGGCGATGAACACAATGGTGGACTTGAATTTAATCAATTTGAACTTGAATGATACAAACATGAAAAAGTTTGGTTACGAAGCAAACAAACTCAAACCTTAGGGCACCAACCGAAAAAAACTTAATCGTGGGACACCAACAGGAATAACCCTAAATTCAGGGGCATCAACATGAATTTCCCTTAAATAAATTACGTACATTCATATAAATGTATGCATATACTTTATAATAACATTGAAAAAGGCAGAAAATATCATAGAAGATGAATTTTAAATGAAGTTATTAATTATTGGTGGGGTTATGGCTAATGGCTATGACTAGTAATACGTACTTGGGAGTTAGGACAGTCTAGAGCCTTAGACCATACAACGTATATAATAGAGAAATATAAATTAATACATGATATCAGGAAAAATTAATGTAAGAACACCCCCTCCTACCCTTACTTAGGTCTCTTGGTATAAATTAAATCACAATTTATCTTAAACATTTACGTTTTATTGCATTTTATCCACGTTTTATTATTTACGACTAATTCCCCTTTCACTTTAATTATCACCAAGATGACAAGAATAATTAAAGGTAGTTAACAACTAGCAAGGTTCTAAAGTACTGATGAATAGTACGTTATCACCAAGATGAAAAACACAAAATGCCTAGAGTACCTTTTACACAGGTGAATTAATAGTTAGGCTACATATATTTCGACCAACAAAAAAATTAAGTTAGGGTACATACATTCCTCTTAGATCTTAGTGAGGTAAATGTTAAAATTTCATATATTTTTAACATTAAATTAAGTATGAACAATATACTTACGAGGGAGGATCAAATGAGCACAAGCTTTAAAGTAAGCATTGAGCATTTACTGTAGCCGTCCACGTGTCTCCATCCAACGACTGGGAATGTTCCATCATTTAACAACAAAACCCTACACGGAGGGACATTTTCGTCCCTTTGGCCTTCATTTGTTCTATTGTCTCCCTCGCTTCGCTCCCGTCTCTCTTGGCGAAGAAGTTCTATCGGAATCGTCATTGAAGGAGTTCTTTGTTCTCGCTCCTTACGGTTGTTTTCTTGCTCGATTTCGCCTTGTTCAATCTATTCACGCTTTGGGATTGATTCTATGGATTCTGGTAAGTTAATTTCGCTTATTTATGTTCTACGGTTTCTAGGATTTCAGAATTTCTTTGCAGTTTGTTCAACTTAGATCCGTCTTTCATTTTGACAATTTTGAGAATCATAGTATTCAATTGATTTGTTGTGGCGTTTCTATTGTGTTCTTTGACAGATTCGTCTTCACCTTTTCATAGTTAGGTTTTGCTCTCTTCAATGTACGGTTTTTCATATTTTGTGTTTTGCTTGTTTGCAGTCGTCTTTTCTGATGCTTTTCCATTGATTGCTCGTGTGAACTCGATTTATTTTGTTTGCTGTGTGTTGTGCATTGTGTTATCTCCATTGTTGTATTTGATTGTGCACGATTCTTTTGAACTTCCACATAATATCATTGAACCTCAATTGATGTATGTGCTTTATGTTTGCAGTGCCTCGAAGTGTTTCTGTTGGTGCTAGTGGTAGTGTATCCCTTGGTCAGAGTTCCCCTAGTTCATATCCAAGTGATTCTGACACTGAGATGTCTTCCGACTTATCTGTTGCCCGTCTATTTCAAGGTGGTTCTTTGTACCACATTCCAATCTGTGGTGATGCTCTGAAACCAGTTGTTGGTATGCTGTTTGGGTCATTGGAGGAAGATGTTGAATTTTACAAGGCATATGCACTGGAATGTGGCTTTGTTGTTAGGCTTGGTGGATCACGCATGGCAGGCAGTGTGGTTGCATTGAAGTACTTGCATTGCACCATACAAGGTTTTAAAACTGGCCAGAACAACACAAAACACATGTGACGACGTCCTTCTAACAGAGTTGGTTGTAAGGCGAAACTCACCCTTACTTTTGCCGGTAATCAGGGCTACAAAGTAATAGCTTTTGAAGATCGCCACACACATGAAATGGTTGTTGGTAAGGATAAACAGTTTATGAAGTCTATGAGGAAGCTGGACTTTGGACATAAGAAGTTTGTCATGGATTGTGAGAAAGCGCACATCGGTCCAGTCAGGTCGCATAGAATATTCAAGGAACTTGTTGGCGGCTACTCCCAAGTCGGTGCTTCTGCTGTTGACTTCAAGAACTACCGACGAGATATGTTGGCTTATATTGGTGGTTCTGATGCTCAGATGACGATCAACCGTTTGTTCAACAAAAAAGAACTTTGCCCTGCCTTCTTTTTTGAGTACGACGTTGATTCTTGTGATCGTTTGACGCGTTTATTTTGGGCTGATCCCGTGTCTCGCAAGAACTTCTCTCTCTTTGGCAATGTTGTATCGTTTGATGCTACATACCGAACCAACAAGTTATTGGCTATCCTTCTTCAATACATTTTCCCTTTTTTTCTTTTACACTGTAACTATCCTTGCATTTACTACTCTGTTTTTGATTCTTTTAACTGTTAGTTTATTGAATGAACCTGTTAGTTAGATTGTATGAACCTCTCTGTTGAAACTGATGAACCTAGTTTGCAAACCTGATGAACCTAGTCTAACTTTTTCTCCCTTGTAGTTGTATATTCATTCTAATGAACCTCTTTGTCTACTTATGAATCCTCCTTTCATTGCTCTTTTTATTACAGACTATTCTAGTGTTTTATCACTTTTTACTTATGCATCATTGGCTTTGTTTACATTTCTTCCATATAGGTACAATCTGATTTTCATACCATTCACCGGCATAGACCATCACAAGTCGAGTGTTACTTTTGCGGCTGGTTTAATTTTCAAGGAAGATGTTGGATCATATGTTTGGTTGTTGGAGAAATTCAAGGCAACTATGGTGCACGAGCCAAAGGTTATAGTGACAGACCAAGACCAGTCCATGAAGTCCGCTATTGAACAAGTTTTCCCCCGGTCGCGCCACATGCTTTGTATGTGGCACATCATGAAAAAGTGCCTGCAAAGACCAAGTACGACACTGTCGCTGGTTCAGAATTTAGGGCTAGGTTGGACAACATTGTCTGGACCCATGACCTTTCACCTGTAGAGTTTGAATCACAGTGGATTGCGTTTCTTGATGAATTCCCATTGGTGAAGCGGAGGTGGTTTGATGACATGTTTACAATCCGATATTTTTGGATCCCAGCCTACTTCAGGGATGTCATGTTTGGCGGTTTGCTTAGGACTACTTCTGTTTCCGAATCTGCAAACAGTGATGCACTTTGACATTGCCTTGGACACGCAGAGACACAAGCAGGCAAAGCTGAACTTTGATTCTTCGACTATGCGTCCAGATCTTAAGACACATTTAAGATTGGAGAAGCATGCGTCTGAGGTGTACACGCTCTCAATTTTCAAACTTGTTCAGGATCAGATTATGAAATGTTGTTTATCATGCTTTATGGTGAGCATGTCTGATGTTAATGGTACAAAATTCTATGGTGTCAAGGATTGCTTATCCAAGATGTTCACAGTCGAGCAGTCAGCTGAAGATGGGGGTTTTTTATGCAGTTGTCATATGTTTCAAAGGATTGGTCTGCCTTGTTGTCATCTCATGTTTGTGTTTAGGAACCTCGAGTTTGATAGGATTCCAGAAAGGTATGTCCTTGCCTGTTGGACCAAGGATGCCACTATTACACCGGTGTTCACTATCGACGACACCATTGTCACTCAGTGTGCGGCCCTTGAAGAGCGTGGGGCGGTCATAAATGAGTTGATTTCTGACTTTTATAGTTGTGTGGGGCTATTGGATGACAAGCCAAACCTCATGAAACAGTTTTCGATTCTGCTTAAGGAGAAAAAGGCGGCTATGTTGTCTGCGAGTGGTGCTTCGTCTAGTTCTGGTCCGTCGAACCTTGAGCAGTTGCAGTCTTATGCTGGAGTTGAAGTCCCTTCAGTTGTTAATGTGCTGTCACCAGAGCAAGCTAAGAACAAAGGAAGCGGCTCGCGTATCCGGAGTGGAAGAGAAATTTCTATTGCTTCCAACCGTGCAGGGCAAAGGCGTTGTGGTAGATGCAACAAGTATGCCACTCACAATAGTCGCACTTGCACTGAAGTGCTTGATTCTTAGTACTCTTTAGTATTTTTCCATTTCATCTTTATTTTGATTTGGATTAGTTATTTTTATTACGTTTGCAGAATTTTTAAAATTTTGGAAGCGAGTACCTGCTATTCAATGAGTTTTGTCACAAAATTTCTTTTTAAACACAAAACGAGTACCTGCTCGATTTTTGAAGTGTATAACCTATTCTATATCTGATGAACCTGTTACTTATACTCGATGAACCTGTTAGTTGTACATGATAAACCTAATTGTTATAATTCATGAACCCAATGCTTGTACAGAGTACACCCATGACTAACTGTGGCTACAAGTCAAAAGCAATGAACCTGTACGACAAAATTAATGAACCTGCAAGACAACACCAATGAACCTGCAAGACAAAATCGATGAACCTGTTTGTTATAGTCGATGAACCTAGTAACTTAGATGAACATACTTTCTAGCTTCTATGAACCCATATTCACTTTTTCATTTTTAGGGTACTTGAATGACAAAAGTTATTGAACTTTGAACTATTCAATGAGTTTTGAAGTGTATAACCTATTCTATATCTGATGAACCTTTACTTATACTCGATGAACCTGTTAGTTGTACATGATGAACCTAATTGTTATAATTCATGAACCCTGAGTTCACATGACAAATGGCCAAGTGGGCCATACACCTCAGCGGCTATGACATCGAGTACGAGCCCAGAACAACGATCAAGTCGCAAGCCCTGACTGACTTTGTGGCAGACTTCAGCCCGACCCTAGAGCAAGAAGCCACCAAGGAAGCAACACAGTTACTCGCGATGGAGGAAACATGTAAATGGGAGCTCCACACAGATGGTGCGTCGAACACCAGAGGATCGGGGCTAGGAGTTGTGCTGAAATCGCCACAAGGGGACAAATAGCCCAGGCCATGAGATGCGAATGGGACGCGACCAACAACGAAGCTGAATACGAAGCACTTATATTTGGGCTCACCCTGGCCCGTGACCTAGGAGTCCAGGAAATCAAAGTCATTTGCGACTCCCTCTTAGTCGTAAATCAAATACAAGGGTCGTACAGTGCAAAGGTGACAGGCCTAAAGTCGTATGCCTAATCAAAGAAATCCTAAAGTACCTACTAAAGAGTATAGCAAGCAAGTCAGGGTCGAACCCAAGGGAATCAGGTTATCTATTCTTGTAATTCGCAAGTCATCAACTAGGAACTAGGGGGGGTTTTGTATCGGTTTCTTAGTGACCAAGTAACAAGTAAACAAGTTCGCAAGTAAAGGTTGTGAATATGATTGGGAAAAGCGTCACACCTGACAAAGATCCACACAACAAGAGATATGGTTGATCACTGAATTCTATCAATCTCAAGTTCTTATATTTCCTTTAGTTGTTCTTATCCCGATCATATGTAACTATTAGTTCTACCAGCCCTAATAGTACTTATTACTAAATCAAATCCGAAAACCTTCAAGACTCAACAAAGCAATAGCATTCAACCAAGGATTCAACAAGATACATGCAATAGAAACAACCCGTTACTATAAGCATGCAATTAACTCTCTCTCACGATGAACACTCGCAACCCGCTTATGTAAATCGTGTTTGCTACTAGATATGCAACCCGAACCCGGAATCACAAGTCCTAGCTATATGGATAATATCAATAAACCTAGGTGATCAGTCTAGATAAACCAATGAGATTCAATAAACATTCAAGCGCAAGAGAATTAATACAACTAGATAGAAAAACGAACAATAGTAGAAAACTCACAACCAATCAATTGAAGGCTTCACAACGTCAAGTGCAACAATGGAGGTTTAGTTCTCCATAGGGTTTGTGAGAGAAAAAAACTATGAAAGGTGGCAACTAGGTTTTTTATAAACAAAGTCTTAGAAATAACCTTAAATACTAGGGCAAATAATTCAGAAATAAAGAAAAGAAAATATCAAACTTGGAAACAAAGTTTCAGAGATAAAATAAAAACAGATAAAAAATCTCGGAAATAAGCCGAGAAAAGTCTTTAGCGCGTCATCACCGCGGGTGCGGCAACACCCACCGCGGGGTGCGGTGGTCTTCCAAAACTTCGGAACTTCGCGCCTTCTTCTATGCTGGCTCACCGCGGGGTGCGGTGATGTTGCCGCGGGTGCGGTGGTACTCCAGCAGCTGCGACACTTCCGTACAAACGTCATAACTTTTTATTCCCAACTCGGATTGCGCTCATATTTTGCGGACTTGCAGCAGACTTCAAGATCTAACTCCTCGAATTGGAATCACTCAATTTGGATATCTGAGTAAAAAGAACAAACCAATTGAATTCAGAACACTGTCCTTCTACTCTTCAATGCACTTCAAATCTCTGTAAATCCCATGATTTCTTCACTTCCCATTCATTCTCTGGTCCGACACGACCACTCCAAAGAACGCGACCGGACAATCACCATTCTCACTCGTCTACGGAAGCGAAGCAGTCATCCCCGTCGAACTATTGGTTCCAACAGCTCGTTACAGCCTTCAGACGAACGAACAGAACGACGTCGAACTAGCACACAACTTGGACACAGCGGATGAGGCTAGAGAAAGAGCCAGAATTAGAATGGTTAAGTTCCAACAACAGGTCGCAAGACGTTACAACAAGAACATTCGAGCCAAAGTATTTAAAGTTGGAGATTGGGTCCTCAGAAAGACATTCCAGAACACCAAGAACCCGACCGACGGAAAGCTCACACCTCAGTGGGAAGGACCCTATCTAATCAAAAAAGTAGTCGGACAAGGAGCATACCAACTAGAAGACAAAGACGGACGACCAATCCCGAGAAGTTGGAACGCGACACACCTAAAGTTATACCACTTCTAAACTAGTAAGGTAAGGCACTAACGCCCTTTCACCTATCATGCATTGCTTATTGTCGCAAGCATAACTCTATTTTTTGAAACTGGGCATTTACATCGAGTAAGGACATTCTCCTTGCAAACCTAAGTACAGGACGACATCAACATACACACTGGATCCAGTCACAAACAAAAGCGCTTATACTACATTTACACGATCGATCGGAACACGGGGAGATGAACAACACAGGCACGTCGTCACACCGCCTGCCTTACACAATACATAAGGTTAAGACACCTTATTACATTTACGCAATAGAAACATATTGCTTCTTCCTCCTCGGCTTAAAGTCATGACTAAACATAAAACACATACATTTACAAGCCTCCTTCTTCACATACATACGACAAGCCCTACTCGACGGAGCACACGGGCGAACTCGACATACAAAACAAAGGCGTCAATAACAAACTTCTCTAGAAAGTCTGACGAAACGTACGAACACACAAATGTACGATCCTTTGTAAAAACATATTGCATCAAATAAAAGTCTAAACATTTTTTACAAACATACGACCCGCGATGGTGGATGGGTCGCCAAAACACATTGTTCGCCTACACACATGTAGGACTTCAAGTCATCCACTAAAAACATTCTACGACCCGCGATGGTGGACGGGTCGCCAAAACAGAGAATATCCTACCCACACACAGGTGGGGCCACAAGTCAGATTATGAAAAAAACAATCAAGGATCGGGGTCTGCAACATTACCTTTAGCAGGGGCCGGGTCAGGAGAAGGCTGGGGCTCAATCGGCTCGGTGTCGCCAGAGTGGGCCTCGTCCTCACCGGCGCTTTCATCCAGAGATTCCTCTCCGACACCGGCCAAGTGGAAAAACTCCGAGCTCGGATTCCCCTTCGGAAACAGGGTCTCCATGGTCTCCTTCTCCGCCTTCAAATCCCAGGTCCCCTGCTTGCCCTCTTCAAACTCCTCCATCATCTCGACACGCGACTTCAACGCGTAAAAATCGCCTACGTCACCTGCGATTCGACCAGCCTCGATCCTAACTTGCTTCACCTTCTCTTTGACACTCGATTGGCTCTCGCTAAGCTCCTTCCGACACGCGTCCAAGTCATCTTGGCAACTCTTCAACTCCCGGACAAAGCGGCGTTCAGCCTCCTTATAACGGCTCTCAGCCCCCTCCAACTTGGTCTTCAAAGACGCAAGGTCGGACTCTGACCTAGCAGCCCTATCCTCGGCCTTAGCGACCATTACTTTGACACTAGAATACGCCCCCAGGAGGTACTGAAAAGTCCGGATTTATTTCCGAGATTTCTTATTTCCTTTTATTTTGTTTCTGAAACTTTGTTTCCAAGTTTGTTATTTTCTTTTCTTTATTTCCTTAGTATTTAAGTTAAGTTTAAGACTCTTTTAGAGAGAATCTATACGCTAAAACCTAGTTGCCACCTTTCATAGTTTTTGCTCTCACAAACCCTAATGGAGAACTAAACCTCCATTGTTGCACTTGACAGTTTGAAACCAGCAATTGATTGGTTGTGAGTTTTCTACTCTTATTCGTTTTCCTATCTAGTTGGATTAATTCTCTTGTGCTTGAATGTTTATTGGTTTATGTTGATTTATCTAGATTGATCACCTAGGTTTATTGATATCTTCCTAATTGCTAGGACTTGTGATTCCGGGTTCGGGTTGCATATCTAGTGGCGAGCACGATTGTTGCGTATAGGGGATCCGAGCGCTTCATCGTGAGAGAGAGTTAATTGCATGCTTATAGTAACGGGTTGTTTCTATTGCATGTATCTTGTTGAATCCTTGCTTGATTGCTATTGCTTTATTGAGTCTTGAAGGTTTTCGGATTTGATTTGGTAATAAGTACTATTAGGGCTGGTAGAACTAATAGTTATCTATAATCGGGATAAGAACAACTATAGGAATATTAAGAACTTGAGATTGATAGAATTCCGTAATCGATCTTTCTATTGTTGTGTGGATCTCTGTTGAGTGTGGCGCTTTTCCCCATAATATTTACAACCTTTACTTGCGAATATGTTTTCTTGCTTTTTTTACTTTGGTTACGAAAAACACTACAAACCCCCCCCCCTAGTTCCTAGTTGGTGACGTGAATTACAAGAATAGATAACCTGATTCTCTGTGGGATCGACCCTGACTTGCTTGCTATACTATTTAGTAGGTATTTTAGGATTTATTTGATAGGCATCACGACTTTAAGCCCTGTCAAATTTGCTTCTACTCTTCAATGCACTTCAAACCTCTGTAAATCCCATGATTTCTTCACTTCTAGTCTCTAACTCTCAACTCCACAATTGTGCTCTAAATCCATCCAAATGGCACCTCAAAACTGGTAACAACCCCTAGAAATACACTATAAAATAGTGCCGATCAAATCCCCCATGCTTAAACCTTGCTCGTCCTTGAGTAAGCTAAAGTCAACCTACTCCTTCAATCAATCCCCAAGGTTTCAGGAAGCATAGAAAACTCAATCCATCCAAGAATTTCAGCTAACAATAAACTCCAGGTACCAACACAATAAGCACAACACAACACAACATACAATAATACAACACCACACACCAAAGCTAAAAGAAAAGCAGAGTACTTCCCCCAAGCTTATCCCAAACACCATAGAGTTCTATACTTGCTAAGTTGTTGAGGAGAAAAATGAATAAAAAATGAAAAAAGCCAAAAATTTGAAAAAAGGCAAAAATTTAAATCCTGGGATAGGTCGAAAACCCGAAAGGGCGGCCTAGGTAAAAAGCAGGTGGCTTGGACCAACATTAGGCTGGGGTAATAATTGGTCAAGAGTGACGTGAGCTTTTGTGAGCACATCTATGAAAAAATATGAGTGGCTTGGTGAAAACCCGAAAGGGCGCCTTGGCAAAATGAGCGAAAAAAGAAGAAGAGTGATTTTAGGATTTCTCATTATTCTTGGCGAGGCGTCATAAGAAGAGGAGCCAAAGAAGGATTGTCGGGTAGGTCACTCTGGGAGACATAAGGAGTCATAGATGGAGGCTAGGATTAGAGGTTACTCACACTATTGGATGTCCGGGTTAAGCTTGGGGGAAGTACTCTGCTTGCCCCTTAAGCTTGTTGAGTTATGGATGTGTTGTAGATGAGATTGGTGCCAGGAGCCTTGGCATGAGTTAGGTGACTCTTAGTTGAAGGATATGCTTCCTGAGACCTTGGGTGCTGCATTGGAGGAGTAGACTCTTTATTAGTTTACTCGAGGACGAGCAAAGGTCTAAGCATGGGGGAGTTTGATAAGCACTACTTTGTAGGGCTTAAGTAAGAGTCATTAGAGGGTTTATTGGTGTCATTCGGGTAGATTTAGACACATTCATGTGCATGGCGTTTGGGGGCAAAGTTTGGTGTATTTGGAGGTGTTTGAGCTATTTTGGATATCATATGAGACACTGAGGAAGAAGTCATCATTAGAAGACGCAAAGGAAGTGAAGAGAAGAGTAGAAGAACAATGTGCTGAATTCAATTGGTTCGTTCTCTCTACTCAGATATCCAAATGGAGTGATTCCAATTCGAGGAGTTAGATCTTGAAGTCTACTGCAAGTCATAAAAAGATGAGCGTAATCCGAGTTGGGAATAAAAAGTTATGGTATTTTTACGGAAGTGTCGCAGAAGCTGAAGAAGTCGTCGCCACCGCACCCCGCGGTGGGATGGCCGCACCCGCGGCGAGCACAACAGAAGCCACTGGAATCCCACCGCACCCAGCGGTTGGAGCCACCGCACCCGCGGTGGAGACGCGCTGAAGCTTTTTCCGGATTTATTTCCGAGATTTCTTATTTCCTTTTATTTTATTTCTGAAACTTTGTTTCCAAGTTTGTTATTTTCTTTTCTTTATTTCCTTAGTATTTAAGTTAAGTTTAAGACTCTTTTAGAGAGAATCTATACGCTAAAACCTAGTTGCCACCTTTCATAGTTTTTGCTCTCACAAACCCTAATGGAGAACTAAACCTCCATTGTTGCACTTGACAGTTTGAAGCCAGCAATTGATTGGTTGTGAGTTTTCTACTCTTATTCGTTTTCCTATTTAGTTGGATTAATTCTCTTGTGCTTGAATGTTTATTGGTTTATGTTGATTTATCTAGATTGATCACCTAGGTTTATTGATATCTTCCTAATTGCTAGGACTTGTGATTCCGGGTTCGGGTTGCATATCTAGTGGCGAGCACGATTGTTGCGTATAGGGGATCCGAGCGCTTCATCGTGAGAGAGAGTTAATTGCATGCTTATAGTAACGGGTTGTTTCTATTGCATGTATCTTGTTGAATCCTTGCTTGATTGCTATTGCTTTATTGAGTCTTGAAGGTTTTCGGATTTGATTTGGTAATAAGTACTATTAGGGCTGGTAGAACTAATAGTTATCTATGATCGGGATAAGAACAACTATAGGAATATTAAGAACTTGAGATTGATAGAATTCTGTGATCGACCTTTCTATTGTTGTGTGGATCTCTGTTGAGTGTGGCGCTTTTCCCCATAATATTTACAACCTTTACTTGCGAATCTGTTTTCTTGCTTTGTTTACGAAAAACACTACAAACCCCCCCTAGTTCCTAGTTGGTGACGTGAATTACAAGAATAGATAACCTGATTCTCTGTGGGATCGACCCTGACTTGCTTGCTATACTATTTAGTAGGTATTTTAGGATTTCTTTGATAGGCATCACGACTTTAAGCCCTGTCACATGACTTGACACGGTGCAAGCGCCAGAGTCGCTAAGAAGTCCCTGACAAGGGGGGAGAAAGGAAACTTATGTCCAACCCTAAACGGGTAAGCATAGAAACAAACCCATCCCTCGTAGCGAGCGTCGGCCCTCTCGTCCGGATGCGGCAACCTCGCTACCGTCTCAGGAGGAAAGCCTCCGACTTGGAGGATCTGCTCCAACTCCGTCTCCGACAAAGTCCTCGTCAGAGCGTCTGCCTCCTTCAGAATAAAAAGAGGGGGCACCTCGTTCTTGCTTGAGTTCGAGCGAGTAGCGGACGATTCAGAAGACTCGTTGGAGACCATTTCCAAAACGAAAAGAGGAGGAAATCGGAGAGCAATTTTTTTTGAGACCTAAAGAAACCTACCAAATGAAGAAGCAAAGGAGGAAGATGAAGCCAAATCGTCAGAAGGCTGATTCAAATTTATGGAGGGAGTCGGCAGGTTGTATAAATGTCCCATCGTGCCGCAGGATTACCGCCATGTAGCCCTTGTCTGACGCGCCAAAATCGGAAGGTGGAGATCATGTGGAAGGGAAGTTGTTTGGACTCCACCCTATAGCAGCCTTGAGCCCAAAACAACTTGGGGCTATTGTTGGGCCCAACATTCTCCAAGAGGATCAAACAAGTAAGTTGGGCCGAGATCCAAGCAGAGTCGGAAGCCAAGAGAAACCAGAAGGAGGCATCGGACATCTCTCAGACGCGTAGGATCCGACCTATTCCGAAGATCTCGCCCAGGGCATTAAATGTCTGATCGGTGGCAACGGCTATGGCATTAAACGCATACATAAAATTGGCAATCAAGGGCATATCCCTAAGATCTCGCTCGAATTTAATAAGAGGTATTGCGAGATGAGAGTAACGGTCGAAAGGGAGCAATTGCCACATATAGATCACGACAAGGCAAGGAAGAACACACACGTCTACATCCTGCATTCGCTCGCTTGCTCCGAAAAGAACTTGAGAGTACACCCACTTTGGCTCGGTCTCCCCGAAATCTTTCTCAATCGTTGCCAGTCGTGTCACAAAAACACCTGTCGAGTAGGACCCGACCTTTTGTCCTACAAGGATAAGTTGCACTCCGATCTGATTCGATCATCAATAGATCAATAAAATTACCTTGCTATTTCGTATCTATTCTTTATTTGTTGATTGTCTGTTTGGTTTGGATTGGTTTCTATTACCCGATCGACTCGTTATCCCGTCTAAGGCGATTTAGGTCGTCCGATCTTTTCGCCCCAAAACAAGGAGTAATACATATTAAACCAAAAAATTAAACTCGTAATGACCTGAATTTTTGACACATAATAAATAACACAATAATAAAGTCATCCTAAGAATATCGGGCAAAAGGCACAAGCCATTTTGAAGATAGACTACATTCTTCAAACAGTTGGACCACGAGCAAAGTCACCGAGCCAACTTGAACTTCTATCGGCGCTTCTCAAGCCATTAGTCCCTCCATGAGTCTAGATTGGAGTCTACATGATCGGTCTCGGGTGATCACGCCGTGGGGTGGTGATGGCCTCTATTTGATGTAGGAACCCTAACAGAGTCGGGCTTAGTTCTTCTCTATTTATGGTTTTACGATTCTCCCTTGATGTTTATGGCTTTATAATCTCTACTTTGTATTCTATTTTGATTTTACGGCGCTGTGCTTTGCATGGGTAAAATGTAATCCCAAGCTAGACCTTCGACATGCCTCGGGTCTTTGAAGAGTCGTATATATTAAACAAAGCAATTAAACTCGTAATGACTTGAATTTTGGATACATGACAATCAGCACAATAATAAAGTCCTCATTAAAATATCATGCAAAAGGCACGAGCCAATTGGAAGATAGCCTTCATTCTTTAAACGGTTGGACCACGAGCTAAGTCACCGAGCCAACTTGAACTTTTATCGGCTCTTATCAAGCCATTAGTCCCTTCATGAGTCTAGTTTCGAGTCTACATGATCGGTCTCGGGTGATCACGCCGTGGGGTGGGTCATGGCCTCCATTTGATTTAGGAACCCTAGCAAAGTTGTTATGGCTTAATAATCTCTACTTTGTGTTCTATTTTGATTTTACGACGTCGTGTTTTGCACGTGGAAAATGTAATCTCAAGCTAGACATTCGACATGCCTCGGGTCTTTGAGAAGTAATACATATTAAACCAAACAATTAAACTCGTAATGACCTGAATTTTTGACACATGATAAATAACACAATAAAAAAGTCCTCATAAAAATATCAGGCAAAAGGCACGAGCCATTTGGAATATAGCCTATATTCTTCAAACGGTTGGACCACGAGCAAAGTCACCGAGCCAACTTGAACTTCTATCGGCGCTTCTCAAGCCATTAGTCCCTCCATGAGTCTAGATTGGAGTCTACATGATCGAGCTCAGGTGATCACGCCGTGGGGTGGTGATGGCCTCCATTTGATGTAGGAACCCTAACAGAGTCGGGCTTAGTTCTTCTCTATTTATGGTTTTACGATTCTCCCTTGATGTTTATGGCTTTATAATCTCTACTTTGTGTTCTATTTTGATTTTACGGCGTTGTGCTTTGCATGGGTAAAATGTAATCCCATGCTAGACCTTCGACATGCCTCGGGTCTTTGAAGAGTCATATATATTATACAAAGCAATTAAACTCGTAATGACTTGAATTTTGGACACATGATAAATAGCACAATAATAAAGTCCTCATTAAAATATCATGCAAAAGGCACGAGCCTGTTGGAAGATAGCCTTCATTCTTTAAACGATTGGACCACGAGTTAAGTCACCGAGCCAACTTGAACTTTTATCGGCGCTTATCAAGCCATTAGTCCCTCCATGAGTCTAGATTCGAGTCTGCATGATCGGGCTCGGGTGATCACGCCATGGGGTGGGTCATGGCCTCCATTTGATGTAGGAACCCTAGCAAAGTCGTTATGGCTTAATAATCTCTACTTTGTGTTCTATTTTGATTTTACGATGTCGTGTTTCGCACGTGGAAAATGTAATCTCAAGCTAGACCTTCAACATGTCTCGGGTCTTTGAGAAGTAATACATATTAAACCAAACAATTAAACTCGTAATGACCTGAATTTTTGACACATGATAAATAACACAATAATAAAGTCGTCATAAAAATATCAGGCAAAAGGCATGAGACATTTGGAAGATAGCCTACATTCTTCAAACGGTTGGACCACGAGCAAAGTCACCGAGCCAACTTGAACTTCTATCGGCGATTCTCAAGCCATTAGTCCCTCCATGAGTCTAGATTGGAGTCTACATGATCGGACTCGGGTGATCACGCCGTGGGGTGGTGATGGCCTCCATTTGATGTAGGAAACCTAACAGAGTTGGGTTGAGTTCTTCTCTATTTTTGGTTTTACGATTCTCCATTAATGTTTATGGTTTGATAATATCTACTTTGTATTCTATTTTGATTTTACGGCATCGTGTTTCGCCCGGGGAAAATGTAATCCCAAGCTAGACCTTCGACATGTCTCAGGTCTTTGAAGAGTCATACATATTAAACCAAGCAATTAAACTTGTAATGACATGAATTTTTGACACATGATAAATACCACAATAATAAAGTCCTCATAATAATATCAGGCACGAGCCATTTGGAAGATAGCCTTCATTCTTCAAACTGTTGGACCACGAGCAAATTCACCGAGCCAACTTGAACTTCTATCGGTGCTTATCAAGCCATTAGTCTCTCCATGAGTTTAGATTGGAGTCTACATGATCGGGCTCGGGTGATCACGTCGTGGGGTGGGTCATGGCCTCCATTTTATGTAGGAACCCTAGCAAAGTCGGGCTGCGTTCTTCTCTATTTTTGGTTTTACGATTCTCCTTTGATGTTTATGGCTTGATAATCTCTACTTTGTGTTCTATTTTGATGTTACAGCGCTGTGCTTTGCATGGGGAAAATGTAATCCCAAGCTAGACCTTTGACATGCCTTAGGTCTTTGAAGAGTCATACATATTAAACAAAGCAATTAAACTCGTAATGACTTGACTTTTTGATACATGATAAATAACACAATAATAAAGTCCTCATAGAAAATCAGGTAAAAGGCACAAGCAAATTGGAAGATAGCCTTTATTATTCAACTGATTGGACCACGAGCAAAGTCACTGAGCCAACTTGAACTTCTCTCGGTGCTTCTTGAGCTATTAGTCCCTCCATGAGTCTAGATTGGAGTCTACATGATTGGGCTCGGGTGATCACGCCGTGGGGTGGGTCTTGGCCTCCATTTGTTGTAGGAACCCTAGCAGAGTCGGGTAGTTGATAACGGGTGAGGCGTCGACCAGACAAACGGGATCTTTCCTCGGCGCTCCCACCTTGAGGTGTTGGCGTAGGAGCATGGAGGTCCATAGTCGTTGGGGTTTCTGGTGGAAAGTGGCTTAGGTGGTCTATGGTCTTAGCTGGACTTCAACGTCGCAGAGGGCCTACGGCGAGCAACGTCGGGGTTGGCATGAGCGTCGGTGAGGGTGTTGGCATAATTTGTGTATCTTATTGAATTTTCGACATGTGATGCATAACACAATAATAAGTCCTCATAAAAATATCAGGAAAAAGGCATGAGCCTTGCACATGATTTTGATTTTACCAATTTAGTATTGAATGTCATTCATGCATTTTGAAAGATTTAAAATAGCAAGAGAAAAAATATGAAAGGTACAGGAAATTTACATATCTAGCATAATGAGCACAAGATGTTATATGTACATACATTAAAGCAATATTATTTACGTACACGTACCATGGAAGTGACACGCCACATCAAACCATTAACTCTTATATTGAAATAACATACATATGCATTCACCAAGGAACTACCATGTCACATGGCTACTATAATAGCAATTGTTTTTTTTTTGTCCATTCAAACCACATATAAAAGTGGAGGAACAATTATTACAATACGACTACATTATGCATTTGCATGTCTATATATACGCTTAAAAATTAAAGTTAAAGTTGTTTATATATTTATTTAAGTTCTATAATCACGTGTATAACCAAAATAATATAAAAGGGAATGTTTTTCTAGTTGCATGTGCATGTTTCTCTTCCATCAAATATCAACCAAATATATCATCTCTATCATATCAACATGCAAAATTGTGGTTGCACGTGCATGTTGGTGAAAGAGGGAGACGATGTTGATGAGCTATCTTCAATTAAGCTAGCTACAAAGAATTCCACCTTATCACATGTTGAAGGATATGATGTTGGTAACACTTTCATCTATGGCACGTGAACAAAGTGAAAATGGAAGAAAGAAATGACGACGGAAGAAATGACGACAAAAGTAATGATGTCAATTGCATCACTTTAATATACAACACATATTTGCATGCAAAAAAGCGGTTGCATGTGCATGTTGGTGAAAGAATGAGATGATGTTGATGAGCTATCTTCAATTATGATACCATGTAATATAATTCGACTGCATGTGTATATTATCTATGACGTCAGTTCTCTTCTTATCATTCACGTGTGAGTAAGAAATTAACTGCATGTGCATGTTGAAGAATATATGATGTCATAACATTTGATATAGTAATGATGTCGACTTTGACATATTATTGCATGCAAAACTAAGGTTATATTTCCATTCAGATTAATAAATACGTACAATCTCTTTGGTTGTACATGAATGAATATAATTTTTAATATACAAAAGTACATAAATAATTTATAAAAATTAGAGTTGTTTATATCTTTATCAAGTACCCTAACCACATGTATATCTAAAATAATGTAAAAGGGAATATAAATTAGTTGCATGTGCATATTGAATAAGATATGGTGGCCCTTAAAGGATGAAAATGACACATGGACAAAATGGAAACAAAAAGGAAGAGATGACAGCAAAAGTAACGATGTCAATTGTATCATTTTAACATACAATACAAATTTGCATGTCTACATATACATTACTCCATAGTTTTATGTTTTAGTAAAGATTGTAAAACACTTTAAACATTTTTTTTTAAATAACATGTCATTAAAGAAGTAATATTGTTGCCACTTGTAAAGTAAACTCGTCACTTGTTCTAAAATCATACAACATTATATGAATTATTTACATTTCCAGAACCCTTACATATAGTAAAAAATATAGTTAAGTTGCATGTCTCTCTGCCATCAAATATTAACCAAATCCACCCTCTCTCTCATATCAGCATGCAAAACGGCGGCTATATGTGCATGTTGGTGAAAGAGGGAGATGATGTTGATGGGTTATCTTCAATTATGAGTTGTATACCTTTATGACAATAAAAAGAACTGTATTCTTTAGCCAATTCTACTATGTTGAAGCATGGCCTTTCAATTGATTTTGGGGGCCTATGCTCAATTTGATATCACGACTATAAAAGTTGATACAATATTAGTAAAATAAGATTTCTTTTTAAGATCAATATTTTGCAAATTTTAAAAGTGAGTGTTTTCTCAAAAATGAAAAATCATTATGGATAATTTTGTATACTTTATTTATTTATTTATAGGTGATATAAAAAATGATAACTTGGGTATGGTTTTGTGACATCTAAAAATATGTGATTCTTTGAAAATAAATTTCATTTATGAATAATTTTCAACTTTGCAGGGTGTGGTTTTATAATGTGTCAAAATAACGAAAAATGTTTTTGAGATAGTTTGTTAAAAGGAAAGACAAGACAAAATCAATTATTGTATCATCTGTGTTAGTTTGTTGTATGTCTTTCAGGTCAACAACTTGTTATAGTGGCTATTTTCTTAGCGGTTCATCTATTTACCCATTTTTAATCTGATATTCTAGATCTGTTTAAACATCAAATCACTTTCCATGGATTATAATTTTTTTAATCGTACCATCACCTTGGACCAAATATAATAATAAGTAGTATACCAGCAAAGCATACATATGGGTGTTATACCCACCAATATTGAAGAGTACACATAACTAACCTTGTCGATATGTCACCATGTATCATATCAATACTCTTTCTAATGAAATCTTAAATTTTTTGAAAGGATAGTGGGATCCAATAATATCTTTCAATAATTTTATTCGATTTAATTAATTATACTTCCTTTGTTAAATAATATTTTTTGTTTTTAACACAACAATATAACATATAATAACTAAACTAAAATATTACAAACTCTTTCTAAAATCTACAATTTAATAATTACTCGCATCATTGTTAATCAATAAATGAAGAGAATTCGCATAGAAAGTGTTAATATGTGTAATTTTCAATATTTTCAAGCTTTGTTTTTTTATAAGTAGCCAAATGTCATTATGCATGTCATCCACATGTGGCATTAACTCATCTATATCCAACACTTTTGCATAATGTCATTATGCATGTCCTCCACATGTGGCATTAACTCATCTATATCCAACACTTTTGCATGAAAAAACCTACGTGTTATTCTTGTATTTTATCACAACTGTTGTTGTGTTATTCTTGCAATATAATTGATACTTTGGTCATCTTAATTAATTCCTACTTCTTCACTCTTCAATTAGACCGTGAATTTTAGTTTAATTAATAAATATAATCATACTTTTACAGATTCCCTTACAATACGTGTTATTTTCCATTAAATATTTTCTCATGTGTAACACATTATGTTGGACAAAAATCTCTTCAATTGTGAGGAACAAAATCAAGGATTAACCCTTATGTTGCATAAAAGGATATGTTGGACATCGCTAAATACATATTCGAAACATTTATCACATGTAATCACAATTAAGACACACTAAAATAATCCAAAACAAAGAATTACACAACACAAGCATCGAATACACAAGCATGAAATACACAACCAACACACATTGCCAAACACAAACACTAAAACAACAACATCATACACAAACTTTGGCACAACCACAATACAAAGCCCACCTTAATCGCTCTGTTACTTCTCTAATATAACAATAATAACAATAACAACAATAACAACATATCACCTAACCAAATGTAATATCATAATCATAATCATATCATATCATAATCATAATTCATAATCATCATAATCATAACTACAAACCTTCTTTCAAATTTGAAGCCGTGAGCAAGAGATCAGAAAAAGTGATGCATTTGACACCTTAAATAGCCATGACCTTAGCCACACAAAATTTAACAATTTAACAATTTAATCTAACAACTACATCTATAAATTGACATCTAACACCCACTATATTTAGAAGTTGACACCTAGCACATGAAAGTCTAACAAATGTAACACTATACTAATTTAGCCACACAAAATGTAACAATTGTTAACACTACACCAATAAGTTAACACCTAGCACAAACTACATTTATAAATTGACACATAGCACACAAATATCTAATAATTGTAAACACTACATTAGCACACACCTAATGCAACTATAAAGTGACACCTAATTCACCTACAAACATGTAGCTTAACTACACACTAACACGTATACCCCTTTTGATGGCAATCTCATAATTGCTACGAAACTCCGGATGTACTTATAAAGGCAAAACTTGATTTTTGTTATGGAGGAAGAAAAGATAAAATAGCCAAAAAATCAAATCAATGATTGAACAACACCATGAAAAAAAGCTTTGTTGACACCTCTACACTACACCAACACACCACTTTTACATGCAAAATTCATTCATCTGCAATGAGGCTTTAGGTGTTGGGTGATATGGATAGATTTGTCAAATACTCCTATAATAGTGGCAAGACTAGTTTCCAGTGATTTGTTTAAAAATGGGCTATGGAGGTGGGTTTTATTGACACGAATTCCGTGTATGCTATTGTGCCTAGAAAGTTCATATCGACCCAAATCAAACTTTCGTGTAGGCCCAAAAACCCGTCCTTTGGCCCGTTTCGTCGACGTACTACACACGCGTTAACACTTTTTCCGGCAAAGTCAGTCTGTCCCATCGCCACGTGGCTATATAGGATTGGTTGGAACACCAAACAGCGAACTCTGATTGGTTCAATTTGAGAGAGAACACGTCGGTAAACCGTAGTCAGTCGTCCTTTGCTCGGCTGCTCCTTCTGTAGTCCGTTTCAGAGAGTGCGAAAGAGAGAGAGAGAGAAAGAGAGAGTCGAAGCACAAGGAGAGAGAATCCGAGGATTGAACGGGAGAAATCTTCAAATAAGCGAGAGGTGCAATAACCAGATCTGCTGGAGGAGAAAGAAACCCTAGCAATATAGTGTGGGGAGGGTATCTCACTGTCTCTCCGTCGAGGCCTTCAATGGCACATCATCAATTGAGAAGATCGAATATCCTCTTTCTTCTTTGCATTTTATCTTTCACTCTCTCCGCCATTGCAAATGCAGGGTACGAATCCGTCTCTTCTTCTTTCTGGCTCAAATAGTATCCAGATTATTGCTTTGATTATTTCCAATTTTGTATAACTGGATTTAATTTTTGGTTATGATAATAGAAAGAGTTACTATGATGTATTGCAAGTGCCAAAGGGGGCTCCGGAGGATCAAATCAAGAGAGCTTATAGGAAATTGGCGTTGAAGTATCATCCTGACAAGAATCAGGGAAATGAAGAGGCTAACAAGAAGTTCGCCGAGATTAACAATGGTAGATTTATATGATCGCGTTTGCACTTTGAATCCAAATTTTAAAATTTTCCGATTTGAACGCGGTTCAGTTGCTCATTGTGATTTTGTCTTGGTTTTTGATAGCCTACGAAGTTCTCTCCGACAATGAGAAGAGGAATGTATATGACAAGTACGGGGAAGAAGGTCTAAAGCAGTTTGCTGCCAATGGTGGCAGGGGTGGTGGAGGCGGAATGAATATGCAAGACATTTTCAGCCAGTGAGTTGGAACATTTCTCTTGCTCTATATGTGCTTGTATGCAAGTACTTTCATGGAAGGAGTTGAATCCTTAATTTGGAATCCTAGTGTTTTCATTCTAGCCTTACTAAGTTTGGCGGTTGTGGGGTGTGGTCCAGGAAGAACGATAGGTGTTTTTTCATGTGAAATGAACAGCGTTCAATGATTCATAGTAAACAAATTTAAGTTGCATGAGTATAAGTTGTTCATGTGTGTTTGCTGTCAAGTCCTGCAAATTTGAGTGTTCAACAAGCATTAATGCATGACATTAATGCATGACGTTATTCAGCTAATTTGTACTTTAAGTGGAATAAAATTTAGATACTCCTGGCTAGATTACACTCTCTTTCACGACTTGACTTGTATTCACAAGACAGAAAATGAATCACCTAAACGTGAGTTATCATTGAAGCAATACCTTGTTCTGCATTTGCCATTCATTTTATTTTGTTGAACTTGTATTTTGTGGATTGTTTCATATGTGCTTGATGAGTTAGTGTTACTCCAAATACTTTTGATCTCAATCCTGCTTATTATCTATCAAATTGTGTTACTTCTTGAGGGATATCACAATGACAAAATATAAGATGAATATTAAACATACATTATCCTAATAAGAAGCTTTTTTATATGTGGAACTCTGTTTTGGAAGGTGTGATAATTTATGTCATTAAAACAATTAGGTTCAAAAGTATTAGAAACCAAAACAGCAGTTTTTTTTAGGTTTGACATGCATAAAATAGTTGACATAGTTAGAGAAATGGACTGACTTGAGTCCCCTTTCAGCTTGTACAACAAAAAAACATTTTCTACAATATCTGTACTTAAACCTTGCTTACTCTAGCAGTGATTATGCTCTGATTGTGGCGCGATGCCTTGTAAAAGAATTACTTCTACTCAGTTAGTCAGTTGAACACTCTGTAAAGTGCAACGGTCTATTGACTAATCATTTTATTAGCTGACTAAGTTTTGTGTATGAAAGTTGTACCCCTTGTGTTACTGTTGTATTCTTGAATTTGTGATTGCTTCAGACACCACCTGTGTTTTATCCTTTAATTTTCATTTGTCATAATCAACTCTTTTAACTGTCATATGTCAATATAGGTTTTTTGGCGGAGGTTCTGCTGAGGAGGAAGAAGAGAAAATTGTAAAAGGGGATGATGTGATTGTAGAACTGGAAGCAACATTGGAGGACCTGTATATGGGAGGTTCATTGAAGGTAAGGGCATGCCTGTTTATTTTAGTGTTAGCTGCAGCAGCTTGCATCCTACACATTAAAATAAAAAAATCAAGGATTCTTATTGCTGCCTCTACTATCGAAAATCATTTATAACTTATGTGTTTCAGGTGTGGAGGGAGAAAAATGTTATAAAACCTGCCCCTGGGAAGAGAAGCTGTAACTGTAGAAATGAGGTTTATCATAGACAGATTGGTCCTGGAATGTTTCAGCAATACACGGAGCAGGTAATAATGTAATGAAGAAAAAGTAATTGCAAGTCTCATGGCACGTTTCTTTAAATCAGGAAATCATAGATAGAAGCCCTTTAAAAATGCCTACTTCTCTGTTATTAGTCTTGGGTACTATACTACTATGTTCAAGTTGTTGCTCACTATGAACAATTGATAGCCTCCTTGGTGATTGTAGCAATTTCGCAGACTTTTGACATTATTAAATTGATAGTCTCCTACTATGCAGCGTACGTGCTGTTGAAAGTCTGACTTTTCTGACTTCTTTTCTTATCTGTAGGTCTGTGATCAATGTTCAAATGTAAAGCTGGAGAGGGAGGGTTACTCGATCACTGTTGACATTGAGAAAGGAATGAAAGATGGAGAAGTAAGCTCTTTTTTACTGGTCTTTTTAAACTCAATAGTTTTCAGTCGTGATAACGGTGTCTTCCCTAAAGAAATTAATTGCTGAAAATGGAGGGTTACCCCTCTAAATTACTTTCTTGCTGATAATCCGACAGACGTCAACTTGGAAGTTTAATATGCATATCTAATTCGTCAACTTTTTACACTGTATTTACTAAAATTCACTGGAAATTTTGTCCCTAAGGATGGCTTTATAGCTCCTACTTTATCTAAAAGAAGAACATGTACACTCGCATGGCTTCATTCTTCTAAGCAACATTAGAAAACACATCCTTGTAAAGCCACTTTGTTCTGCTTCTCAAATCATGTTTTGTTTTCCCTCATAGTCATATACCTTGTGCTGCCTATGCAGGAGGTGGTCTTCTACGAGGATGGTGAACCTAAGATAGATGGAGAACCTGGGGATCTAAAGGTTAGCATCCCTGCAACCTTATCATACATCTCAAGCACTATTATTGTGTTTTTTTAGCACGGTACACAACGATTAACTGGTTGCTTCACTTTGTGCAGTTCCGAATTCGCACAGCACCCCATGACAGCTTTGTCAGAGAAGACAATAACTTGTATACTAATGTAACCATAACGTTGGTAAGTACTTTTGGCATAATATTCATAAGCTCTCATTTAGTTTGGACTAGTATATCTGGTAAATACACTTAATCAATTAAGTTCCTGCCAGGTTTATGGTTATGAATACATAATTGTTATTGCAAATTATGATTCACCTATACAACATGTTGAAAAACCCATGAATACTTTTCTGGATAAACAGACTTCTTGCTCATAGAGCACTCTTAACTTTCCGTGTTTGATTTGGCTAACGATACAATCACACTTTTGTTTTCAGGTTCAAGCCCTGGTTGGTTTTGAGAAAACCATAAAACACCTAGATGAACATCTAGTCAATATCAGCTCAAAGGTAGGAGAATAGCAATCTTACTATACAAATTGAATCTGGCAGCTTCATAATTTACATCACTGACATAAACTTCTCATGGGTTTGTATAAATTCTCAGGCTATCACAAAGCCAAAGGAGGTCAGGAAATTCAAAGGGGAAGGAATGCCACTGCATCTCAGCAACAAGAAAGGGGATATGTACGTAAAATTCGAGGTTCTATTTCCCACATCACTAACAGAAGACCAGAAGAAAAAGATCAAGGAGGTCCTCAATTAGTATGGAAACCTCAACTTGTTGTAAGATGATGATGAGAAGAGCATTCATTATATATTATAATATTCTTTTTCTTCTCGGTTTTTCTTGGTAGAAAAGAAAGCAAATTTTCCTGTTGTTTCGGCATGAAACTAGGGAGAGGCTTCAATGCTAACAGGACGTTGAAGCCTATATTTTAGTAACATTTAACTTCAACAGTAGCTTTCATAAATAGTTTTGAACTACTCTCCGTTGTTTTAGTCATGCGGTGACAGCAAACTCACCATGAACTGCATTCATGATTCAACCATGTTTGTACTATTGTGTGGATTTGACATCATCTGATTGGAAAACGCCCCCTTCTTTTGCTGCAATTTAACCGTGCTTGCGTTGAATAAAAGCATGACTACCGTTACACTTACGTTTATGAGTTGGATGGACATTTACTATGTTTTAACGAGGCTAGAATTGGCGACCACTTTGAGGTTATGTGCTCACAAAAACAAGAGAAAATAAGTTGGTGACCAAGAAATGTTTCTATTGAACAAGTACATGATTTTCTTCTCTACGACAAGCAAATGATCTTTATAAACTGGATTTTCTCAACCGCACAAGCTCTTTTCGAGTTACCCCAAATGGGCAAGTAAGCTTCTGGTATTCTTTTGAGCGTATTCAATATTTTTACGGAATTTTTGTGTAATATACTTGAAATTATACAATTTTTGCGAAATACCCATAAATATGGTATATTTCACATGGTATCCCTAAGTTTTTTATTTGTTTCACTAAATACCTTTCCCGTTAAACCACGTTAAAGAAACGTTAGTATACAAAATAAAAGACAAAGAAGTTGCAGTAGACATTGGGTGCTCGAGAGACTTCGATCGACTGCTTGGAGCTCGAGAGGCTTTGACTGCTTAGAGCTCGAAGTTGGGAGGACATAGATGCTCGACAAAGGCGAAGCATGGCCGATGCGCAACGGAGTTTGGACGGTGGATGGGCAACAAGTGACGACAACACCAAAAAGAAGTCCGTCGATGGAAGAGACACTACTGAAGGAGTCGACGACGACGGTGCTGGTGGTCGGTGTTAAAGGCGATGACGACGGTGTTGCTGTGTTTAGGTGCGTTTTGCCCAAATTCGAATTAGGTTTCCAATTTTAGGGTTTGAATCAAAATTGAATTTTGGGAATTTTACCCTAATTCGAATTTGGGGTTTGATTTAAGCTTATAATTGTAGACAAAATCGAAAGTTTGGGTTGTTGTCTTTAGATTGAAACTCATGGAAATATTTTACTAGAAACAGTATGGAGTATAATGTATTAAATATCATTTTACTACAATCGTTGTTGTTAGCTTCGAAACTCATGGAATTTAAGTGTTATATTGGTTGGCTTTTTTTGGTCGAAGAACTGCTTGGCTGTTTTTCTGATGTGAAATATTTAGAGTTTTGCAAGCTTAATAGAGTTATTTCCCTGTTTAATTGAGTTTAACTTATTTAGATAATGCCAAAATGCATTGTTCTATTGTTGCATGAAGGTCTGCAATTAACTTGTATGCATCATTTCTCGGCTAGAAGCTTCAGCTGAATATTGCATGCATTTGCATAGATATTTCATTAGATCAGCTAATGCACCAGTGATAGCAATTGACACTTGTTGCTTTGCATACTGTGAGAGATGCATTGTCATATTTAAGATATTAATCTATTTAAGAGGTTGTTTCACCACATTTTTATGATCCAAGTGTTTCACCAACATTGAAAGTAAAATGTGACAGTTCTCCCCTAAAAGTTTCAAAAATATAACAAAAAGTGTATAGCAAACATGCAGTATGTTCTTCATGGAATGCATCACATGTAAGTAGTAAAATATTAATGGAACAACTTGATTCATTCAAAAGCAGATGACACTCTAATTATGGTAGATTAACAGATGTTTGAAACTGTTTTAGATAGTGCAACTTTCAGCTAAAAAAACATACAAACATGCACATGCAATTGGAATGTATATAACAATCCTTTTTTCAGAGATATATATGCCTCAATGTGAGTTAAACTTTTATTTGTGCATGTAAGATATTGGTAAGGAATCTGCATTGTTGGTTTTGAGTGTTTCAAATGGCTTCTTAATTTGTTTTCAATCTGCACTTTTGGTTTTGGCATTTACTTTATGCTTGTGTGTTGGTCTAATGTGATAGTAGTTTATAGCCTATTAGCTCAAATGAAAAAGCAATGTGTTTTACACACAAAGATGTGGGTTCGAATCCCACATAGGTTATCGAGATACATCATTGATGTTGTTTGTATATTTTGATTTTGTGGCTTGTGGGAATTGGTTTATGATGGATGAGAGCTGGATTTTGAATTCTTCCATTTGCCCGATACAAAACTAGAAATGCAAATCCAATTATCTTATTGAGAAATAAAATAATCAAATGTCGACATAATCTCATTGAGAAATAAAATAGAGTAGAATCATTAATTGGAACTTGCAATACTTTTACCCTAAAACTTATATCTTTAGTTTATGCATATAAGTATTGTATCAAATGTAAGGTTATGTGAATGCATATCTTTAAAACAAATTTTAGGATCGAAGAAAGAACATGAACTCATATTATAAAGTAATTCCCACAAGCCACGATATGAAAATACACAAACAAGAGCAACAAAATATATCAACTAATATGCATGACATATGATAATGGAAGAGATCTAACTAGTTATAAGGTTGTTGTACAACTAGTATCATAATAGTATTGAGATATAAATTAGCCTATGTGGAACTCGAACCCACATCCACGTACTTAAAGCACATTGCTCTACCATTGAGCTAATAGGCTTGAATGTTAGTACATGAAAAATCATCTGCAACAGGATAGCAGTCAAAATACATGAAGATGAGGAGCACAACAAACAAATCAAAGAAAAATATAAAATAAGGAACACCTTCAAAATCACATTGCACAAAAGCAAGATGAGATCAAAGAAAATTGTGATTTGACACTGGAGATCTTGCCTGATGAATGTTGCAGATAACAGCAGTGACGCTTTTACAGTCATACTCCATGATCTTCATCCAGTTCTCTCACCATTTTCCTGCAAATTCACACAGTAAGAGGCTCCCATCAGGAGTGCCAATAGCAATGCCCTACATCTATCAAGAGGCAAAGGATCATTGAAGCAAGCCTAAATGAACTGTACTAAGGTTTCACTAATCCAATTCCGAATCACAAATTTCCATTCAGATAGATATTAAATTGCACTGGCTAGGGTTTCACTTTCACTCATCCAATCCCAAAAAATCGTGAAATTAAACCTTAATAGCTGAATAACAGGGAAATGCAGACCTTTAGGCAACAATAGAACAATGCAATTTTACATTATCAAAATCAGTTAAATTAAATAGAGAGAAAAAAAACTCTATTAAACTTGCAAAACTCTAATTATTTCACAACAGAATAACAACCACCCAATTCTTCGAATAAAAAAAAGCCAACCAATACAACACTTGATTTCCATGAGTTTCAAAGATATCAACCATTACAGCAAAATGACTTTCAATACATCATACTCCGTATTGTTTTTCAGTAAAACATTTTCATGAGTTTCAATCTCAAGCCAACAATCCAAACTTTTAATTTCGTTCACAATTATAACCCTAAATCAGAACCCAAATACGAATTAAGGTAAAATTCCCAAAATTCAGTTTCAATTCAAACCATGTTTTCTCAAACCCAAATTCGAATTAGGGCAAAACGCAGCAACACCACCGTCGTCGCCTCCAACGTCGGCCAACGGCACCGTCGTCGTCGCCTCCTCCAGCGGCATCTCTTCTAGCGATGAACTTCTCTTTGGTGATGTCGTCACTTGCCGCCAAAGCCTCCGCCATGTACCGGCCACGCTTCGCCTCCGTCGAGCGTCTATGTCCTCCCAGCTTCAAGTCTAAGCAGTCAAAGTCTCTCGAGCTCCAAGCAGATCGAAGTCTCACGAGCTCCCACTCCCAGTGTCTACTTCTACTTCTTCTTTTATTATTTTGTAAACTAACGTTTCTTTAACGTGGTTTAACGGAAAGGGTATTTCGCAAAATAAATAAAAAACTTAGGGATACCAGACGAAATATTTCATACATTTGGGTATTTCACGAAAATTGCATAATTTTAAGGATATTACACGGAAATTCCGATATTTTTTTATGAATTATTAGCCCTGGCAAACCTAAAAGCTTCAAATCTTGAGACAAATTTTACGGACAAATACACCACATCTTTGAAGGTTCCTTCCAGCTTCCACCCACCCTATGGACCTAACTTGATTCTTGAATAATCAAGATTTATTCCCAACCATAAAAGTTAGGAAGATCCGTACCATATTTATTGGGACAAATTTTGGTTGTGGTAATTGTGTATAAGACGGTTAGTTAATGGTTGCGACAGTGCCACATGGCCCACATTGATTGATAATCCATTTTAACCCCCGTTTAAGTAAATTTTAGAGCGAGGAGAGTTCCGAGAGACTTACTCCGTACAAGATCAACATGCGCATGCGCTTCTTAGTTGTTAATCTATTATATAACTACTAAATGCAAATATTTGCTAAGCGATGTGACGCTTCTACAATCACCCAAAAAAAAATTTGTCACGTGACGTCATAGTATTAATTTTGACACGTGGCAGTCTGTGATTTTTTTTAAATTTAAATTTAAATTATAAATTTAAAGTATACTATAGTTACCTTAAATTAAAGATCAGTCAGAATAAATTTATATTACTTTATTTCCTTAATTAATATATTTCCACTTTATTCTCGGTAAGCTAATATATGAAGATTTGATATGCAATCAGAGAGAGTAAACAATTGCAAAGAATATGGGATATATGGTAAGTTTATCTAGAAAAACATGTTACAATTAATATCTATTTTTTGTATTCATATTTTTAAATATGTTGATTTAGTTTTATGAAATTGTAAATATACCTATTGAGTCAATTAGCCCATTAAATGTTAGCATCATAAATATATATACTTATTTTATGGACCAAATAGCCCATTGATTTTTTAGTAATTTGAAATGATACAAAAATTTGACTATGCAATTTTTAAATCTGTCTTCTTTCAATTAATTTTTTATACGAATCAATTTTTTCATTATAGCCAAGCAATCATACTATACTTCTCAAATTTATGTAGCTAAATGTATAATATTGTTGAACAATTAAATCACATAATACAAGCGATTCATATCAAAAACCGAAATATCAATGTTTACTTAAGAATTAGCACCCAGTTATATTCAAACTCCCCCTGATTATTGTTTGTTCACGTTTTATTGAATAAATTCATTCGATGATTTCAAACGGAAGGGATGACCAGAGTTATAGATAAATATTAAAACACAGAGACAGATTGAGAGAAAGAGACTCACGAAAATAAACCATGCTTGATTCGAACAACTTCAGACTTTGCGTTTAGAGGAAAATTCTAGATGGGCTTCGGAACTTGCGATCCATATCTTCTTTCTCCGAGAAAATTAGGGTTTTGGGAACCTTCCAGTAGCAACTCCCGATCTACTCATTAAGCCATTTTTTCCTTTGCATGTTACGAAAAAAAGTAGAAGAGATGTTTTTCTTTGGATCTGACAGAGATAGTCGGTGGATTTGAACATGTAAAGGAGATTAAGCTCTTTTTTTCGGATATGTGAGCTCTAGATCTCTTTTTGGAGTTTGTTTAGGGTAGATTTCCATCATTGGGTCACAAAAAACTCGGATCTGTAATCTTTAGATCAGAGTGTTTTTGGAGAAAAAAAACTTAGATCTGGAAGATTTACAAAAAGAAAGAGAAGTAGATTGTTGACGGAATTTCCAAAAAAGGAAATATGAAGAAAATCTCAAAAGTTTTAATTTGTAATGAGAAATGGAGATGGAATTTGAAAGAAGCAAAAAGAAAAGAATATTCTTCCCTGTTGAACATAAAAGAGAGAGAGGGACACCGAAACGGAAAGGAGGCGGAAGAGAAATGGTTAGGGTTTGTCCGATCGCTGGCTTTTGTATTTTTTTTTTAAATACAAAATAAATGGAAAATGAGCTAAAGAACTAGGCTTGATCTGCAATGATCGATTGATCGGTTGAAAAGCTAATTGGGCTTTAAGTCCATTTATTATTTAAATGGGATAATTGAAGTCGGACATGTAACTGGGCTTGATTTAAAAATATGAAGTCTATTATTAACCTAATTCGATGTATGTGTTATTATTTTCAGCCTATTTCAATATTATTTTGGCCCATATGTCCATTTATTATTTATAAATTTTATTTTTAATATTAAAATAAATATTTAGTATGTACAAAGTTGTATTATTTAAAATTGTTTATATATTATTATAAACTTAAAATAAATTATTAGTTTGTATATTTATTTATTTTGTCTATCCCCATATGAAAAACTACTTAGCCAAATTTTACTATTAATAAAGTTATGGAGAATTCCGCCTCTTTTTATATAATATAATTTTTTAATATCTTCAATATTTGTATTCAATAATTCATTTTTTATATAAGAATTTCTCTACTTCTATAACAGTCATTAACTCAATATTTCTATATGAATGAAATATATAATTTTAATATACTATTTTTATAAATATAAGAAAAAATAAAACAAATCCTGTGTAAGGCACGGGTACTACACTAGTAATACCTATGCCAATTTGGAGATGGATTTGCAAGTTATGTTACCCGGATCCAACGTTGGCGCGCAACGGAGTAACACTTTACTGCGTTCTTATAAAAGGATGATGTTTTATGTCAACGAAACTAGTACAAAACTCGTGCCATGCATGGGATATTTTTATTAAGGTGTGTTTTAGTATAGCTTTAGTATCACTTTTACGTGTTTATCTAATAAAAGTATATTATATTAGTATAAACCATAAACAAATTATATATTTTATTAAAAAATAATAATCGTAAACTCATAATATTAGTAAAAAAGAAGAAAATTTGAACAATATTGTTCACATGTATCATAATAAATTTGTAGAAATTAAAAGAGAAATGATATGTTGAAGTTATTATCACATCAATATTTAATATTAGAATATATATAATTGAACATACAAAAAATATTTAGTGAAAAATATGGGTAAGATGTTTTTTAAGAATGATCTCTTTAATAAAAAAAATCAATTCAATATAAACAATTATATAATTCTATATAAAATTAATAATTAAACTTTTAATTAATATAAATAATTTTAGAAATTATCAAATCCATCAATTTATTTTAATGTACATTTACATTAGCTTTGAGTAATCTTTGTTGAGCAATGAACTTTCTGAATGTTGAAGTTGGTTAAATTTACTCAATGCTTAGAAATGATTGTTCCTCAAGAAAATGTAAGCAACTTAAGAACATGAACAAATCAATTGATATCATGAAAAATAAACATATCTCTCACATCAAGTAAATAATACTTAAATTAAAAACTTTGGTTTGATATTTGTAATAAAATTAATACTTGAAACACTAAAATCTTGTTAAAATTAATTTGTTGAAAATTTGCTATAAAAAAAGTGACTAATGGATAAAGAATGAAGACAAAACTACAATCTTACATGTCAAAAAAGATTAATATGATTAAGATGATTTGAGAAATGAATAATTTGAATGTGTTACAAAACAAAAGTATAATATTAATCATAAGTTGTATATAGCTAAATTTATGAGTGTATTTATATATATGGGATTATGGATGCATGCTTTCTGACCCAGTGTCATTTGATTCACTATAATCCGTCTATTTTTATATTGACTATAAATACTATATAAAATGCTTATATCACGTTAAAATAATCATATAACAATCTTCGTGGTAGAAAAGGAATGTGAAATTTAATATAGTCCATAAAAATTTTAATGTATGGACCGTGGACCGGACCGTATCGGTCCGGTCCTTTACGGTCCGGACCGGAAAGACCGGATTTCATAATTTTCGACATTTAAATTGTTTGATTACGGTTCGGACCGTAAAAATCACACCCAAAATAGTAATGATTTTTTAAAATTTTTACGGTCCAGACCGGACCGAATCGTAAGACCGGAAGTGTCATATTCCCGGACCATGGACCGGGGTCTTGGACCGGACCGTAAATTTACGGTCCGGTCTACTTTTGCCCATCCTTAATACAAACAAATATAAGGTTTACATTAGTTCATATGTAATGTTAGAAGAAATAAGCTAATTTTCTAAAGAATAAAGTTACTTTGATGAGATTTGGTTAAAATTTGATAGAATTTTAGAGTTTAAATTTGATTAATTTAAAAAACAAAATAAAATTATTGAAAAGGATAATGATAAATAATAAATGAAAAAAACAAAGCTCAACACCTGAGCCTAAAAACGCTATGATGGCTTAAAAAGTGTGAGGTTTAATATATAGTTATAGATTTCATTCATGTTTATCCTTATTCTCATCTTTCCTAAAAGAAATCCTTATCCACATCTCGAAAAGGAGGGGAAATATACATTGCGTAGTGCGTACATTAGATCATAAAACATTGAAAAATTAGGTTAGAAATACAGTAGAACTATATGAACAACCCACATACTAACTCACATATATATGCGTGAATGATTAATCGAAGCCATATATTATATGTTGGAAGAGTAAGTATATATACTTCGGATGTTAATTTGCTAACTAAATATAGCAAGCTAGAGCCACACAAAAATAATAATTTGTGGCATATATAAGCAAACAACTGAAGATGTCGGAGGAAATTTGCATTCATAGAGCATTGACGAAATTACAGAGTTTTTCCTGAATGTTGATTTAGTATACAAACAAATATATGGCTAATTTTTTTAGTTTATACGTGGCCATGGTGGAGATTGGATAGTGGGCTGGTGGGAAGAAGAGTAGTTACAATTTTAGGGACAAGTGTTAGCATTAGGTTTAGCCAAATGTCAGATATAGAGGCTGCCAAGTGACAAATTCTTTTGTGAAGAGATTCCTTCAGCTTTAATTATTTAGGATAGATGTCCTATGTTCGTTTTTCCGCATATATAAATTTATTTGAACCATCGACATTCACACACCGAAAACAGATAATTAAACCTAAAATATAATGTCATGGATGCATGTAGTTTATTCCCGTTCACCTTTTTCTTAGCCTTTTAGAATTGAAAAAACTAACTATTTATAAATAATAATAATAAACTAAAAGAATAAATATAAACACGAAAGTCGTGTATTTTTCCATTCAAGTATCTACAAAGAAAATTTTGAACATCTTTATACCTACAACTTACATTCCTGATAAACTTATTTGGTATCTATCAACGGACGGTAAGTTTTCTATCAAAAGTATTCGATCATTAACTACTTATCCTGCAGCCTCACCAGACTTCCCGACTTGGTTCTGAAAATTGCAAATTCCTCCGAAGATTAAAATTTTTTTTTGGAAATGCTTCAGCGACTCTTTACCTACTACGGAACACCTAAACAGATACTTCTCCAGGGTTCCGTCTAGCTGCGCCCTCTGTAATTCTCTCATCGAGGACTCCAACCACTTGTTTTTTAAATGTCCATTCACTTTACGATCACTACAATTTCTTCAAAAACTCATTGGTATCACTTTTACCGTCGACTTTGACAACGACTTATACACTAATTTGGAATTCTTCCATTCCAAAAACAAAAATATAATTCCGGTTCTTTTTCTTTGGTGGACAATCTGGAAAGACCGTAATGTTCTAATCTTTAGAAAGGTCCAGCTCGATCATATAACAGTCAACAATGCTTTCATTTTTTACAAGGACTGGATGCGGTCTTTTTTGGAAGAAGCTTCCTTTTCTTGCAAAAATAAGGGTTCAAGACAATTTTCACGATGGAAAAAACCTCATCCAAATTGTATTAAATTAAATTTTGATGTTTCGGTTAAACAAAATGGTTCTACACATTGGATATGTATTCCGTAACCATTCTAGTGAGGTGGTCTTCTTAGACCATAGGCAGATCCTCTGCTCCTCACCTATTAAGGTTGAGGCCTTGGCCGCTCTTGAGTGCCTTCGTAGGGCTATTTCGCATTGTTTTCGCGAATAGTTCTTGAACGAGATAATCTTTCAGTCATTAATTCCATCCGTGAAATTTAAAAAATTCCATGAGAATCTCTCCTATAATTATGGAAATTAGATCACTGTTATATGGTTTAGATTATTTTCAAGTTCATCATTGCTACTGAAAGTCTAATAAAGCCGCTAATTTCCTGGCTACTTCTACCATCCCTTCCATTGTTCTCCGCAGTGCAATTTCTGAGTTCCTATCGTTGCATCACGACCGTGCTCAACAACATCGATCTCGAACCCATTTCTTAGATTTGAGCTCAATCGTTCTGTTAGCTTGTAAATCCTTTGTAAAAATCATCTGTTGCGATGATTTAGGTATGCTTTCTGGTTTGTAAAGATACTTTCTGTTTGCCTGTATAAAAAAAATCTTCAAAGAAAATTTGTTTTTATTCAACAAAAAGAACATGTTTTTTGTATTAGAAAAACTGAGGATTTTGGACACATTGATCATTTAAGAGTTTTTAATTAATAAAAGAGACCCCTATTAGTTTTTATGTATTTTTTCTACTCCCTACTAGCTTATTTTATTATTATTTTTCCTCTCTCTTTTTTGTTTTTCTCTCTCTAAAATATTATTTTTAAGATTTAGAGTTTAAGGGGTAGGGTTTAGGGGATAGAGAGTAGGGTTTAGAAAGAGGGATTCATTTTTACTAAGGATCCATTAATTAAAAAAAAAAATTATCAAATGATCATTTATCTAACTCACCGTAGAAAAACTCACATTCTCTAACTTACGTCAATAATTTGTTAATAAAAACCGTATCTGATTTAATCATTTTCTTACGTATGACTATATTAAGCCAAGTTTATCTTCTAATCAATTAAGTTGGATAGTTTCTAGAGAAATGTATTATTAGATCCTAGGTTATATATTTTTCTAATCGGCTCGGCAGTATATATGTCGGTGTTGTTAATTATCTTCTCTACCTATGTATGTTTGCCACGTGGATTCTTCCATTCATTGCGTGGAAACCACTTGGCATACTCTACACACATCTAACTTGATATTTTAGCCATCTTCTTGAGCCACTCAAGCTTAGTGTAAAAATAACTTTGCCTGCTTCTGATTCTTGGGCGAACATCTGTATACCCGAGTCCACAAGGTTTGTTAAAACAACCATAAGTTTTGCCAAATGGAAAAGAAATTAATTACTATTTATTTTCGGATTCTTGTATTCGTTCTACTCTTGAATTAAGAACGTGTGTTTTATTGGTTGCATGATGCCACGTGGCGAACTAGTGGTCAACGAAGGAAGCACATGTAAAAGACACTTGTTCAACCCTCACGGTACACGGTGGCGTTTCAATCGGCCCATCCATTTTAGCAGTTAACGTGTTGGAGCTTCCCCATGCTCCAAAATCTCGTCTGAAGAGCACGCGCGCATCATCATCAAGTTGATCGAAACGACACCGTTTCTTTTCCGGTTAAAAAACAAAGACAAAATATCCTTTTGCCTCAGGGGCAAAACCGTCAAAGGAGATCCGTCCTCCTCTTTTTGTTCATTGAATTTCTTCTTTCTTCAATCTGGCAACAACCCAGAAGAAAAAGGGGGGGGGGGTCGGTTACCAGTTTGGCTCTGTTTTATTTATATATTGTATTTCCTTTCTACATAACGCAAAGATTGTGGTCTCACCTATTTGAATTTGCTCCTCCTATAAAACAGCAAAAACCCGAAACAAAATCACAGAGAAAGCCCAAATCAAACATCCACAACAAAATCAGAAACCGAATCAATTTTGTAGAAGGGAGGAGGATCAAAACAGAGGAAATGGACAGCCTCTGTTTCAGAACAGGGCTTCACGGGATCACTCCGTCGATCTCTGTGAGCAGCATTCCGGAATCTCGGCAAAGCCCATCTCAATTCTCCGCCTCCGCCGCCGTAGGGAGGAATTCTCCGGCGTCCGGAGGTGAAAGGACGCGGCCCACGAGGTTCTCGTTCAAGTACCCGGTTAGATCTCTGTTTTCTGGGGCTAAGCTTGGGGTGGGGATAAAAGAGGTTGCCCTAGACGACGCCGTTTCGATGGATTGCAAGGAATGCAAGCAGGGAAACGGTGACCGGAGAGAGGAGGAGGTGGAGGAAGGAGGAAAAGAGGGTGTGGGTAAATTTGAGCGATCAGAGGGGCAGAATGGGAATTGGGTGTTCAAGATTCTGCATGTGAAGTCCCTGTGGTCAGAACAGAAGGTTGAGGAGGAGGAAGAGAGAGAGGTGGGTGAACAGGAAAATGGGTCTTCTTCTTCATCTCCTTGTTCAAGCTCTGAAGCTTGTGATTGTGAATATGATGATGAGGAGGAAAATGAGATTGCTTTTGACAGAGATTCATTCTCTAAGTTGCTCAAGAAAGTCTCTCTTTCAGATGCTAAATTGTATGCTCAGCTGTGCTATTTGGGGAACTTAGCCTATGCGATTCCCAACATCAAGGTATTGCAATTTCCCAACTCAGAATATTCAAATAATTTTTTCCTACTTTTGAATTAGCTGTTTTAGGTCTACTTTGATTACATTTTATGTCAAATAAATCAAAATTTCCTCATTTGTTGGAATGTGAAAGATCTTCTGCTGATGTGTGTTAATCAGGCTTCTGCTTGTGGAATTAATTACTTGATAGTTTGATGGGAGAATTGTTTAATCACTTTGGAATTGGAAAGAGAAAGATGGTGACAGGGTAGTTTAGGGTTTTTGAAGACGTGGGGTACTGTATTAGTTGCTAGGAGTAGGAGCCCACATGTGACTCTTTCAAAGTCCTTGTTTCCTTGAATCCACTTGAGATTTTTGTACCTGATGAAGTGATGCTGTTCTGACCTGGAATGCATGTGAACTGTTTGTTATATGATATGTTCTATCACACAAAAAGCAATGAGGACTTGTTATTAATATTTTGAAGTAATCTTGGTTGGAGATTGATTGATATTTTAGCTATTTACATGGTAGTAAAAGTATAGTGAATTTCTGATTAGGATCTTTCAGCCAAGTGATCACATAAGAAACACAAATGTCAGTATAACAAAATGTACACTAGGAGTTGTTCCTTGTATTGTTTGATAGCCCTTTGCTTTTGATTTTTTTTTGTTATAAGCGATGATTAATGTGATCCTGCCTTCGATATATAGCCTAAGAATCTCCTGAAACGACATGGCCTGCGGTATGTGACCTCTTCAATCGAAATGAGAGAGCAGTTGGAGAATGCTGAAGAGAAGCAGCCATCAACTGAAGGCGACGCCCAAGATCGTGGCCCATCGATGGGCCCAAGAAATGGGCCCATCGATGGGCCACGAATAAGCGCTGGTGCTGCATTTAAGATAGCGTCCTCGGCTGCGTCGTACCTGAACACTCGAACGAAAAGCATATTTAGCTCATCAAAAGATGAATCTGATGATCAAAATGCTCGTGCTAACCCTAAGATGGCTTCTGTCAAGGCTACCGCAGACTCGGTGACAGCAGTGGTGGCTGCAAAAGAGGAAGCCAAGCAGGCCGTTGCTGATGATCTGAACTCGACTAGCTCGTGTCCCTGCGAATGGTACATTTGTGATGACGAACGAAGCGCCACTAGATTCTTCGTTATTCAGGTAACACGAAAATTGTCCTGTCTGATGAATTTGATGATTCCTATGTTTTGAACTCAAATATATCGATATGCAGGGGTCCGAGACAATGGCTTCATGGCTGGCAAATCTACTCTTCGAGCCCATTCAGTTTGAGGTATAGTAAAGGAGGAATCTCGGGTTCAATTTTTTTCCCGGCTTTTCTATTCAATTCACCTTACACGGCGTCATTGTTGCTATATCAGGGATTGGATGTGTTTGTGCACAGAGGAATATATGAGGCTGCAAAGGGAATTTATCTACAAATGCTGCCGGAGATCCACGAGCATATGAAACTTCATGGTACACGTGCAAGACTCCAATTCACGGGGCATTCGCTCGGGGGAAGCTTGTCGCTCCTCATTAATCTCATGCTATTGACAAGGGGCGAAATCCCGGCTTCCTCTTTACTTCCTGCGGTTACATTCGGGTCCCCGAGCATCATGTGTGGAGGGGACAAGCTGCTTGGCAAGCTGGGGTTACCTAGAAGTCATGTGCAAGCTATCACAATGCACAGGGATATTGTGCCACGTGCGTTCTCGTGTAGTTACCCTAGCCATGTCGTTGAGCTTCTCAAGGCAGTCAATGGTAACTTCCGGAGTCATCCTTGCCTACACAACCAGGTAACTTTCGCTTAGTCCCGTGTGATTAAGGCTTGATAATTTTTATCCTATGCCCTTGGCCTGCTTTTGATTTACTAAGTAATATGTAGTGAAACGGTTATTACCCTTTTACAAAAAAAGTTAAATTAATGGCTAAAAAAGTTTATTGCTAAACATGGAAAAGTTATAGGAAAAACCATAGTGAAATCATCCAAGGTAAAACTTTAACGGAAGATTAGTATTGCAAGATGAGACATGTACTAATATGTTCTTAGTCCTATTTGCATATATGGTAGGAAATCTTAGAGAAATGTAACAAAGTTACCAGAATATGGTATGTCTAAAAGCTAATCAAAGTATTGGCTATGATATATTGATACTTTTTGCTTAATATAACATAATTGATAAGGTCACTTATATGGTAAAAGCATGTCGATAAGGTAGCCAAAGTGTGTTATGACCTTCTATTTTACTTGCCCTTCATGTATGTATTGATATATTCGCTTATGTTTCGTGGAAAAATACCATATCACAAAATCAGAAATGTTTGAATGCTCTTGGACATTTTTTGCATGTTTAGTAGAAAACCTAGTGAACATTCATAATGCCATCTAAAATGTCACTCAAAGTATGTTTTGATTCATTGCAGAATCTCTTATATGCTCCCATGGGAGAGATGCTAATTCTGCAACCAGATGCAAATTTATCTCCAGAGCACGACCTTCTTCCCTCGGGTAGTGGTTTCTACTTCCTCACATGCCCATTCTCAGACGCCATCGAGGCAGAAAATCAACTCCGAGCAGCCAAGAACGCGTTCCTGAACTCCCCTCACCCGCTCGAGATCCTCAGCGACCGATCCGCCTACGGAAACGGCGGGGCCGTTCAGCGGGATCACGACATGAATTCGTACCTCAGGTGCATCCGCTCCTTAATACGCCAGGAGCTCAACCGGATCAGGAAGGCCAAGAGGGAACAGAGGAGGAAGGTTTGGTGGCCGCTCGTCTTGCCACGTGTTGTCGGGGGAGGCAAGGTTGTTATAGGCGGGTCCCGAGCCAACATGAACCACCCGGGTGGTCAGTTCGACTTCGCTGGAATCGTGAGGACGGGTAACGGGTAACGAGTCGTTGAAGAGGTTCAGTAGGCTTGTTGCTTCTCAGCATATGCATTTGTTAGTAGTGTTGATGTTTCCTGCTCGGTTGTTGCTTATGGGCGTCTACAGCGTCGCTGGTGTTTAAGTTGACGGGAAACTCGCTGTGCCGCCCATTTCGGTGGCTTGATGTACAGGTGGTGGTGGAGGTGGCGGCGGCGGCACAGGGCTGTACAAAAGGTGGCTGGGTTTGGTCAAAAGTGTCCATTCAGTTGGTGGAAACAAATGTGTCTAGTAGTATTGTAAATGTTAGTGTTTTTGAATGCACATAAGGTGATGTTTGCGATCATTGTAAGAAATTGACAAAGCTGAGAAAATGTGTATAGCAAAAAGAAAAGAAAAGGAACATGTTAGAAGGAATGTTTGTTGTTTGCAAGTGGAAATTCAATGGAATCTTTAGAATGTGTAGTTTTGTTTGGATTTGGGAGACCTTGAGAAAGACGCTCTGATTTCTCTAGTCAATAGGGTTTGCGTGCCCATTACCTCTTTTGCTTTACAATTTTGATTTGTTGTATGCAAACATTTTATATATGTAAGCAAATCAAAGTACATGCAACAAAATTAATACAAACCTTGTCGATTGATCCAACCTCCAAAGTATGTCAAAATTTTGACGAAGTATCAGATGAGAAGTTGCAATTTGCAACAAAAATAATTATAAGAAGATTATATTATATCGAATGGGAATTTAGGAGTTTCAGGAATTTTAGGAATGGGTATTTTCGGATGCAAATGTAGCCTTGATACGGCACTATGCTTTCCCAGGGCAATCAATAAAGTTTGCGTGCCTATTTCAACCTGATTTGATTTCTTGACTCAAGTAACATATGTTACTAACATCCAAATATGGGGAATTTGATGTAAGCGAATCTAAGTGGATGGAATTCATATGAACAAGACAAATGCCATGGTCCATTGATATAGACCTGATAGTATGAATTCAAAATATTTAGTGTTAATTGGGTTCATATTTTGTAATCACATCACCATTCAAATAATCAAATATGTTTATGTTACTTGTTGGGGATGAGCTGAGCATTGTCAAGTTTTGATTCATTACAAAGTTTGTACTGAATGTTTTGAAAGTAGGCTGCATACAGCTTTGTAGAGTGACATATCTAACAGGTCTAAACCATGAATATCTGTACAAAGAAAGCCCAAGAAAACTAGTACTAGTCTCGAGGGATCAGTCTATGGTGGAAAGCTTTTCCTCATCCACGTCAAAGGCCTTTCTAGCTTGTTTCAGTTCTTCATTCATCGCCAGAAGCTCGGTGCAGCGGTTCAATTTTGGCAAGTCCTGGGTAGTATAGTAAGATTGAAGTTAGAAAAGGGGAAAAAAACATTACCAATCATTCCTCAATCAACCGCAATGATCCCGTATTACATCACAGACACCATGATTTTCCTCATATGGATGCTAAATTTCTACAGTTTTAGCATACAGACAGCTCTTGCATAGCAATGGAATATATTCTACTGAACTAGTAAAGCAAATATTAAAACAATAATGCTGACAAATAAACGAACAAAAAAGTGATACAGCTGCACTGATGCAAAGATTCCTTTTTATAAGTCTAGAAGCAAAATTTCGGGGAGTTCAATTTTATCCTGGAGTAAAAACGAAATCTACAACTCCTCCGACAAATGCAAATTTATATGAACACTACACACTCCAAACATGGGACTATACCTTTGGAATAGGCAGGAACCGAGACATTGTTTTCAATCTCAAGTATGGACCTCACGTGAAGGGCTATATTTTGCTGGTTCAATTGTGAACACGGGCTGGGCTCTGACCATAGCATGGTGAGGTGTCAACTTTTGATTCTTAACTTTTTATATGGAGTACAGTCTGCATTATACTTATGGTCCAATTACTAATTACTAACCTCAACAATAGACTGTGGCTTTGGGAGAGGAGAAGGGGCTCAATGTCGGTTTCTGGACAATGAATGTGATAGCCTTCAGTTGAAGTGGAAAGTAAAATTCTAGTTCTTTTGCCTTAGATTAGCATCAAAAAGTCTTGACTTCAGATTTGTAATTTTAATGTGGAATCTAGCCTCTGGATGGAGCAAAATCTCGATTTTGTAGTGAGCTTGGACTATACCTTGAGTCCTTGACTATAGCATACGCTAGGGGCCCAAATGCTGCTAAACCTTCAACTTTGGACATCAAAACTTATAATTAATTTGGGACAGTATGTCAGATTAAAGCCTACTATGGAGCAAGCCTTGGAGCAAGAAGTGTGTGAATTTTAAGCTCTCATTCCTTGACATACAATACAAACTTGAGTGGTGAAGGAGGATAAGGGCAAGGTTTTAGTCACTATACCAAGGGCCAAGGAAATTCTAATCAGAAGGAACAAGTAAGGGCAGTGTTGATTCATGACACTAAAATTGCTAGCAAAACTCAAATAAAAGCATATTTTTTGTTTAAGCAGACACTTCCCAAGATTCAAAGCAGTGCAGTTTAAATTTTAGCTCAAACTTGGCATAGTTTACAGCATTCACTCTAGCAAAATATCACATGCGAATTTTTAGTTTGGTTACCTTTCGCATGAGAAACAGGAAATCTTCAGTAAGAAGCTTTCCCCTCTTTGAGGAAATATCTTGGGCCTTGTGCACCTGCATAAAAATAGTGCACAATGAATCAGTATAGAAGCAACATCATTTTCTGGTGTTCTCTCTAATTACAAAAGGGCCAGCCAGCTAATGCTATATTCTCTCCCTCAAAATAAAACAAGGAAATCTGAAGTTAGAACATCAAAGTTGGCAAGGGGAAAACATAAGCATTTCTTAGGATTTAGAAAAAATTATTTACTCAAGCATAAGCCAGATTATATAAAGTTTTTTAGATCATGTAAAATATATACAAGGTTAGACTTACCAAATCCGTCACATACTCCACAACAATGTCCTCCAGAAGTGCCACAGACTCTGGAAGAGGCTGCACACAAGAGAGAGAGCTGTAAGTATCACAGATGAACTCCAACAGGAATTCAGACATCAGAACATGTTGTTCTGTCAATTAATTTCTGGGTTAAGTTATTCCCTAAATTAGCCATTAACCCATGAAAACAAGATAGAGGTGCACTTACGTTGAATTCATCTCCATAACCGTACATCATGTGCTGCACTGTTGAATTCAAAAGAACATAATTTCAAAATCATCATTGAACAGACATTTGATTAGCAAAAGATAAAAGATACTTACAATCTTTCTGAAACATCCCTCTCTTGCGCTTACAAGAAGTTTCTGATGGTTTAGTAGATTCAACTTTGGGCTTGGATGAGGGACCAGCAGGAGCTCCACTCATTTTTCACACTAAAATGATGTCTTCTACCTATAGAAAGAAAAAAAGAAAAAAAATAACAAACGATGAAGCACACAACTCTTGAAAAGAATCTTCAAACGCAATCAGGGAATCACTTGGAGAACTTTCTATCAAGAAAAGTAAGCTCACATATATGACTCAACCGCATAATTCCCTTTCTGGATATGAAAGTTTATTAAATTCACACTTAACAAGCCCAACATCGACACGGAGTAAGAGAGAGGTAGATGAGAACGGAAGGGAGTTGCTAGATGCGAGAGGAAGAGAGCTACGAATTGAGACAATTAAAGATATTAGTCTTTAACACACAACGATGTTACATAATCTAAAATGCACAAAAGAACAGGTTTTCCGCAAGCAATTTTACAGAGGCTAACACAAAACTCCCACATCTCACACACAACAAGATTAAAATAGGGAAGCCAAATTAGGGTTTGTAATTCTACCTTGGGAGACTGCAAAATTGACAATGGATCGCTGGCGAAAACCCCAAATTGGAGCGTAACTTCGCTTAGGCGCGGACACAAAGGAAGATCAACAGGATCGCGAGTGCTTCTGCGGCAGTTGTGAGGTTTTGGGTTTTAGCGGGGAGGGGACGTCGGGCGTCGGTCGGGAAGAAGAGAGCGTCAGCTATGACATGAGAAGCCGATGGCCCGCTACTTACATTGAGGAGATTGGGCCGGTTAGCAATTGGTAATTTCTTATCGAACCGAACCGAAAATCAAGAAAATAGAAAATAGGTGCTCGTTTGGTTGTAATTTTTTTAACATTATTCTCTGAAATTATATTATTAGAATTGTATTTAATGAGAATTGAAAAAATATACTCCGTATTTGATTAAAATTTAAATTATGAAAATTACAGAAAAGAAAATATTACTCACTTTTCTCATGTAATTAAGATTCTTGTGTGAAATTCATAGAATTAAAATATCATAACTTTTCAATAAAAATTAACTAAATACTCATATCATTTTCTATGATATTTAAATTAATGGAAATTTATTATCAATCAAACAAATGGATACTAAGCCGAATAAGTCCAATTCGACCTACTTTTTCGGTTTAATCTGACATGTCTATTATTGTAATGTTTATTACTCTTTGTGTATTGTTATGTTAAAATATTTTTATTATAGTTTAAAATGTGAAAAAAGAATAACAATATTTAGAGAGTTTAAATTTGAGATGACAATAAGTTTATCAAAAATCTTAATTTTTATTATTATATAAAATGAAATTATCAATTTTGTCATCGAAATTAGTAGTGGTCTACTTCACACCAATAGGCCTAGTAAGGGTGAAGTGCTCCCTCGCGTTTTTAAAGATGCTCTATTATCAATGAAACTCACACTCATGAAATTATGAACAAGGATTTGTTACCCTGTTATCAATACTTGATAATCTCACACTAATTAAATTATGGTACAAGGATTTGTTAACAAAACGACGCATACACAAGAACATGAAAAAGATGCACACACGATCTCACATAAATGCTCGTTCTCACCATTTACTGATTGGATTCTAAGTGTGTATAAGTGCAATATCTTATATATAATCGATGTTATATTAAGATTCTTGAATTTGTACATTATTCAACAAAACTAAGTGCAATATCTTATATATAATCGATGTTATATTGATTCTTGAATATGTACATAAATCTAGTTTTTATAAACTAAACTGTAAAAAAATTAACCCTATATGAAAATTTTTAAATATTTTAACCCTATATGAAAAATTGGTTTTTCTTATCAATGTCCGATGGCATAAGTGCATAAATCTAGTTTTTATAAACTAAACTGTAAAAAAAAAGTTAACCATGTAATGTTTATAATCCAAAGTTGTAATATGTAAACTCTTGTTGTCTTTATGTTCTAAGCTAATGCACCGGGCTAGGTAGAGGTTAGGGATTTTAGGAGATATGGTCATGAGTGACCGAGCCATGGTTGGCTCATTGAGCCTTAGCCAACTCTGGCTAAGTAACTCATGAGCCTCATTTGCTTGGCCGTGTGTTTCTGTTGTTGCTCTTGGGCCTATTCTCCTCTTGCCGATTGTATTGGGCCTATTCTTGTTGTTGGGCCTTGGCTCGCGTTGTTGGACGTGGCCCCTTCCTTCAGCTTACAAGACGGCGTCGTTTGAGGCATTTTGAGGCTGCCTTATAAGGGTCACCGATACCCTAATTTTGGTAACTTCTCGCTGTCATTGTTGAATCTCGCCGTTTGGAAGTTTTCTGAGAATGGCTCCTTGAGAGCGAATCTCACCTACTCCTTGGTGGATTCCGATGGTGCCAGAGATTGAGAGTTAGAGAAAGAAAGAGACAAAAGAAAGAAAGAAAGAGAGAAAGAGAGAGTGCTCGTAGCACTGTGGTTGCTCGATTGTGGGAAGCTTGCTTGAAGGCTTCTTTGTGTCCTTCCAGGGGACTTGCTTCATCTCTTTTCTTTGTTCTTGTCTTGCTCATGTGCCTTGTTTCTTCTCTTATTCCTTTCCTTTGCTGCATGTGTGCTTGCTTTGTAACTGTAAGACTATTGAGATATGTGTTGCATAGTGGATTTGGCTGAGTCTCCCCTCTTGAGGCTCCATAGACATAGGACTTTGTCCGAACTGCGTTAACAACTCTGTGTGTCCATTATTGCTTGTTTTCTTTTGTGATACCCCGTAATTCTGTAAGGATTATTTTGGGAATTTTTGGATTTTCCCGAACACCCGTTGTGTACGTCGGATTTAATTCAGGTAGCTTGAGACATTCTGTAATGTGCTCTGTATCTGTAATATTTTTCTCAGTGAAATAATATACAGATAACATGCATTGGATTTTAATTGTCGTTCGCGTACGATAATTTTTATCCCGGCTTAATGTCATGTTCGTTCAAAGCTGAACGGGCGGGAAAAAGGTGTCACGGCGACCGCCGTAAAGTCGCGGCGACCGCCGTAGTGAGACCCAAGAACGGCGACCGCCGTAAAGTCACGGCGCCCGCCGTCCCAATGCTCGAGGAGGCAGCTGGTGTGCCAGGCCGCGGCGACCGCCGTAAATTACGGCGCCCGCCGTAATTGCCACCTTCGTTATCCGGCGGTCCTTGCCTGTTGGTCGCCGGCGCGACTTCTGGCAAGCGCCGAACTAGCTCTAGGCCCTCTCGTTTTGAACTCCAGATGCTTGGCTATAAAAGGGGGTGTTGGGGGAAAGGTTTTGAGCCATCCAAGCACCAAATCTCTGCCAAAATTCGTCTCGCCGGAGTTATGCCCTTCGCCGGAATTTCTGAAGCCCTCGTCGGTGTCGTTTGGTGGTGTTTCTAGCAGCCCTTTTGAAGCCTCTTGGTTGCCTTTAGAGGCCAGAAACCAAGCAAGGCGGAAAGGGGTCGAAACGCGCTTTGTTTTGGTGAGATTTCTCTCGACTCTATCGGCCGTGTTCTTCACGGCGACCGCCGTGATGAATGCGGCGACCGCCGCCAAGAACGGCGACCGCCGCCAGTGCCTAGAAGGCCTTCGTGGCTTTGGCTTGGTTGGTTGTCGTCGTGGCGTCGTTTCTTTCGGGTTCTTTCGTCTTTCCATAGATTCGTACTAGTTATGTCGGATCTAACTTAGGGTTTCCTTATGGGTCGACTCGAAGGTCGTTGTGCTGTCGGAGCTATACCTGTGTCGAGCCCGGAATCCCGTTGTCTCTGCTTTGTTCCAGATCTGCGGACTAAGGCAAGTGGCGGTTCGCTCTTGCTCATCGTTCCATATTTACATTAATTATCAGTTGTTTATCTGAGTAATTAATTTGGAATGATTACTGTGTTTATCTGGAAATGGTTTTATAAACTGTTTTGGAAAATCATATAATAGGTTGTATATCTGCTAGAACGACGCTATTATCTGTGATCGCCTTCCGGGCATTTATGTGGGTTAATAGGAAAACTAATCCAAGTAAGGATTAGCTGTTTCTATTATCTCTTTGTTTAAGTCGTTTGCCTGGATGGCTTTAATGTGTATAATTGCTGTGTTAGACTATTTAGTTAACACGAGTGTTCGTAGGAACGCTAATCCAAGTAAGGATTAGTCGTTTCTTTATAACTTAATGGGCGTAGGAACGCTAATCCAGGTAAGGATTAGTCGTTTCTTTATAATTTAATATTCGTGGGAACGCTAATCCAAGTAAGGATTTGTCGTTTCTTTAAATCATAATATTCCTCGGGGTTATTGCCGAATAATTTAAGGGTCATGACCTATGCTTCTTATCCACATGTAAGGATCTGAAGTGTTTTAAGCGCCTTGCTAGCGCCAGTGGATGAACTTAATTGCAGTCCTGTGTATTAAGCACTTAGCTAGTGCATTGGGGTGGACGTAACTGTCACCCTGTAAAATAAAATGTAAGCGTTGTGGCAGTGCAATCAGGGTGAACGTAAGATCACCCGGTGTCATCATAACTTCCGTGTTCACGGAATAATCTTAAAAGCCTCAACACTGTGTGTGTGTGTATGTTGTAATTTAATAAGATAAGTACAGTTAAGCACATAATTAAACTGTAAGCGATGTATAGTGCAATCAGGGTGAACGTAAGGTCACCCGGTGTAATGATAACGCCGTTGTTACTCGGCATAATAATGTTAAGTCCCGCGTGTGTGTTTTAATTTGGGTTGACGTAATTGTTACCCTGTGATTTAAGCCTTGTTATCGCTCTTAATAACATTAACGTGTTTCAGTAATGAGTGTTTTGTAATTAAATAAGATATGCCCGAGTGCACTTAATTAATAAACCTTTGGCGAGTAGTGCAGCTAAGTTATAGTGCAGCTAGGAAAACTCGTCTTGACTTTGATCATAGTACGTTCTCTTTCCGATCTGGATTCGCTGTATGCGATGAGGTTGGTCGTGAACTGAAGCATCTCAGTTAACTTTTAAATCATTGTTGTTTGATTCTGTTAAACATTCCAGATTTGTCATATTTCCTTAAAGACTCATTTCCTTTGGAGTCTCTTTTCGAGTCGATTTCTGTGAAGATGAAGTCTTCCAGAATCTTCTCTCATGCATACCTCTTGTTGTTATTCTGTGAAAGTTTCGGGTTATGTATCGTCCCTTCGGTTATTATTTGAGGGACAATGATAGTAAACGGTTACAATCACTCGAACCACTCTGCTTTTTACCCTTGCTAGTCTATTCAAGTAGACTAACTCACGAACATTGTTCTCCGCATGTGGGCTGGTGTCATCCGTTCGATTCGGCACATCAGATGGATTGTAGATGAGAAGACTAGAAGGACTATGGAGTCGACGGTGGTTTTTTCGACGTTTTTAATAATTTCGTTTAATCAGGTTGAGATTCTTGGGCAGGTGATCATTACGATCACAACCCTTTTTGTAATATCTTTTAAAAGTCTTCCGCTGTGCCTTGTTTAAGATTTCCGTTGTAATTTATTTAAACTCTGTGTTTGTCCTATTCGGGATTGGGATGTAATCCCGGGACTCGTGTTTTATATGAATAAGGTTGTCATTTTGTATCATTGTATTTCATGATTTGTATTTAAACGGTAAAGCCTTGGGTGATCTCGGTAAGGAATACTGGGGTCACTGGCGGTAATACATTTCCAAAAGGGTTAAGTTTTGGGGGTGTTACACCTTTTTCCGTTTTTTCGAGGTTTGTCAAACGTTTTTGGGTTAGTATGATTGAAGCGAACTCAAACTAGGGTTTCTGCCATAACAAATTGGTATCAGAGCTCTTGGTTCTTGTTTGTCGCTTCCGCATGTGTGTCTTTGAGGCTTATTGAGTGTGTTGAGTCCTAAAGTATTCTCTTGCTTCTTCTGATTCTGGAAATCAAAAATCTTTGCAACTGTAAGCCAACAGCCTCTTGTGGCTTTAGTCGGCTTAGAGGTAAATTGTGAAGGTGTTATTTTCAGATCTTGAAAAACCTTGGAGAAATTAGGGTTTGCTCTTACACCCGCCTCTGTGAAACTCTTTTGTTTGTTTTTGCTCTCGTTTGACCCTTGAGCGATTTGACAGTAAAGCTCCTCAACTGTAAGTTCCTCTGTGAACTTACAAGACTTGGACTATGTGTTGTCTTATTCTAGAAGTTGTGAGACAAAGCCCTAACTTGTTAGGTGTAAGCTTTATCTCACAGCTCCTATTGTTGTGTGCTTCTGAGACCTTCTTGTTGTGTGCATGTCTTCTTGAAAAGGAGACTCTCTGCTATTTCTATCACAACTGAGTGTTTGAGATAGAGATTTTGTTTGTGGTGTTTGTTTCTGTCTTATCCCTGTTTTTCTGTTTATTGACTTGAGTTATCTCAATGGCAGAGAACAATGTCAGAATCAATCCATTTGATGGCACTGGTGACTTTACCATGTGACAAGTCAAAATGAAAGCAATGCTAATCAAGGAAAAATGTTGGAAAACTGTTAAGGGAGATTACCATGTTGATACCTCTGCTTCTGAGAAGGTGGAGCTTGATGAGCAAGCCCATTCTGAAATCATGATAAGGTTGACTGACGATGTGGCTCGTCAGGTTGTGAGTATTTCTGACTCTAAATAAATTGTGGGAAGCATTAGAAGAACTTACATGTCTAAGTCATTGCCTAGTAGAATATCTCTTCTATGTCGCTTGTTCACTTTTAAAATGGATGTCAGCATGTCATTAAATGAAAATCTTGACAAATTTCTGAGAATGACTCAAGAATTAGAAAGATGTGATGACAAGATAAAAGATATTCACCAAGCTGTGTTGTTGCTTAGTTCTTTGCCACCTCAGTTTGACACTTTTAAAGATGTGATTCAATATAGTTCTGAGAAATTAACTAAAGAAAAGATAATTGAGACTATACTTGAGAAAAATGAGATCATGAAAGTGTTTAAGTCTAAGAATGACAAGAAAACTGAGGCTAAAACTAAAGTGTTGATGGCTAAAGGCAAATATAAGAACAACAAGAATTCTCAGAAAAAGGATAAGAAGAAATCTGAAAAAACTGAGAAGAATGACAATGAGAAAAAGGATGGCAGAACTTGCTACTATTGTGACAAGAAAGGTCATTTCATTAAAGATTGTCATAAAAAGGCTAAAGATGACAAGACTAAAATGTAAATGAAACTGCTGCTATTGTTGAGACTTGTACTACTTATCCTTATGAGCTTCTCATGTGTGCCCATCATGTTGTGATTGATTCTTGATTATGGTTGTACTATGCATGCTACTTATGATAAAACCTTGTTTGAGTCTTTGCATGAATGTGATGAGGGTGAAGTCCTTTTGGGGGATCATACTGCCTTGCCTATTAAGGGGGTTGGTAGAGTTCCTATTAGGATGTTTGATGGGAAGGTGAGGATACTTCAACAAGTCATGTGGGTACCTGGCTTGAGGAGAAACCTCATGTCTGAGTCTGTCTTTGATGATTTAGGATGTCATATCAATACCCACAATGACATAAGAGAAGTCATTAGAAATGGCATTTCTCTTATCAAGAGTATTAAGAAGGGAGGGTTGTATCATGTGATATCATCTCCTGAACTTAATATCTCAACTAGGATACTGGGATGACACTTGATCTCACTAAGATGTGGCACAACAGACTTGGTCATATTGAAATAAAAGGCTTAAATTATCTGTATAAGACTGGCATTATTGATAAAAAGCCATCTGACTTGAGCTTCTGTAAAAACTGTGTTTTTAGCAAGAAAAATTGTCATAGTTTTAGCAAGTCTACTTATAGAGTTGAGAGGCCCCTTGAGTATGTGCACTCTGATCTGTGGGGTCCCTCTCAAGTTGATACTGTAGGAGGGAGAAAATATTTCATCTCTTTTATAGATCATTTTTCTAGAAAAGTTTGGGTATACTTGCTAAAATCTAAGGATGAGGCCTTTAACACATTCAAGAACTGGAAAGCTCATGTTGAAAATGAGTCAAGTCAAAAACTTGAGTGTTTAAAAACAGATAATGGCCTTGAGTTCTGCAATCATGCTTTCAAAGATTTTTGTCTTCAATTTGGCATTAAAATACACCTTACAGTGCCTGGCACACCTCAGCAGAATGGCATTGCTAAGAGGATGAACAGAACCTTGCTTGAAAAAGCAAGGTTCCTGCTCATCAGTGCTGGCATGAAGCCATCTTTGTGGGGGTGAGACAGTCACAACTGCTTGCTACCTCATAAATAGATCTCCCTCCTCTGTTGTGGACTTTAAAACTCCATAACAGTTATGGACTGGAAAGAAACCTAATTTGTCACATTTAAAGCCATTTGATTGTACTGCATATTCACACATATCACAAGGTAAGTTACAACCGAGGGCTCAAAAATGTGTCATGTTGGGTTATCCTGAGGGTATAAAGGGCTATAAGTTATTACTTATACAACCTTATGGTTATAAAGTAATAACTTCTAGGAATGTCACTTTTAATGAAAATGAATTTCATTTTAAGTCTGTTACTAATGTAAATGTTGAGAATGCAGGTACAAATGAAGAAAGTACAAGGTTTTACCTGCCTCATGAAGCAGAAACTGAGGAAGGTGATGAATATAACATTGCTCAAAGCCATGATGGGTCAATGGACTCTACTAGACCTGAAGAGCATAATGAGGAGCATGAAGGTCATGCTCCTGCACAAGGTCAAGATGACCAAAATGAGGCTACTGAAGTCACATCTACTCACCAATTAGGTAGGCAAGTAAGTTTACCTGAACCTGTCTCTGAGCATGATAATTCTATTACTGATGTTGTTGTTGAAAATTTGAATGACTATCAATTGACTAGAGATAGACAACCTAGGGTTGTGGTTCCTAATAGGAGGTTCATGTATAGTTGTGTTGAGTATGATGTGAATCTGATTGAGTTTGCTTTCATTGCTTCTGAGGTTGTGAATTCATTTACTCCTGAAACTTATGAATTGGCCATAAAATGTGTGCATGCTAAGTACTGGCTTGATGCTATGAAGTGATGAGAAACAACCCTCCAAAGGTGATGTTTTGTTTCTCTAGAAGCTAGATCTAGCCCAAGGGGATCCTTCTCCTCCTTCCTAAGCTTGAGAACACTTGAATGGCGCGTGGAAAGGGTGTTGGTTCACCGGAAAATGGGGCCGAGCAGCCAAGGGGATGGTGGCTTCGGCGAGTCCCAAGGAAACCCTCCTTGGGGGATTCCTTGGCCAAGAAGAACAAAGCCCAAGAGATGCTTGTAGATTCAAGATGTATTTGAGAAAGATTGAGAAGGGAGAGATTTGAATGCTTGGAGTTGATAGAAGTAAGTGGAGGCCTTAGGGAGATATACTCAACCTAAGGGAAATATTCCACTTCTATAATCTTCAACTAGTGAAAAAAAGAAGACAAGACAATACTTAAATAGTCTAGGGTTGCTAGGAGATTAGGAGCCCATATACAAATGGGTCCACACATCCACAAAAGGAAACACACTAAAATAAGTAGCAAAGGGAAACACACTAAGGAAATAACAAAGGGAGGCAAGGCTGAAGACAGACCCTGACTCGGCCAAGAACTCGGCCGTGTTCTTGACCGTGTCAGGATCTGTAGCAAGAACTCGGCCAAAGACTCGGCCGAGTCTTGGACCTTGTCAGGGGCTGGTCCTTCCTTGGTGTCGCGCGCCTTGATGCCTTGGAGTCGATGCCGGGTGGCTTGATTGTCGTGGCATTGAGGTGTCGACGTCTTGGTTGTCACTAACCGGGACTCATCACTCTCCCCTTCTTAGCTTCGAAGCGTCCTCGCTTCGATGATGAAGGAAGCCTGGGAGATGAAGGACGGGTAGTGGCGCGTCTCCCCTTCTTAAAGGTGAAGGTGGAGTGAGGGAGACCGCCACTAGCACAAAGGAGGATGAGCATACAAGAGTCGTCGGATGGCTCCTTGGGCACAACAAGTTGAGGGGCCTCATGGACAAGCATGGCAGCCGGCGGGAGGACCTACAACAAAGTAACTCAACAACAAAATGTGAGAATATCCTACTCCCCGGGGTGGTTCTACGAAGGGCCCTAGGCACGGTCCAAAAGGGAGATGGGGTCGGTCCAGCCCTAAGATGGTAGGTGATGGGATGTCTTAGGTCTGGTGGCCAAATATGGAAAACCAAAGCAGTGGGCAACCTCAAGGTCATGTGTGAGATCCTACAAGCTAGGGGGTTGGCCAAGTGGGAGAGATGAACTAGTAGCACCCAAAGAGAATCTCTCCTCTTCTTAGGAGTTGGCCACCCGACTACAAGAGCGAGACACACAACCACCCAATTCCCGGTATAACAGGATACAAGAATGCTAGGGTCAGGAGGGCGATACCTAGGAGAAATCAATGGGACAAACACCCAAACACGGGGCCACAAAAGGTGAGGTCCTAACGAAAGGGTCCCTAAGGAGGCTAGGTGTGGGGCTATCCTCAAAGGCTCTGTGTCAACCTGAAATACCTTATGCATGAGGTGCCTAGAAAGGGATGTATGGCCAGTCCATAAAGGTCCATAATCAACATGATACTCCATGGGTAAGGGGTTCCAAGGAAGCGCTCTAGGTATAATCCTCAAAGGTCCCCAAACAACATGACAAACCTTTTGCAAAGAAAACCTAGGGGAGGATCTAGGCATACTCAAGGACAAGGCGGAGAGATGGCAGCCCGTACCCCCATAATAGGCCCAAAAATCAACATTGCAAAGACGCATAATAAGGGCATTATCATGGTATGGGGTACGCATAATCAACACATGAAGCGTCCTAAAGGTATGCCGAAAGAGGGAATATGCAAAGCACACAACATACGTAACTAGGAGAGGAAAGAAATGAAGTGAATACATCTCATGCAACAAGGATGGGGAGCTATGAAGCAAACATGAGTATGCCAAATCCAAGGGTATAACATGCGAGCCTTTTTTATTGCCTAAGGCACTAAATGCAATAACATGAGACGTATATGTCATAGGAAGTGTAAGGTCATATGCAAGAGTAGTGACATCACTCTTCCTAAGCCTAAGTATGTGCTTCATGATGCAACAAGTCAAACAATTATCATACTTAGGCATGTAGGAAATAACAAGCAATAAGTGAAACTTCGTTGGCATGAATCGAGACATGGAACCATAATGCAAACAAGAATGTGTAGTCCTAGATGCAAAACAATTTGTCTTCATACATAAAGCTCTATCCAAAGATGTAAATGGAAAATCATGCAAGGCATCACTCAAGGGCATAAAAGGAGAGACAAAAGAAGGTACCTCCCTAAATATAGGGGTCATTGGAGCGTCTCCGTTGTAGGGGTTAAGAGCTGGCCTTGGAAGCTTGTAAGGCTCGTCATCCATAGCATGTACCTCCTCTTGGAGTGAGAGTGGCAAGCAAGAAGGAACAAGAGGTGTGGCATCCACCCAAGGCATAGCCAAAGAGCTCATGGAGCTGCGAGTGATGATAGGGCGAGGCACCCACTGAGGCGCAACCAAGGCACCCCCAGACGCGGTCATGGATCCTTGAGGCGCAGCAGGGGCGCTGCACGGCGTAGCCGAGGCGCTTTGAGGCACGGCCAAGGCGCGCTGGGGATCAGACAAGGCGCAATGAGGCTCGGGCAAGGTGTCATGGCGCGGCGCGGATGAGGCATCGTGAGGAGCGGCTGAGGCCATGTGAGGCGCGCCCAAGTCAATGTCAAACACGTCCAAAGGAGGCTGAGGCGCATGCAAGGGTACTTGAGGTGCGACCAAGGCGCATGTAGGCTTTTCCAAGGCAAACTGAGGCGCAGCCATGGAACAAGAAGGCACAACCGAAACGATCCGAGGTGCGACCAAGGCATGTTGAGGCGTGCCAATTGCAACGTTGTTTTAGGCCTCTTTCCAAGGAGCAACCACGTCAATAGTAGCCTCTCCGTGGGCTTCATGGTCGGAGATGTGGTGGGTGAGCATCGGGAAGGCGCGTGCACATGCACTTGGGCCGGCTAGCGTGGATCTCGGGGCATAGTGGTGAGCCATGACGTAGACGAGTTGGGCCCAAGTGTGGATGGGCGGGAGGCCTCCGAGACGTAGGGACTCTTGCACCGTTGTCCACCACGTACGGGCATAGTCGGTGAAGTACCAAGTGGCGATGCGCACCTCCTCGCGAACATCATAATCTGAGCGGCCAAAGACATAGCGTGTGTGGCGCTCCCATGCCAAGAACTCGGAACCACCGTCGTTGCAACCGGTGAAGGAGTAGAAGGACACCCCTACACCATGGCCCTCGGGTTGGCTAGGCACATAAAGGTTCGACTGGGGCCGGGCTCGAGCATGCCGGTAACCGGATGGCATTCGGTCATATCCTCCTCTTGGTGGCATGGAATGAGGCGCTGAGGGGCGCTTGGAGCTGCGGCCGGGGACACCACAGGAAGCTCGAGGTCAAGGGCGGTGGTATTGTTCAAACCCGACGGCTTTCTCGAGGAGATAATCGAACTCATCGTCCATCGGATATTCCATGGCCTCGTCACCTAGGAAAACCAAAGGAAAACGCCAATCAAATGTTCCAAGGAAAGTGGTAAGACATAACACAAGACCAAATAAAACAAACAAGGGAAATGCAAGAAGGGAATAACAAACAAACAAACAACACACACAATGATGTCTACACAACAAGACAAGTGAGGTCTAGGGCAAGCAAAGGGCAATCAAAAGAAAAGAGACTAAGACATAAGCAAGACAAGTCAATGGCTCATGCAAGGGTTGTCAAGGAAAGGTATTGCATGTAACTTGACAAGTGGGAGAAACCCAAGACACCTTCTAACCAAGCCAATGTGTATTCCTTAGGCTATGTAGATAAAAGGACCAAAGTGTAACTTAGGGTGGCAAGCTCAATGGGAGAGCAATTCGGTCAACCTATGGGTCCAACAAGAGGGTGAAGTAGCTATGGCAAGGGAGAGAAGAACATGGAGGGGAGGGCTTAGTGGCCCAAGTTGCCAAGTGAGGGTGAGAGAGTCCACCAAGGGTTGTAGCTATAAACCGAAAGAAAGAAAGAAAAGGAGCTTGACCTTTGCTTTGCCTTTTGTATTTTTTTTATTTTTTTTGTATTCGGTTGTCCTTTTTTTTTTTTGGGTCTCTTGCCTTTTGTTTTGACCTCTTGAAAGTATGTTTGGCTTTTTCTTAGGCAAAGGAAGCAAAGACTAGCAAGACTTAGTGTGTTGATGCAAGGAGTGGAACCACAACACTTTGTTTTTGTAATGAAGGCAACAAGGGATGCAAATTTTTCTTTGTTTAGAATTGCCAAGTCACCATGTAGTGGTGTGACTAGGCCTAAGAAGAGAAGAGGAAGAAGGCCCCTTGCCACATCATAATTTCAACCTCCCTAAATAAAACTCCACTAAGATTGTCCTCCAATACCTCCCACTAACCCATCATCCTAAGGTACTAGTTGGTCTTTACCTAAAATAGCCAAGGAGACAAATAGTACTAGGAGAAGGTGGAGAAGGCCTCCCAAGGACAAGTTACATGCAAGGGACAAAAGGACAAGGGGGACCACAAGTACACAATTCAAACAAGGGCAAGCAAGGGAGGGGAGTGATTTCGGCAGGTAGGGGCTGTTGGGTGGCAGATGGGGTGGTGGTGGGCGGAGCTAGGGCGGCGGAAGGGGTTTTCCGGCGGCCGGAGGTGGTGGAGGTCGCCGGAGATGGGTTTTTTTTGTGTGTTTTTTTGTTGTTTTTGTAAGGGAAGCTAGGAACAACTAATCTAAACATGAAAATAGCATGGAAAACATGAAGAAACACATGGAAAACAGAGAAGATATGAGCATGCAAACTTTAACACAAAACAAGAAGAACAAGAAAAAAATTTCTAGCTAGCAAGGAAGCTAAAGAGCAAAACACATGGAAACATGAAAGCAACACAAGAGAACATACTAGCTATGAACATGAATCATTAAAAATGAAATTTTAAAGGGAGAAGATGACTTAGCTTGGGCACTTGGCTCTTGATACCAATTGATGAGAAACAACCCTCCAAAGGTGATGCTTTGTTTCTCTAGAAGCTAGATCTAGCCCAAGGGGATCCTTCTCCTCCTTCCTAAGCTTGAGAACACTTGAATGGCGCGTGGAAATGGTGTTGGTTCACCGGAAAATGGGGCCGAGCAGCTAAGGGGATGGTGGCTCCGGCGAGTCCCAAGGAAACCCTCCTTGGGGGATTCCTTGGCCAAGAAGAACAAAGCCCAAGAGATGCTTGTAGATTCAAGATGTATTTGAGAAAGATTTAGAAGGGAGAGATTTGAATGCTTGGAGTTGATAGAAGTAAGTGGAGGCCTTAGGGAGATATACTCAACCTAAGGGAAATATTCCACTTCTATAATCTTCAATTAGTGAAAAAAGGAAGACAAGACAATACTTAAATAGTCTAGGGTTGCTAGGAGATTAGGAGCCCATATGCAAATGGGTCCACACATCCACAAAAGGAAACACACTAAAATAAGTAGCAAAGGGAAACACACTAAGGAAATAACAAAGGGAGGCGAGGCTGAAGACAGACCCTGACTCGGCCAAGAACTCGGCCGTGTTCTTGACCGTGTCAGGATCTGTAGCAAGAACTCGGCCTAAGACTGAGCCGAGTCTTGGACCTTGTCAGGGGGTGGTCCTTCCTTGGTGTCGCGCGCCTTGATGCCTTGGAGTCGAAGCCGGGTGGCTTGATTGTCGTGGCATTGAGGTGTCGACGTCTTGGTTGTCACTAACCGGGACTCATCGTGAAGGAGGAAGTCTTGTTTATGCATGCTAACAAGACCTGGATGTTAGTTTCTAAACCTGCTAATGCTAGACTTATTGACTGCAAATGGATTTACAAATTAAAAGAAGGGGCTCACAGTGGTGATCCCCCTAGGTATAAAGCTAGATTGATAGCTAAAGACTCTACTCAAAAAGAAGGCATAGACTATAATGACATCTTTGCTCATGTGGTGAAATATAAGACTTTAAGACTTCTTTTGGATATAACTGTCGTGTTTGACTGGGAACTTGAACAAATGGACGTTAAAACTGCTTTTTTGCATGGTGACCTGCATGAAACTATTTATATGAAACAGCCTAAGGGCTTTGTGGATTCTGCTAAGCCTGATCATGTATGTTTATTGAAAAAATCTATATATGGCCTAAAGTAGTCCCGTACACAGTGGAACATAAAATTTGATTCATGCATGAGGAAACTTAGTTTTCAAAGAAGCAGTTATGAACTTATGATACATGCTTATACTTCAAGGGTGTTAAGTCTAAATCTCCTTTATATGTGCTCCTCTATGTTGATGATATTCTGTTAATGTGCAATTCTAAAATTCTCATTGCTGGTGTTAAAAGAGATTTGAAACTGCATTTTGACATGAAAGACTTAGGAATTGCTCAGAAAATCCTAGGGATTAAATCACTAGAAATAGACAAAGAAAAACTATGTGGTTGTCTCAATGTGATTATGTGAAAAGGTGCTTGATAGATTCAGTATGTCTGACTCTAAACCTACTTTTATTCCCTTAGGAGGGCATTTAGACTTAACCAAAAGGAATTGTCCTACCACTGCTCATGATATAGCTAAGATGTCCAAAGTTCCTTATGATGTTGTTGTGGGCATTGTCATGTATGTTATGCTCTGCACTCGACCTGATTTGGCCTTTGTTATTATTGTTCTCAGTAGATTTATGTCTAATCCTGCAGAATGTCATTGTCTTGCTATGAAATTTCTGCTTAGATATATTTGTGGCACTAAGAATCTTTATCTTGTTTACACTGAGCATTCTCCTGCAAATGAATTATTTGATTATGTGGATTCTGATTATGCTAGTAACAAGGACAATAGAAAGTCCACAACTGCTTATTATTATACTTGGGTTGGTCATTGTATTTCACAGTTACAATATGTTGTAGCTTTATCTTCTACTGAGACTGGGTATATAGCAGCTACTGAGGCAGCTAAAGAGGCTATATGGTTGACTGGTATTTTGAGTGAGATACAGATTGTTCCTATGTTACTTGTTTTGCATATGGATAGTCAAAGTGCTTTATACTTGTGTAAAGACCCTATGTTTCATGAAAGGTCTAAGCACATAGATGTCAGACACCACTTTATTAGAAATAAAGTGGAAGAGAAAGTGCTTGAGGTTAAGAAGATCAAAGGTGAGTATAATCCTGCTGATTTTGGCACCAAGATAGTCATTGCTGACAAGTTCTCATTCTGCAGGAATTTTTTGCACATTTGGGATGCAAACTGAGCTCACTTGAGCTGAGTGGCCGACGATGGACGGGTGGCAATGATGTTCCAATCCACTATGGCGACTGTAGGCAGCATATCTCAACACTTGGATTAGGAGGGAATTTGTAATGTTTATAATCCAAAGTTGTAATATGTAAACTCTTGTTGTCTTTATGTTCTAAGCTAATGCACCAGGCTAGGTAGAGGTTAGGGATTTTAGGAGACATGGTCATGAGTGACCGAGCCATGGTCGAGCCATGGTTGGCTCATTGAGCCTTAGCCAACTTTGGCTAAGTAACTCATGAACCTCATTTGATTGGCCGTGTGTTTCTGTTGTTGCTCTTGGGCCTATTCTCCTCTTGCCGATTGTATTGGGCCTCTTCTTGTTGTTGGGCCTTGGCTCGCGTTGTTGGACGTGGCCCCTTCCTTCAGCTTACAAGACAGCGTCGTTTGAGGCATTTTGAGGCTGCCTTATAAGGGTCACCGATACCCTAATTTTGGTAACCTCTCACTGTCACTATTGATTCTCGCCGTTTGGAAGTTTTCTGAGAATGGCTCCTTGAAATAGCGAATCTCACCTACTCCTTGGTGGATTCCGATAGTGCCAGAGATTGAGAGATAGAGAAAGAAAAAGACAAAAGAAAGAGAGAAAGAGAGAGTGCTCGTAGCACTGTGGTTGCTCGATTGTGGGAAGCTTGCTTGAAGGCTTCTCTGTGTCCTTCCAAGGGACTTGCTTCTTCTCTTTTCTCTGTTCTTGTCTTGCTCATGTGTCTTGTTTCTTCTCTTGTTCATTTCCTTTGTCGCTTGTGTATTTGCTTTGTAACTGTGAGACTCTTGAGGTATGTGTTGCCTAGTGGATTTGGTTGAGTCTCCCCTATTGAGGCTCCGCAGACGTAGGACTTTGTCTGAACTGCGTTAACAACTTTGTGTGTCCATTATTGTTTGTTTCCTCTTTATGTTTTTTCGAGGTTTGTCAAACGTTTTTGGGTTAGTACGATCGAAACGAACTCAAACTAGGGTTTCTGCCATAACAAACCCTATATGAATTTTTTTAAATATTTTAAATAACTAAAATTCAGCTATAATCCTTCTAAATTTGAGTTATAGTTCGGTTAGAAAAATTGATATATTCCTAATACATTAAAGAAGAAGGCAAATATCTTTAGAAGAAATTGTGCCATTGGTTAAAGACTTAAAGTTCTATTTGACACATGATCTACTAATATGTGTAAACTTCCTATATTCGATGAGTTGTATATAGACCTGGTAATCGGGTCGGACGGGTCGGGTTCGGGTTTTGGTTAACCGGGTTTCGGTTAAATCGGGTTATGGTCAATCGGGTCGTTAACAATTACGGGTTGATTGGGTCGGGTTCTGCCGGGTTTAGTGCCGGTTCAGGTCGACCCAACGGGTCCAAAGTGTCAGTTTTTTAAATAATTTTTACAATAAATTTTACAATAAAATAATAATTTTAATAATAAAATAATAATTTTAATAATAATATATTATTTTTACTAATAAATAATATTTTTAATAATAACAGAATTAATATTATATCACTATTTAGTAAAAAGTTGTATAATATTCATTATAAACGAGGTAATACATATGATTAGGTCGAGTCGGTTAATCCAACGGATCAGGTCATATCAAACCCAGATTTATTCGGGTCATCGGGTTCGGGTCTTTCTTGACCCATTGATTTTGGATCGGGTCTCAACCCTAACAATATTAGATGGGTCGGGTCGGGTTGTCAGGTCATGTTTTGCCAGGGCTTGTATATCAAGCTAATATGTGTAAACTTTCAATATCAGATGAGATTGTCGAGTACTCCTCGCACGTAAGAATCCAACAAGCTACCTCCATGTCTAAGTGCTCGTTTGGTTGATAAGTAAATTCCCATAAATTTAAATATCATAAGTAATATCAAATATATGTATTTGGTTGGCTTTTTCTTTTTGAAAATCCAGATATTCTAATTCATGTGATTCTCAATTCTTACAAAATACAGAAATTCCAATCACCCAGAGATGGGTATGTAAGAATTTGTTTTCCCATATTTTTCATAATTTAGATTTTAAACAAACATGATTTACTAATTCTCATAAATTCAAATTTCCATAATAAAATAATTTATTTTCTAGGAATTACACTTCATGTATTCAACCAAACTAACAGTAAGGCACACTGTATCAATTATCAAGAGCGTCTATCAACCGCGAAAGAGAAATTTACTTCTCATCAGTTCTCAACATTCAAACATATTACTTAGCCAAAATATAATAATAAAAATAGACAAGATACATAAGCAGCAGCATTCATTTCCAGCAACAACTGAAGATTACAAGAACAAGTGAAACCTTTATGAATATTTCATTGATCAACATCATTGAGTAACAATCATCTAGAGAGGTCTGATGAAAGCTCAAAGATTCAGTTTGATAATTCTTCTAATGTATGTGGAAAGGAGAGACTCCATTCATCAGAGGTTGAGTTTACCGGCCAAGTACCAGGAGTGCATAGAAAGACAGCCAAAGGAGAGTATGTTGGCGAGTGAAGACAAGCCATGGATCATCCCAAACTTCTTGTTCATGGCTGCTAGCTCCGGGTTCGCCTTGGCTGCTTCTCTGTTCTTCGACCACCCCACTTCTTCTCCGATGTTCTGCTCCCTCTCCACCTTGTGCCTTTTCTTCATCATCTGGGTTCGATTATATACAGCACAACAATTACACATTTGAACTGAAGGCCACATTGGATTGCATTGTAAGTGTCTTGATCTAATCAATGGAACCCTAGAGAATCGTTTTTGGAAGACGATTTCATTGCAACTGTATTACTGTAACAAGCTCAATTTCAATTAGGTATCTATACTTAGAACAAATTGCACCAATACAGATCGTTTGATTATTCGAAAATTTATGGAAAGCAGATCCAGCCGAATCGATTGCGAATTCAGACAGCGAGTATTGAATTACAATTGTGAAGTTTAAAAGGATGAATTCGTGCGAGAGCAAGTGAATACCTGGACTGTCATGGGGGTGAAAATGAACAGATTGGAGAGATTAAACAGGAACGAGGCAGCGAGGAACCCTAATTGATACTTCTCAGACTGAGAGGACGACTTCCATGGGTGAAAGTAACCGAAAGCCGCAACCGCCGCCGCGCAACAAACCCCAACCAGCGTAAAGTAGGCCGGGAACATCTTGCTTTGCAGATTCCCGAACTGGTGCCTCGGCAAATTCCTATCCAAAAAAAATCCCCAAATTAGCAGATTAAACATATATGTGAAATGAAATGAGAGGAATTGGATGATCGGGAGTACTTGAACATGATGATGCCGCCGATGAAGGTGACCCAGAGGGCGGCGCCCCATGCGGTGGAGAAGCATAGGAGGTGGACGAGCTTCAAGTAAGGGGTGAAATTGACGCCGGCGCCGGAGCTGGAGCCAAAGGTTTCCGGCGAGAAGATTACTCCGACGGCCAGGAACGCCACCGCCACCACGAATCGGCTTAGCCAACCCATTAACTCTCTAATTTCGCTCTCACTTTGAGAGTTTGGAAATGGAGAGATGAGAATTGTAAATGCGAGTAGGTGAGTCGCAGCCCTCGAAGGAGGTAAAGAAGACCGTGAAGTGGTTTAATGGAGGTTCTAGAAGACTCTTTCCCTAAATTTATTCTACGCCCACCTAACCTTAGATTAGTCTCTATTAAGAATGGCTCGGACCTTTCAAAAAAAAAAAAAAATGGCTTGGTGTTTTTTTTCTATAGGGATAAGCTATTTTTTAATGTAAAAGTTAGACTGTTATTAAGATTGATTTCCAGTTTTTAATACTTTTACTTTTAAAAATTAAAAGTTATGAGTTGGTTGTGATATTTTTCAATAAATTTGAGTAGCTAATGTTTGAATAAGATCAATCAAGTTAATTTCACAAAAAAATATGAATAAGTTGTCACAAAAGATTTTATGGAATAAGGGTAAAGATATGATAATATCTCTTCCATGGACAAACCAATATTTCATTGAGATTATTAACAAATGTTAAGTTGTCACTTTCGATTTCAATTTTATTCAGTTTCATTTAGTTTACTTTTAGAAAGGCATTGCGAAATGCAAGATCCTTTGATTTTAACGCGATTGATTTTTCACAATTATGAGCGTGGATTGGAATGGTTCTACTTTTCCCTATGATATTCACTTGTTATAATTTATTAGTGCTTTCTTGGGAGTTGTCTATCATAACACTCTTTTTATCACTTATCACACTCCTATATTCCTATTTATGTTAATTTACCAAACTACTCATATAAAAAATAACAACTGAAATTCAAATCCGTGAAACTCTTCCTGTATTGGAATATATCTTATGCTCGGCCGCCCCCAGGACTTGATTAATGTTCTTCCCCCGGATTAGTAATATGATTCCCTTAAAATTTTGTCTCCCCACACAGTGGTGGCCAGAGACAAGAGATTTTATTTCGATTTCCAAGCGAATCTCCGTCAATTTGAAGAGATCGGCCAGCGGTTACTATGCCCATATATAATCAAGTACATAAATCCTACAATCCTAACCATTCACAATCACTATCTGTGTGGAATGAAACTGTGTAGGAAGTCCGTGGGCCGATAGATTGGGGGTCGTGCACACACAAAGCCCAATATATAAGCTAGTAGGGTTTCATCCTAAAACCAATTGGCAATAGGAGAAGTGATCCACTAAACTTATATACTAGTCTTGCTATTCTCAACTTTTCAATGTGGGATGAGTTTTATATCCCAACACGCCCCCTCAAGTGCAACTGGTCTGGCCTAGTTAACACTTGGACAACGAGTCTAGCATCTCAGTCTCTTTATAGTTAGCCCAAGAACGGGTGGCTAGCAACTTGCTAAGCCCAACCCAAAGAACCAGGGAGACGATCGAACCCAGAACGGAACCTACTCTGATACCATGTAGAATTGCGGATCACGATTTGCGGATCACGATTTGGGGATGTAGAACCTGCTTTTGCATGAGTCATCTTAGCAGCCTGTAATGTATCTTTGATATATTTTTGCTGAGTCAAATATGTGCCATGATCAGTCCAAAAGATTTCCATCCAAAGGAAATACCTAGCATTACCAAGATCTTTGATAGTGAATGCCCTGTGTAAAGCTTCATTCACTGACTTAATACCCTCAACATCATTTCCTGTAACCAGGATATCATCAACATACACCATGATAACTAAGAAAGAATGTTCCTCATTCTTTACAAAAAGTGAGTAATCATTGATGGATTGAGCAAAACCCAACTTCACTAAGAAACTGGATAACTCAAGGTTCCATTGCCTTGAGGCTTGCTCGAGGCCATAAAGGGACCTCTTCAATTTACAAACCTCTCCAGGATTACCTTTACCATACCCTTTTGGAATCTGCATATATATGTCTTCTTCCAGATAACCATGTAAAAAAGCATTGTTTACATCCAATTGATGTAAAGGCCAATTCTTAGTTGTAGCCAAAGCTATCACTATTCTCACTGATCGGGTGAAAATAGTCGTTGTACCCCTAATCAAAAGTAAATCCTAAAATCCTCACTAAACAAAGTATAGTAAGCAAGTCAGGGTCGATCCCACAGAGAAGGAAGGAATTCAATGGTGGTAGCATGCAATGTCACAAAGGGGGGTTGTATGGTTGGTCACAAACGAAACAAACAAAGCAAAGTAGAATGGATGAAATATCAATAGAGAAAAACACTTAGCCAAGTAATGTCCACATAAGTCATTCAAAGGTTGTTCATAGATTAAGTCTTATCTTCCTATTCGGTTATTCCTGTCCCGATCTTATGTAAATTCAGAGGGAAATCTTCCACAAAGAACCCTTACCAATGAATAACCCTAGTACCACTAAAGGTTCAACCCAAAGACAGCAATGCATATAAGAATTAACCAGGATACACAGAACGCTCGCTCAGATGCATTTACCATGTAATCAATTCCCACATAGATATAATCCACAGATGCAGATAACAATCAATGCTTGCTACTTATACTAGAGCGTTAGCCCAACAGTTCCCTAGTATTAGCAATAAGAATGAAAGCAATAAACCTAGGTGATCAGTCTAGATAAACCAACAAACATTCAAGTATGAATTTGCTTAGAGAAAAGATATAACTCAATAGGAGAGATAGATAGGAGCAAAACCTCACAACCAGATGAACGAACTCATGCTTTCATTACCGGAGTAAGCCAAAGAGGCTTAGCTCCTCATAGACATGGTAGAAACTTCAAAGGAATAAACAACGATGAATTGAAATTGCAACTAAAGTTTGGAATGAGTGTTTTTCTAACCCTAATGCATAAGGAGAGTATTTATAGGGCCCTAACAAATGACCTAGCCCATTAAGAAAAAATAACTGAAATAGAAATAAGAAAAAGGGAAAAGAAAACTAAAAAGATAATTCGGAATAAGTCTGAGCCTCTACCGTGTCAGACCCGCAATCGCGGGAGGTGGACCTTGATCGCGGCCCATGTGGCTCCGCGCCCTTCAATTTCTCCACGCCCGCAGAAAACTCTCGACATGCTCCGAGGCCCGCGATCGCGGCACCCATGCCCGCGATCGCGGTTAATGCTCGGCATTCTTGTCCTTTGCCTTGCACCAACCCGTCTCCTCTTCACTCCTTGGCGTCTTCTCTTGATGGCTTCCTTCCTCAGTGTCTTCATGATCTCCAAAGTAGCTCAAACACCTCCAAAAATACAAACTTCGCCTCCAAACGCCATACACAAGAATGTGTCTAAATCTACCCGAATGGTACCAATAAAACCTCTAATAACTCTTAGTTAAGCCCTACAAAGTAGTGCTTATCAAACTCCCCCATGCTTAGACCTTTGCTCGTCCTCGAGTAAACTAAAAGAAAGTCTACTCCTCCAATGTAGCACCCAAGGTCTCAGGAAGCATATCCTCCAACTAAGAGTTACCTAACCCATGCCAAAGCTTCTGGCACCAATCTTATCTACAACACATCCACAACTCAATAAACTTGAGGGCAAGCAGAGTACTTCCCCCAAACTCAACCCGGACATTCAATAGTGTAAAGTGACCTCTAATCCTAACCTCCATCTATGACTCCTTATGCCTCCCAGAGTGACCTACCCGACAATCCTTCTTTGGCTCCTCTTCTTATGTCGCCCCTCCAAGTAAAATGAGATCCTAAAATCACTCCTCTTCTTTTCACTCATTTTGCCTAGGAGCCCTTTCGGGTTTTCATCCTAGCCACTCATATTTTTTTCATAGATGTGCTCATAAATGCTCACGTCACTCAGACACCTTTTTACCCCAGCCTAGCGCTGGTCCGGACCACCTGCTTTTTACCCAAGCCGCCCTTTCAGGTTTTCAGCTTGTCCCAGGATTTTCGAATTTTTTTTTAAAAGAAATGCTGAAATTCGAAATGCTAAAAATCAAAGTACAATGCTGGAAAAGAAATATGTACAAGATAGATAGTGAATACTCTACTCCCCCATGCTTAAATCATGCATTGTCCTCAATGTATGGAAGACAGGAAAAAGATAAGGGGAAAATAGAAATACTCACTGGGGTGGAGGCCAATACCCATAAGCGTTGAAAAAAGCCTCAGCTCTTCTCTGCATCTGAATCACCTGGTCCTCAACAGTGGTGAGGTGACTGTCCAGGCGGTTGGCGTGGTATGCAAGGTTGACCTCCATGTTGCGCTGCCACTCAGCGCTCCGTCGCTCGTGCTCATCCAGGCGGGTGGAGACTTGGCGTTCCCACTGAACGCTTCTCCTCTCATGCTCCTCTAGCCTCTGGGAGATGCCGCGTTCCCACTCGACACTCCGTCGTGTATGCTCGGCCTGCCGCAGCTGTAGGTTGGCCATTCTGTCCAGGAGTTGGTCCCAGGGCGCCCCTCCAGATCTACTACCAGACCCAGATGCCTGGTAGGTATAGTCAGGGTAAACAGGTGGGCCCCTGGAACGCAGCGGGGATGGCACATCGCTCTCCATGTCCACCGCTACAGTCGCTTCCTCCTCCTCATCGTTGTCGTCGCCGTCCCCTTCGTCTTCGGACGACGACCCCTGCTCTCCATCGGCATAGAGGTAAAAATCCCTCGCCCGGGGCCCATAAGGCATCGGACGAGGCAGCCTCATTCGGTGGGTCCTTTCCTTCTTGGAGAGCCAGATGTACTCTCCACCACGGACCTCCAGCAGATGGGATCTCCGCAGCAGTGTGATGTTGTAGGTGTAGATGTCGGCGGGGAAATCCCAATGGTCCGCGATGTTCTCGTATTGCTGGGCGATAAGCGTCACCATGCCCCCCATGGAGATCTTGCCGCCTGTCTTCTCCCTCAGCCTGAGACAACTGGAGAGGAACAAATCGACCCAGTCGGGGGTGTTGTGGCTCTCCGGTGTCAAACACCTGAGCACTATAAGGTCCAGCGTCGGAACCTTGTTCACTTCCCCCTGTCCCAGGAAGGACATGGCGAGCACCTTGTGCGCCAGCCTCAGACAGGGGTGCGTCAGCTTGTAGTTATACTCGCCGGCGCTGGGGTTGAGTACCTCCCGGGTCGCATCCTGCCAGAAGGGCTCTGGCAAGGAGCCTGCGGCCTCCCAATCCTCGGCGGGAGCCTGAGTAACGCCAAACAGGTCCCGCAGACCTTGGTAGGACATCATCCTCTGCCGCCCCAGCAGGTTGAACGTGATCCCGTCGTCGTGGCGCTCCAGCGTGGCCAGGAACTCCAGGGTCAGCTCGTGCGAGGACGGGGCGGCTAGGTCAATGAAGTTGACAAGCCCTCCGTGGCTCAGCAACTGTTGTGTGCAGTCCTCCAGTCCGAGTCGTTGCAGCGTCGGCCGATCGAAGAACTTCGTCTGGATGAACTTCCGCGCGCTGAACGTCTCGTAGTAGCGCCTGTGCCTCTGGCTCCTCATGTTGCCTACGAAGGCTGCCATGGTGGGAAAAAGGGGCGAGAAAGCACAACAGAAAGAGTACCGAAGGGACCCGCGATCGCGGGGTGTGGGGCGCGGTCGCGGTTTATGCTCGACTCGAAGCTTGCTGGAGAATATGGGCCGCGATCGCGGGGTTGATGCCGGCGATCGCGGTTTCTGGGTTTGCAGCGAACTTCGAGAAAAAAATGGCTCCGGTGCTTTGCGGTGGTCACGGGGTTTGGCGTGGGTCCGGCGATCGCGGCTCGTGAGGCTATGAGAAATCCACGAGTTGGAAAATGGAGATCTCACCCAAACGACGTCGCGGCGTCGGAACGATAGTCACGGGGCTACAGGGGGGTGTCACGGTGGTCGGGGTCTGAGATCCGATCTGGTGAGAGCTGGTGGTGGAGGTGTTGTAAAATGCCTCCACCGCCTCTCGCCATTTATAATTGCCGCGATGAACACCCGCGATCGCGGGCCCTCAGCCCCGCGATCGCGGGGTTAATGCCCCTGCATTCATAGCAGTCGGTGCGAGTTACGAGGTGCTGACTGCCTCGAAAAACGCGCCGGTTTTATTAAACCGTGGGCCATTTTTTTTTTGCTAGAACTCGCCATGGATCGCCGAGGGGAAACCGCGATTGCGGGTGTGATACCGCGATCGCGGGTGCTGGATTCTGGCCTCCGATGCATAGTCAGTTCTAGTGCCCACAGAAAAAGAAAAACAAGTGCAAAGAAAGAAAAATAAAATCTAAGTCCTAGGAAAGGTAAAAACATAAATGAGTTCAACGACTCATACCTCGGGTTGCCTCCCGAGCAGCGCCATAGTTATCGTCGCAGCACGACGTCCTGCTGTACTTCTCATCCGGGGTTGCCTCTTGCAACCGTACTCCTTGCTCTTGTATCTGGAGGATGATCCGGAATGTTCTCCAACCTATACTTTGTCTTCCTTTTGTCGAACTCCATGCTGATTGTGCCTCTGCCCACGTCGATCTTTGTGTTGGAGGTCTTCATGAAAGGCCTCCCTAGCATTACTCGTCCTCCTCGTTTCCCTGTGTTCATGACAAAGAAGTCTGCAGGAAAAACATGGGTATCGACGCTTACCAGTACGTCCTTCACAACGCCCTCAGGAGTGATGACGGAGTTGTCAGCCAGTTGGATGACGATTTCCGTGCTCTCTAATGGTCCAACGTCGAGGTTGTTGTAGACGGATAGTGTCAAGACATTGATTGAAGCTCCCAAATCCAGCAATGTCTCGCTGAATTCAGTCTTCCCAATCTTGCAGGGCACGCTGAACATTCCAGGATCCTCTCACTTCTTGGGAATCCTCTTCTGCACCACAGCCGATATATCCTTCTTGACCTTTGGCTTCTTCTTAGATCGCTCCTTTTGCTCCGCTATGGTCTTGCGTAGCTCTCTCAAGAAGGGGCTATCCGGGTAGTCCTGGTATATCTCGCAGTATATTTCCGTATTCCCTTCATCTTCTAATGTTGCAGGGAATGGCACCGGGATGTCAAAATATCCCTCCGGATAGTCATACTTGTTCATAAATGTCTTGCGAGGCGGAGCGCTTTCCGAGAGTTGATCGCGGGTGTCAACCCGCGATCGCGGTTCTCGCACTGGTTCCCCGCGATGGCGGCTGTCATGTCCGCGGTCGCGGTTAATGCTCGAATTTATGCTCGAGTTTTTCTCGGCTTTTGGGTCCGTAAACCCGCGATCGCGGCTGTCGCCCCGCGATCGCGGTTTTGCCTCGTACTTCTCTTTTAAGTCCAGCTTCTCTTCTTCATTCTCCCATCTTGGCCTTGACGTCATGCAGTTGACGTTTTGCCTTGGATTAATCTCAGTTTGAGATGGGAGTGCTCGTGACTCTCTAGCTTCGAGCTTGCTGACCGCCTGGGAGATCTGCCCTACCTGCTTCTCCAGGTTCTGGATACTGGACTTGGTCTCTTGTTGGAACTGAACCATGTTTTGCTGCATGGTTCCTACTGTCTGCATCAGCGTGGTCATGTGATGTGCCGGTGTATTGACCTGGTCCTCTAGATTCATAGCGCGGGGAGCTGGAATAGGGGTCGTACCGTTGTCTTTTTTGGTACCCCCAACAACGTGTTTTGTTCCTTGTCCTTGCGGTCTCTGCTCTGCTAGGCCTCTGAGCTACTGGCCTCCTTGGAATGGTCGCTGGGGGTACTGCTGCTGCTGCTGGTATTGCTGAGGGGGTCTTGGTCGGAACTCAGGGGGGTTCTCCACATTGTGCGTGTTCCCGTACCTCAAGTTAGGATGGTCTCTCCACCCCGGATTATAGGTACTGGAATAGGGATCGTACCGTTGTCTTTGTTGGTACCCCCAACAACGTTGACTTGCTCAGTGGGCTCCTCATGAAGTGTAGGACATGCGTCAGTTGCATGCGTGGTGGCATAGCAAAATTCGCACTCCTTGACCCTCTGGGGTCCTTCCTTCCTCATCAAAACTTTGATCATCTCCTTCATTTCGCTCACTTCCCTCGCCATAGATGGGGGAACATTCTCACTTGAAGTGGCTTTCACAGCCTGGGCGCTCGCCCTCTTGCTAAATTGCCTTGAGCCTTCTGACAACTCACTGAATATCTCAAATGCAGCGATAGGGGTTTTGTTCAGTATGTTTCCCCCACACGCCGCGTTCACCATTCGTCGCTCTTCATCCAGCAATCCCCCGTACAGATATAAGACCAAATCCTGGTCTGAATACCCGTGATAAGGACAGCTAGAGCACAATCTCTTGAAACGCTCGTAGTACTCGTAGAGCGTCTCTGTCCCATGCTGCTCAATGTTGCTCAGGTTGCGCTTGAGACTGTTCAGCTTCGTTGCTAGAAAGTACTTTTCCAGGAACGCCTTCTTCATTTTCTCCCAGGTGTTGATGCTTCCCGGGGTGAGGTAGTAAAACCAGTCGTTGGCTGAATCCTTAAGTGAAAAAAGGAAAAGCCCTCAACGTGATTTGATCCTCAGTGACATTCCGTGGCTTCATGGAGCTGCACACGGCGTGGAACTCCGAGAGGTGCTTGTTTGGGTCCTCTCCAACTAGCCCATGGAACTGAGGCAAAAGATGGATAAGACCAGACTTGAGCTCAAAGTTCACTCCCGTGCCTAGCTCAGGGAATTGTACGGCCAGTGGCTGCTGCGTCAAGATAGGCGCAGTCAGCTGCCTCAACGTAGGTGGTGGTACCTCGTCCGCCATCTCAAAAGTGGGATTCTCAAAGACCAAAGCTCGATTCACTCTGCGTCCTTGGGAGAAAGTTCTCTCAATCTCTGGATCAAGATCTAAAGGTGGAGAGTCAGCAGTACGGGTGTGGACCATAAGATAGGTCCACACACAAGCAAACACACGAAAATCACATAGAAGAAAAAAAAAATCGAGAACACACAAAGCATGCAAAACACCAAAAATTCGCAATTGCCTTCCCCGGCAACGGCGCCAAAATTTGATCGGGTGGAAATAGTCGTCGTACCCCTAATCAAAAGTAAATCCTAAAATCCTCACTAAACAAAGTATAGTAAGCAAGTCAGGGTCGATCCCACAGAGAATGAAGGAATTCAATGGTGGTAGCATGCAATGTCACAAAGGGGGGTTGTATGGTTGGTCACAAATGAAACAAACAAACCAAAGTAGAATGGATGAAATATCAATAGAGAAAAACACTTAGCCAAGTAATGTCCACATAAGTCATTCAAAGGTTGTTCATAGATTAAGTCTTATCTTCCTATTCGGTTATTCCTGTCCCGATCTTATGTAAATTCAGAGGGGAACCTTACACAAAGAACCCTTACCAATGAATAACCCTAGTACCACTAAAGGTTCAACCCAAAGGCAGCAATGTATATAAGAATTAACCAGGATATACAGAACGCTCGCTCAGATGCATTTACCATGTAATCAATTCCCACATAGATATAATTCACAGATGCAGATAACAATCAATGCTTGCTACTTATACTAGAGCGTTAGCCCAACAGTTCCCTAGTATTAGCAATAAGAATGAAAGCAATAAACCTAGGTGATCAGTCTAGATAAACCAACAAACATTCAAGTATGAATTTGCTTAGAGAAAAGATATAACTCAATAGGAGAGATAGATAGGAGCAAAACCTCACAACCAGATGAACGAACTCATTCTTTCATTACCGGAGTAAGCCAAAGAGGCTTAGCTCCTCATAGACATGGTAGAAACTTTAAATGAATAAACAACGATGAATTGAAATTGCAACTAAAGTTTGGAATGAGTGTTTTTCTAACCCTAATGCATAAGGAGAGTATTTATAGGGCCCTAACAAATGACCTAGCCCATTAAGAAAAAATAACTGAAATAGAAATAAGAAAAAGGGAAAAGAAAACTAAAAAGATAATTCGGAATAAGTCCGAGCCTCTGCCGTGTCAGACCCGCGATCGCGGGAGGTGGACCTTGATCGCGGCCCATGTGGCTCCGCGCCCTTTAATTTCTCCGCGTCCGCAGAAAATTCTCGACATGCTCCGAGGCCCGCGATCGCGGCACCCATGCTCGCGATCGCGATTAATGCTCGGCATTCTTGTCCTTTGCCTTGCACCAACCCGTCTCCTCTTCACTCCTTGGCGTCTTCTCTTGATGGCTTCCTTCCTCAGTGTCTTCATGATCTCCAAAGTAGCTCAAACACCTCCAAAAACACCAACTTCGCCTTCAAACGTCACACACAAGAATGTGTCTAAATCTACCTGAATGGTACCAATAAAACCTCTAATAACTCTTAGTTAAGCCCTACAAAGTAGTGCTTATCACTCACTGTGGACATCTTTGCTACTGGATTGAAGGTATGTTTATAATCCTTCCCCAGTTTTTGGTTGAAACCTTTTACTACTAACCGAGCTTTGTGCCTTTCTATGGTGCCATCAGGCCTAAATTTAACCTTGTATACCCACTTTGACCCAATGGCTTTATGTCCATCAGGTAGAGGAGTAAGTATCCATGTCCCATTGGACTCCAAGGCTTCTATTTCTTTGGCCATAGCCATTTCCCATTTAGGTATCCCATGAGCTGCCTTATATGACACAGGTTCAGTAGTAGCTAAGACTTTGGATAAAGATGCACAAAAACTACCAAGATTATCTGCATTGTCAAATACACTATCAACTGCCATCACAAAGTCTGAAGTCCATCTAGGTGGTCTTTTTCTCTTTGAGTTCTCCTAACCAAAGGAGAAATAGACTTTGCTGCAATTACTGGCTCATGAACAAAATCCAACACTGGCTCACTATCTGTTGCATCAATAACTATATCTCCTAACATAGGATTATCCCTTACTGCAACTGGTGTTACTTCAATACTGATATCATTAATCACTGTGTCAAACACTGAAGCCTGAGTGCTCTTAGTTGTCATGCCATCTGGAAGTGGATTAACACCTTTGTAAGGAAAAATTTCCTCACAAAATGTAACATCCATGCTATAACAAACTACTTGTTTCTCCAAATCATACACTTTGTAGCCTTTCTGATTGATAGGATATCCCAGAAGAATACACTTTTTTCCTCGAGGATCAAATTTATCCTTGCCTCTCTTAACAGTAGCAACATAACATAAACACCCAATCACTCTCAAATTGTCATAAACTGGTGGCTTACCAAATAACTGTTCATAGGGTGTCTTCCATCCAATACTAACCAAAGACATTTTGTTGATTAAGTATGTGGCAGAAAGTATACATTCTCCCCAAAAACACTTTGGTAATCCAACATGAAAACTTAGTGCTCGAGCAGTATCTAAAAGGTGTCTATGCTTCCTCTCAACAATGCCATTTTGTTGAGGGGTGTAAGCCATCGATCTTTGGTGTATAATTCCAAGATTAGCAAAGAATCTTTTACATATATCATTAACTAACTATGTCCCATTATCTGAACGGATGACCTTAGGAATCTTCCCAAATTGTGTTCTAACCATGGCAATGAAATCTCTCACAACATCTACAACATGTTGCTCACTATGCAAAAGATATGTCCATGTGGCTCTGCTCATATCATCCACAATAGTAAAGAAAAATATTTTTCCATTAACACTAGGAACTCCAAAAGGTCCCCATACATCCATATGCAACAAATCGAAACTATGCAAAGATTTAGTTTCACTTGACTCAAAAGACAATCTATGAAATTTTGCCAATTTGCAAGTGTCACAAGAAACATCTCCCATAACAGATTGTTTGAGACTAGGCACATGCTTCATTCTAGAAAATGAAATATGACCTAATCTATGATGCAACAAATGCATTTCTTTATTGCTACTGGCTATATAACAAGCCTCTTTATTCCTTCTTTCCTTAGTATGATGTATCTCCATCTTGTATAATCCACCACAAGCCTTTCATGTTGTCACTACAACCTTACTCAAAGGGTCCTATAAGACACAAGAATTCTTATCAAACCAAGCAACCAATCCTTTCTGTTTGATGAGCTTGCTTACTGACAACATGTTGAATTTGAAATCAGGTACAAACAACACATCATCAATCACAAAATTCTGACTCAGTACATCTTTACCTGACTGCTCAACCTTCTTAACAGTTCCATCTGGTAATCTAACTAACACGGGTGCAGACAAAGCTTTCAAGTCACATAGGCAATCATCAAACGGACTCATATGATATGTGGCTCCTGTGTCAACTATCCATTCATGCTTGTGTGAAACTGAAGTTGCAAGATTAAGATAAGAGATACCTGCATAGTTCGCTGATGAGGAAGGCATGACACCTTTGCCATCATGCATCCTCATCATTTCTTGGTACATTGCTTGTATAAAAGCTAGATCTATACTTTTGTATTTGTCACTTGCATTTCCATCTGATTCCAGAGGAGTGTCTTGACTACATTGCTCTTGATTAACTGTTGCAGCCACCTTGGAATTCCGCTTATTCTTCTTTCCTTTATACCAGTCGGGATATCCGATCACCTCAAAACACATGTTTGAATTATGGCCATCCATATTGCAAACATTGCAATGCTTCTTTTCACCACCATGATGCTTCTTCCCTTCCTTCTTGGAAGAAGAATTTTTCTGGGTTCCCGCCATGAAAGCAGTTGGTTCAGGCACTGCGATAGAGATTTGTTTCTGTCTTTCAACTTGAAGTACTAGATAATATGCTCGGTTGAGCGTAGGAGTTGGATCCATAGCGGAATATTAGAGTCTACAACATCCTTTTTGCCTTCACCTCCTTTGGTGCCGTGATAGATGACCACATCAATCGCACCAAAGGCCCGTACACCTTCAGGATTTCTGGCCAGAACTACCACCGTCTCGGAGCACTAATGACTGGTGAAGGGGCCCCGCCTAAATTTGCACAACTGTACTTCTACGATACAACAAATGAAATCAAGAACAGACTGGGATGCATGAACGTCGGCAACGATATTGATGCAAATACAGTGCAAACTTTACTGAACATGTTGGATGCTACGAGTGTTATAGCGCAAGCGTTCAGAAAGGCAAGAGATTGGTGCCATGCTCATGATTCTTTGGAGTTCACGATCAAACTGATAGGGGAGCGGAAACCTGATAAGAGACAGTATAATTTACCCACTGCGGAAGAAGTGGCAGCACTCATTATAGGGGACTTTAGGCAAATCAGGGAACCCAGGGATGTGTACGTCCAGACAAAGTGTAACACCCCCAAATTTAACCCCATTTGAAAGTGTTACTGCCGATGACCCCGGACGTAAACCCCGAAGTCACCCCAGGCTTTTCCGACGTCATAACTGACTTAAAACATAGTTACAATACTAAAATCATAACTTTTATTAAACCACATGGTCGCGGAATTACACGATTCCAAAAACGACCCAATTAATCAGAAATACAACAGCGAAAGTCTTTAACAAAATACAAAATAGCATAGCGGAAAACTTGTAAACAAAGCGACAAAACAACTTGTCGAAAACACCGTTCATCTTCATAGTCGTTCTAGCCTCCTCGGATCTGCATGTGCCGAAACGGACGGACGACACCCCCATGACGTTACAGGAATATAAAAATACAAGAGTTAGTCTAATGAATAGACTAAGCAAGGGCTTCACCAATAATTCACACAAACACATCACAAGCAATTTCACATATCACAAATCACATCAAAATCTCAAGTCACATGATTACAGCATATCTCTTATATTAGCGTTGATTCTAGCAGAATATACAATCTAATATAATATCAGATTTTAATTATTTAAAATTAATTCATAACCACTTGCCTGAAAAGACGAGCTTTTCCTAGCTGCACTATACTTAGATGCACTACTCGCCCAAGGGTATATTAATCATGTGCACTAAAGCACTTATCTCATTAAATTCCAAAACGTGCACCACGTTATAAGCTTTTAAAATCTCATCCCCACGGGATAAAGAGATATCGTCGGGAACTAAATCCCTAGGGCGGAGTTGACTCGAGAACTAAATCCCTAAAGTCGAATCGGGAACTAAATCCCTCGGGAACTAAATCCCAAATAACGGAATCGGGAACTAAATCCCTCAAAACGAAATCGGGAACTAAATCCCTACAAGCGGCACCAGTTGTGTGCACAGACCCAGAGTAAGGAGGATGATAGGAACTAAATCCTAACCACCAGGTTATCAAGAAACGACTAGCACTCGCGATGAGATACACAGTAGCGTTCCTACGAATACTCGTGCTAACTAAACAGTTCAGCACAATAATAATCCACATCAATGCCAACATGGCCAACATCATAAACATATATTTATACTAGCGTTGTTCTAGCAGATATACAACCTAGTATAATAGCATATACTAATCACATATAGTTATCAAAACTGTTCCCAACATAATTAAGAATCATCCCAAATTAATTAACAACAAAACAATTGATAATTAATGAAAGTATGGAATGATGAGCAAGAGCGAACCGCCACTTGCCTGAATCCGCAGAAGCTTAAGCAAAGCTTAGAGACAACGGCTCTTGGGTCTAAAACTGGAACAGATCTGGAATAAAAATCCCTAGGAAACGACCCATAACAAGATCCTAACTTAGATTCAATACACTTATATATGAATCTAAAAGAATACGAAAAGAAATCAAAGGAAACGAGCCAAGCCCAAAGCCAAACCACAAAACACACAACTCGGACACACATACCGCGATCGCGTCAGGTCGCGGTCGGTCGCGGTTTTCGTGCTGTGACAGTGGCTAGCTCGCGAGACAACAATGGAGAATTTCTTACCCAAACCGATTTGTTTGCCTTCGATTTGTCTATGGTTCGATCTCCCAACACCTCAAAGCTTCCAACAACACTCAAGATCACCTTCTCAACTCAAGAAACACTCGAAATCTCCCACACACGAAGCTCACAAGCTCGGCTTTAATGGAGAAAAACAGAGGAAAACAGAGGAGAAGAAGAAGGAAGAAGAAGAGAGCTTCAACGTCTGACTTCGACCCCCTTTTATAGCCTCAATCCGTGCCACCACTTGGGGAACAAGGGGACAAAGTCGAAGGGCAAGTTGGCTGCCCACTTGGCCTGCCCAAAAAACTGAGCCAAAACAGAGCTACAGTAACCGCCACGCGAGGAAGACGACACTGCCGAGATCTTGGCATTACCGCGATCGCGGCCGGTCGCGGTGAATCGCGGTTGATCGCGGTCAATCGCGGTGAGTCGCGGTTTAAAGGCCGACTTCGTTAATTCTTATCCAAACTTGGTTTGGATTAAATTTCTTAACTCCGGATTAAATATATTCGTACATTAACGATACATTAACCCCGAAAATACCTCAACTGTATTATATAATGCTCGGAAAATTTTACAGAGCTCAGACCCCTTTTGAGAAGGTCCGAGACTCACTGAATTAAATCCGTCTAGCAAAACGGGCATAAGAAAAATTTAAAAATATATCAAAATACCCTTAAAAATTACGGGGTGTTACATTACTACCCCCTTATTTTAAGTTTCGACCCCGAAACTTGCATCATTCCAGGCCGAAAACAACTCGGGAAAGCGTCTAAGCATATCCGACTCAGTTTCCCAATACAAACACTATTACTGCAAGTTTTATATGTGTATGCAATAACCTTGCCTCTTTGCATCAAGACACATCCCAACTTATTCTTCGAAGCATCATTATAGACCACATAATCATCATTTCCTTCCGGTAACGCCAAAACTGGTGCAGAGGTCAGACATTGTTTCAACTTCTTGAAAACTGGCCTCGCACTTGTCATCCAGACAACCTTCTTATGGACCTTGCGGAGCAGACTGGTCATAGGTATAGCGATCTTATAAAATCCTTCCACGAACCGTCTGTAGCATCCAGCAAGTCCTAGAAAACTGCGCACCTCATTCACAACCTGAGGCCGCTTCCAAATAGTTACCGCTTCGATCTTTTGGGGATCACCATAACCCCATCCTTATTGATCAGATGGCCTAAGAAAGCCATTTCCTGATCCAAAGTCACACTTAGACAACTTTCGCATATAGCTGATTTGTCTAAGGACTGACCTCCATGAGCCTCCTTGCTCAGGGAATAGATCCAAATACCATCGATGAAGACCACCACGAACTTATCCAAGTACTGGCGAAAACATCGATTCATCAGGTCCATGAACTACTGGAGCATTGGTGACTACGAACTTGTAGTGACCATATATCGTCCGGAAAGCAATCCTCGGAATATCTTCCTTACGAGTCCTGAGTTGGTGGTAACCAAACCTCAGATCGATTTTGGAAAAGACTTTTGCTCCTTGCAATTGATCCAACAGATCATCTATCCTCAACAACGAATATTAATTCTTGGTCGTGACTTTATTCAACTCTTGCTAGTCGGAACAAAGTCGAAATGATCCATCTTTCTTCTTGACAAACAAAACTGGGGCACCCCAAGGCGATGCACTAGGCCTTATGTAATCCTTGTCAAGAAAATCCTCGAGTTGCTTCTTCAACTCTTGCATCTCAATCAGGAGCCATCCGGTACGGTGCCTCCGAAATCGGCATAGTACTAGGCTCAAAATCAATAGAAATTTCTACGTCACAATACGGGGGTAACCAGGAATATCTTCTGAAAAGACATCCGAAAACTCACTAATCACAGGAATATCAAGAATTGATGGTTCATCTTTCATGGGCGGATCCAGGTGGCAAAGGTACCCGACACAACCTTGTCGAAGTAGCTTAAACACAACCATCACATTGATGAGCCTGTCGTTATCAGCGTCATTCTGACCCTTAAATTTGCACACACACTGGCCCCCAAATGACACCGTCACAGTTCTTGAATTAAATCAATGACCGCCCCATGACGCGTCAACAAATCCATACCGAGAAATTATCGTATGGAACCATGGCTAATCAAATTAAATCCGCCTCGAACTCCTTACCCTAAATGGTAATCGGAATTTCCAAAAGGCGCTTGGTTCCAACTAAATGGTCACCATCTTGGACCAACTCACTACATGGTTCTCAGACGGCCCACTAGTGGCTCTGAGCCCAGGCCCAGCCATTACCAGCGTCCACTGTTGCCATGAGTCGTTGTCCATACATCTCAACCCATCCTTGGTAGCTCCACCTATAACAGGCAGCCATCTCCAAGAGGTTGTTGGTAAGTCTCGTACACGAGACCTCATCCCATACCAAGCAACGAAACACTAACTTGGTATAACCCAAAGGTTCATATATTAGAAGAGTTACAACAAAAGGTTCACAACCTCGTTGCACCCACAACTTAACTTACTACACAACTATCTAAAACGAAAGACTGGGTAATACCCAAATCAACAACATACCAACAGAAGGTAATAAGCATTTTAAGCATATGGAGCATCGAGTCCATCCGCCTCACGCATCTCGTAAAGGCGTTGACCTTGACTTCCAGAAGCCATTGGGGTTTTCCCCTTGTTCTGTGCAGTTGACTGTATTAAAGGACCAGGAGCTTCCACCGGACTAAACCTGGGTCGGTTGTTTTGATTACCAGACCCCTGCCGTGACTCGGCTCCTTTCCACCTCATCTGCTGACAGAACGTCTGCATATGGCCCTCCTTTTCGCAACCATAGCACGTCTTCTTCTCCTTCGGACACGCATTACGCTTGTGCCCGTAAGTACCACAATTGTAGCACTGGATCGGATTATTACTCTGACCCGAACGTTACGTAGACCCATCATGAGTCATATCCATTTTTGCTCGGCCAGATTTGGAAAAATCAGATGGTGGCGCGGGACGCTTAAACCCACTTGCCTGAGGCTGGTTCTGCACTTGCCTCTGGCTATTACGTTTCTTGGTCGACTCCTCCAGAGTCACCTCCAACTTATAGGTTGCATCCACATACTGCTCCAAAGTAGAGCATCCGTGACGCACCATTAGTGGCTTAATATCTGGACTCATCCACTCATGGAAATACCAGATCTTTTGCTCCTCGCTGGACACTTCCGTCCCAGCATATTGCAGCAAATGATTGAACTTGGTTGCCAGCTCGGCCACCTTCAATCCATCATTCTTTGGGTATAGAAATTCCTTGTGTTTCTCTTCCCTCATAGCTCGGGAAAAGAAACGATCAATCATCTTTGACTTGAACATTCCCCAGTTCAAATCAGGATTATCGGCTAAACCGGTGTTCTCCCACCATTCGCTAGCATCTTCCTTCAACTGAAGGGAAGCTATATGCACCTTATGAGCTTCAGTGCATTCAATATTGCGGGATAACCGCTCCATGTGTGAGAACCAATGAGCCACTTTGACTGGCTCTCCTTTTCCATCGTAGCTATCAGGCCTCATAGAGTTAACGGCCTTCAGCGCCCGGCCATAGTCGCCTCTATTCCTGACAGCATCTTCCTGAGGTACATGAACAGATGGCTCCTCAAATCTAGGAACCACTGGGGAAACTGGCACAGCTTGTGCCTGAGGCGCGTTTGGTCGCATTATTTCCGTAAATGCTTGCATTACAATACCCCGTATTGCCTCAATTACTGTTGCATCAAACACCACTGGAGTGTCGACCTGAGCTTGGCCATTGCCTCCTGGATTATTGTGAGAGACAAACTCGTGTTCTTCCATAGGGTCTGGAACATTCCTCACGTTCGGTCTGGGGTCATTGCTTGGCCCAGCACTAGTACGAATAGTGTTCCTTGTGTTCACCATCTATTTACCGATCAAATTCCAAGAATTTCATACATTAATATCTTCCAATATACTTTAACGTAATGAAATCAACTTAGAAGAGATCAAACTAGGTAAATTTCATTAGATGAACTTCAAACCGAGTTACTAGGTTCTACAACCTCAAATCATAACGAGGGAACTGGGAATTCAGGCCTTACTGGAGATAGCGAAACTACCTCGGCTTCTTCCGAGTCCCTTCAAAAGAATAGACAAACACCTATGTCTTACAACAACGAGAAGAAATCAGTCTTTCTAGATATGGAAGTCTGTCTCCATATCAGACTAAAGGAGAAGACACGACTATGAACGGTTTTTCTTTTGGAAATCCAAAGCCTTCGAAAACTTTTTTGATTCAAAACGAGTAAATGGTTTATAAAATCCCAAACCCGTTTTAAAAACTTTCGGCTCTGATACCATTTCTGTAACAGAGCCTACGAAAACTGTTTAGCTCTGATACCATTTCTGTAACACCCCCAAATTTAACCCCATTTGAAAGCGTTACTGCCGATGACCCCGGACGTAAACCCCGAAGTCACCCCAGGCTTTTCCGACGTCATAACTGACTTAAAACATAGTTACAATACTAAAATCATAACTTTTATTAAACCACATGGTCGCGGAATTACACGATTCCAAAAACGACCCAATTAATCAGAAATACAACAACGAAAGTCTTTAACAAAATACAAAATAGCATAGCGGAAAACTTGTAAACAAAGCGACAAAACAACTTGTCGAAAACACCGTTCATCTTCATAGTCGTTCTAGCCTCCTCGGATCTGCATGTGCCAAAACGGACGGACGACACCCCCATGACGTTACAGGAATATAAAAATACAAGAGTTAGTCTAATGAATAGACTAAGCAAGGGCTTCACCAATAATTCACACAAACACATCACAAGCAATTCCACATATCACAAATCACATCAAAATCTCAAGTCACATGATTACAGCATATCTCTTATATTAGCGTTGATTCTAGCAGAATATACAACCTAATATAATATCAGATTTTAATTATTTCAAATTAATTCATAACCACTTGCCTGGAAAGACGAGCTTTTCCTAGCTGCACTATACTTAGATGCACTACTCGCCCAAGGGTATATTAATCATGTGCACTAAAGCACTTATCTCATTAAATTCCAAAACGCGCACCACGTTATAAGCTTTTAAAATCACATCCCCACGGGATAAAGAGATACCGTCGGGAACTAAATCCCTAGGGCGGAGTTGACTCGAGAACTAAATCCCTAAAGTCGAATCGGGAACTAAATCCCTACAAGCGGCACCAGCTGTGTGCACAGACCCAGAGTAAGGAGGATGATAGGAACTAAATCCTAACCACCAGGTTATCAAGAAACGACTAGCACTCGCGATGAGATACACAGTAGCGTTCCTACGAATACTCGTGTTAACTAAACAGTTCAGCACAATAATAATCCACATCAAAGCCAACATGGCCAACATCATAAACATATATTTATACTAGCGTCGTTCTAGCAGATATACAACCTAGTATAATATCATATACTAATCACATATAGTTATCAAAACTGTTCCCAACATAATTAAGAATCATCTCAAATTAATTAACAACAAAACAATTGATAATTAATGAAAGTATGGAATGATGAGCAAGAGCGAACCGCCACTTGCCTGAATCCGCATAAGCTTAAGCAAAGCTTAGAGACAACAGCTCTTGGGTCCAAAACTGGAACAAATCTGGAATAAAAATCCCTAGGAAACGACCCATAACAAGATCCTAACTTAGATTCAATACACTTATATATGAATCTAAAAGAATACGAAAAGAAATCAAAGGAAACGAGCCAAGCCCAAAGCCAAACCACAAAACACACAACTCGGACACACATACCGCGATCGCGTCAGGTCGTGGTCGGTCGCGGTTTTCGTGCCGTGACAGTGGCTAGCTCGCGAGACAACAATGGAGAATTTCCTACCCAAACCGATTTGTTTGCCTTCGATTTGTCTATGGTTCGATCTCCCAACACCTCAAAGCTTCCAACAACACTCAAGAGCACCTTCTCAACTCAAGAAACACTCGAAATCTCCCACACACGAAGCTCACAAGCTCGGCTTTAATGGAGAAAAACAGAGGAAAACAGAGGAGAAGAAGAAGGAAGAAGAAGAGAGCTTCAACGTCTGACTTCGACCCCCTTTTATAGCCTCAATCCGTGCCACCACTTGGGGAACAAGGGGACAAAGGCGAAGGGCAAGTTGGCTGCCCACTTGGCCTGCCCAAAAAACTGAGCCAAAACAGAGCTACAGTAACCGCCACGCGAGGAAGACGACACTGCCCAGATCTTGGCATTACCGCGATCGCGGCCGGTCGCGGTGAATCGCGGTCAATCGCGGTGAGTCGCGGTTTAAAGGCCGACTTCGTTAATTCTTATCCAAACTTGGTTTGTATTAAATTTCTTAACTCCGGGTTAAATATATTCGTACATTAACGATACATTGACCCCGAAAATACCTCAACTGTATTATATAATGCTCGGAAAATTTTACAGAGCTCAGACCCCTTTTGAGAAGGTCCGAGACTCACTGAATTAAATCCGTCTAGCAAAACGGGCATAAGAAAAATTTAAACATAATTCAAAATACCCTTAAAAATTACGGGGTGTTACACAAAGGCAGACTGTCCAAGAATAATATCGGAGTTGCACCCATCATACATGGCCCTTCAGTACCCTTTATTGTTCCCTCACGGTGAAGATGGTTATCACATACAAATCCCGTACACCAAAAACTCAGGAAGGAGAGAAACTCAAAGGGATAGTGTGACAATGAAAGAATACTATTGAGAGAGAGTCTGTAAATTATGCCTAGAGAAGACAGAAGTAAAAAATCAACATGAATTTCAGCCTTTTTTATTCAATGTTTTGACTTATTACATTAGAAAAACGCCATCTTGTTATCACACAATAAAAATATTTTCACTAGAAATTAAGGGGAGAGATTTTAGGAAACCACTTTTTTAATTTTCTAATAGTTTTTTTATATTTTGTGACAGTTTTATCATGTGAAAAAGTTATATTGTAATTTACATGAACGCAATTATATTATCCATTGGATTAAAAACATCAACGCTCCATATTACTCCCTACTATTTACTATAGGAAGTCTCCTCACCAAAACCCAACTCTATATATTAGAAGGATATTTATCTTGTTTACGTAATAATTTTAGCAAAATATAATATAAATTATTAGAAATATATTTTCAAATATAATATATTTTTAGAAGGACATTTATCGGATATGGTGGATGATGTAGCGAATCCATTTATATAGATTATTTTAAAAAGGTGGATGATGTGGCGGCATAGTTTAGAGGTCAAACACATAGGCGATATGGTAGAGATGGATCATTAAAAAAAAAATTGATAAGATTTGATAGTTCGTTAGTTTAAATGTGTAAAATAAATTAAAGAAAATCAAAATATAATAAATATAAAAATATTTAAAGTGCAACTTTATCTACAAATCATCAATTAATAATTTAAGATTTTTCTATCCTATTCGGATTAATTAATTTTGTTCACTTACATTTTATTTCCATTTACTCTAAATCTTTGATAAATAATAATTTGAGGGTTTAGATTTCATGCCATGTATGAGCATTATATATGATTTAAGCTTCTACTTTAGTATATGTATAGATATAGATAGTAATAAATATAGATGTAGTTTTCAATTTTGGTCTTACGTATAAATTATATATATAAGTTTAATTATAAATAAATTTATATACCATAAAGTAAAAAATATATAGTATATAATAAGAGAATCACATAATATATCAAATTATTTATAAATAAATTAATATGAAGCTGATACTGATTCATCTCGTTTCGTATATATACAAATAGATATAGATATAGTTTTCAATTTTTGGTCAAACGTATAAATTATATATAAGTTTAACTGTGAATAACTTTATATACAATAAGGTAAATTATATATAGTATATAATCTTGAAGAGGATAACCCAATATACAATTTGTAAGAGAATAACATAGTGATTTATAAAAAGTCCATATTCATAGCATAGTGGTTTATCAATATGGACAAACTTTCAGTTAAAACAGTTAAAACAATTGGACAGGATAAAAACAATACATAGACCAAATACTATCATTCTAAATTGGTTAAGATTTGATTACAAAAACTAAACATGAGAATGCGGTCAATGAGAATATTATAGTTTGATCTTTTTTTTAGAGATGATGAGAATAATATAGCTAGATGTTTTTTTTTTGTTAATAATTTTTAAAGAAAAAAAGTTAAATGTAATCTCAAATATATTTTATGAGATAAGGAAAGATATAGTTGTTTAAAACAAAAAACAATATTGTTGAAGGATACTATTAAAATATACAGGATAATATTTTAGTGAAAAAAGATAATAGATTTGGATGACATGTACACGAAAATATTGTTAATTGGCTTTTCGGTTTGAAAATATATCCAAGTTTAATTTTATAATATCTTTTTGAAAAAAATTATAATATCTTTTCGAAATTTAAGTTGGATGATTTTTCATAATTAAATAAGTTATATATATAATTAAACCGTAAACAATGTTATTATTCTTTTAAAAATGATGGATGATGTGACGGATTATGGTTGGATGGAAAATAACACGTAGACGAATTAAACGTGGTACACGTAAGATTTAGGTCTCTCCTTTAGTATATATATATATATTTGTAGTAGTGTGCTTTTCTATAGTGAATTATCCGTCTACCGATTATAATCCGTCTATTAATTATTTACGTCTATTATAATATTAAATTATTTTTTTGTATTGGAAAAAAGTAAAAATACCTTCAAACTTTTAAATAATACATTTATATTAAAATTTACTAAATCTATAACTATATACTAAACCTCACTATTTTTAAGCCATCAGAGCGTTTTTAGGCTCAAGGTTGTTGAGCTTTGATTTTTTCATTTATTATTATCCTCTTTAATAATTTTATTTTTTTAATTAATCAAATTTAAACTCTAAAGTTATACCAAATTTTAACAAAATCTCATCAAATTAACTTTATTCTTTTAAAGATATTAGCTTATTTCTTTTAACAATACGTATGAACTAAACTAAACCTTATATTTGTTTGTATATTAAATTTCACATTCATTTTCTACCATGAAGATTGTTATATGATTATTTTAACTTGATATAAGAGTTTTATATATATAGTATTCATATTCAATATAAAAATAGATGAGTTGTAGTGAATCAAATGACATTGGATCGGAAACCATGCATCCATCATCTCATATATATAAATACACTCACAACTTTAACTATATATAGTTTATGATTAATATTATACTTTTTTTCGTAACACATTCAAATTATTCTCAATTCATCTCAATCATATTAATCTTTTTTGAAATGTAAAGTTGTAGTTTTTTCTTCATTCTTTATACGTTAGTCACTTTTTTAGCAAATTTTTAACAAGATATTTATAGTATTTCAAGTATTTCAAGTATTATTTTTATTACAAACATCAAACCAAAGTTTTTAATTTAAGTATTATTTACTTGATGTGAAAGATATGTTTATTGTTCATGATATCAATTGTTTTGTACGTGTTCTTAAGTTACTTACATTTTCTTGAACAACAATTATTTTTAGGCATTAAGCAAACTTAACCAACTTCAACATTCAGAAAACTCATTAATCAGCAAAGATTACTCAAAACTAATATAAATGTACATTAAAATAAATTGATAGATTTTATAATATCTAAAATTATTTACATTAATTACAAGTTTAATTATTATTTTTTATATAAATTTTTTTAATTGTTTATATTGAATTGATAAAATACGATTTTTATTAAAGAGATTATTCTTACCAAAAAAAGCTTACCCATATCTTTATATTAATTTTTTTTGTATGTTCAAATTATATATCTTCTAATATTACATATTGGTGTGATAATATATCATTTCAACATATAATTTCTCTTTTAGTTTCTACAAATTTATTATGATACATGTGAACAATATTGTTCAAATTTTCTTCTTTTTTACTAATATTACGAGTATATGATTAATATTTTTTTAATAAAATATATACAATTTTTGTTATGATTTATGTTAATATAATATAATTTTATCAGATATACATATAAAAGTGATATTAAAGATATACTAAAATAACACCTTAATATCATGTGCATGACACGGGTTTTGGACTAGTTATAATAATTTGACGTAGTTCTTAGGGTGATCCAAACAAACACTGAAAATGGTTAAGAGTATTCAGTCTTATATTGCTATTTGAAAAAGAAAAGAAAAACATATTAGAATTATTATTGGACTAACATTTAAAAAAAAAAAAAAACTCCACCTTCTACCGACTTGTCTTATTTTCATGTTAGCTACTCGCCCAAACGTCTATTCTATTTTGCCATCGTGCTTGACATCCCAGAAGATGACACTTGTTTTTTTACTTAACGCGTTCAGTTGTGAGCACGGTGTACCACCTACGTCATAACGCCGTCTCCAGCATACACCCAGGCTTTTCTAGCGTCTTCCGTCGGCACAAAAGTAGAATCTTTCCTTTTCTCATTGAGCTGTTTTCGGATTGGGAAGAATCGCAATCGCAATCGCAACTTCCAGGATTCGGATGATATCATCGAATCGGTTCAAGCGTTGATCGTTGCGCGGAAACGTTTGCTTCTGTAGATCTTTGAAATCTCGATCCTTCTCAACTCAGGTATGCAATCTCATTCTTGATTCCCCTTCGAATTTGTTTATGTTCAGTTCAAAATCAATTTTAATCATACAAGTTCTTTTGCCCCTTATGGCTTTTAGCCTATTACTTGCTGTTAAGCCAGATAACAAAATTGATTCCTGCTGTTACAATTGCGTCGTTAATTGCTCGATTTGTCATCATATGAATACGATTTTGACTTCCTCTGTTACTCTTCTCTCTATCTGGATAGATCCTATCATGTGTTAAGTACATAACAATATGTAATTTGAAGCTACGCTATGTGTTTGTTTGTGTTACCATGGTGATTTAATACTTCAATGTTTTCCTACACTCACATACACTTAAATCAATTCATACTTATGCATAATATTGACTTGCGTCTAAATCGGGCCGATAGAATGTGGGTTCTACCTTAGTACACAAAAGCTTAAGTTAGTATGCAGGGGCTTTTCCCCTCCTTATATATTGTTAAATTTATACCCTTCCCACCGATGTGGGATACTCCAACAGCATCTAAGTTCTAATCTTGACTTGAATAATCTATGTTTTTTTCTTTCTGTGAAAATAATTCGCACCAATTTTGTTCTGCGGGATAATTCCCAAATTCATTCATGTCATATAATTGTTTAGTAGTGATATTACTGCCTGCTTAGTGAGAATGCTTCACTTGTAATTAAAATCTCCTTTCCTTAAAAAATGAAATTAAATCTTTATTGCATGTCTATAACTGGACTATGGATAATTCCTCTATTGTTTGTGGACATTATTATGAAACTTCATTATTATTGTCATTGACTCATTGTGTATGTTCACATGTTTTTTTTTATGCTTTCCATGGTTTCTCCCTAAAAAATTGGGTCATTTTAATCTGCTAATATGTTTTCTTGCTTTATCCTGCTGGGCTTTTCTTTTGGAATTTAAACTTTGGACTTTGTTATGTCTTTTGTAAATAAAGAGTTTGATTTATTTGGTTATGAGTGACATTTCAGATTTGACAGTGGACGAGGCTGGTAAGAAACATCTTCAGCGTGAGGTAGCAAGTGCTGATATGGTGTCTGAAGCAAAGGAAGGTAGTGGCACAATCGAAATTGAAGTGAAGGAAGATCATTTTGTAGAAGTAACAAAGGATGACAATCAAATTCGAGAAGTGAATAATGATGAGGAGAAAGAGAAAGGTGTGCATGAGTTGGAGAGCAAGCACACGGATGAATTTGATACTGCTAAAGTAAATGAAGATAACAGCAATGAAAGAGATAACAAAAAGGCCCAAGATACAGAATCAGATGGCAAAGATGCAGAATTGGGAATCAAAGAGAAAGATGAGGTGGTGGAGAAGAAAGTGAAGAAAGGTAAGAACAAAGTGAAGTTTGAGGATGATGAGGACGTAGACGAAGAACTAGTTGATGCAGAAAAGGAAGGGACGAAGAAAGGAAGGACGGATAAGAAGAAGAAGCATAAGGATGAAAACAAGGAGGGAAAGCACAAGGAGCAGCCTAAGGATGATCAGAGTGATGTGGAGGGAAAATTGAAGAAAGGGAAAAAGAAGAATGACAAAGATGGAGATGAGTCTGAAGATGAAGAAGTTACTAAAAAGGATAAGACAGAGAAGAAGAAGAAGAAGAAGAAGAAGAAGAACGATGAAGGTGATACTGAGGACGAAAGCATAGATAAAAAAGATAAGAAGAAGAATGGTGAAGGTGAGACTGATGACGAAAGTGGGGATAAAAAAAATAAGAAGAAGAAGAAGAAGAATGATGAAGGTGAGACTGAGGACGGAAGCGTGGACAAAAAGGATGAGAAGAAAAAGAACGATGAAGGTGACAAGAAGGATAAAAAGAAAAAGAACGATGAAGGTGATACTGGGGACAAAAGCGTAGACAAAAAGGATAAGAAGAAGAAGAAGACGAATGATGAAGGTGAGACTGAGGACGAAAGCATAGACAAAAAAGATAAGAAGCAGAAGAACAAGAAGAAGAAGGATGATGAAGGTAAGAAGAAGAACAAGAAGAAGAATGATGAAGGTGAGACTGAGGATGAAAGCGTAGATACAAAAGATAAGAAAAAGAAGAAGAAAAAGAAGAAGAAGAAAGACGAAGACAGAGACTTGAACAAGAAGGATGGAAATATTCTCAAGAGCAGATCTGAAGGAGAATCAGACAATGAGACAGAGAAGAGCGATAAGAAGCAAAAGAATGTGGACGACACTGAAGGAGAATCCGAGGGATCAACAAAGAAAAAAGAAAAGAAAAAGAAGACCGACGAGAAAGACAAAAAGTGTAAGGATAAAGTTAAATCAAGGGACTTAGAAATGGAGGAAGATTCAGAGGAAGAATACGACGAAGAGAATCAGAGTAAGAAGAAAGACAAGAAGGGGAAGAATGGTAAAGAAGAGGAGGAGGATGAGAAGATCAAGAATCTTGCAAAGCTGAAGACGAAGTTGGGGAAGGTGAACGGTAAGATAGAAGCACTTCTGATTAAGAAGGCGAGTATCCTGAAGCTTATGAAGCAACTGGAGGAACAAAATCTGGACCTTGTTAACAATCTCAAGGAAGTTGTTGGTAAGGAACTTAAAGTTGAGCTATGCAAAGATCATGAGTGCTGAAGACGCGAAATATGTTCGATCATTACAGAAAAAAAGGTATCGTTCTTCTGGTAATGTGTAAGATTTGTGGTCTTTGATTTTGTTTTAAGTCTCTGTTGTTTATATGGTACAATTACGTTGTATTACTTGTATGTTTGTGATCGAGGTGGTGCTGGTCGGACTTTTGGTTGTTTATGTTGTTGTATGCCTAGTTTGCTTCATGTCTTGGATGTTCAAATGGTAAACCTTTGCTGAATGTTTTCTAGTTGATTGGAAACATCGGTTGAGAGTCTGTTAGGCGATGAAGTTTATAAATGTTTTTTTTTTTTACAAGTAGTTGATAAATATGGTTCTGTAAAAAAATATGTTTGGTAAAAATGTGGTTTTTATGGGTATTTGTGTATTTTATTAGAAAAGTGTAAGTAGTAGCAAAAAAAAAAAAAAAAATTATTATATATTTATCAAAAGGTATAAAAGTAGGTTTTATAAAAAAATAATTTATAAACAAAACCCACTTTTATCAAACAAAGGCCGAGTTTTTAGATTTTCAAAACTAAAACAATGCTTTTTGTTATAAAAAAAAGTTGTCATTAACTATAAAACATTGCTTGATCACAAACATCTGTATAACATGAGATATGAGATTTTGTATCTATGTATACTATAAACATTGCTTCTTCAAGTGGTGACCAATGCAATGCTACGATGTTATTGTTATTTACATATCAACATATTATTATTCTTGCTAACGTATAACTTACATATTTATTGTTTTGTGCTTCATTAGGCCCTAAGTTGTTGACATAACCTGCAGTTATCTTAATCTATATTTATTAACTAAAATAACCTACTATATGACACTTGTTTTTATTAAGTAGCTTATCAAAACGTATTTTGACAGACTAACCTAGTGGCAATGTTTTTTTAACAAAATGTTGATGATAGTATTGTTACACTATAGTCGGTAATACTTTTTTTTTTATGACGAGAGAATCCACCACTTGCGGGGTGGTAAACCATCGGGAATCGTGACCCAGCCGGCAAGCGCCACGACCCAGGTAAACCGGCTTGCGCCGACCGTAATCTTATCGTATATATAGTCGGTAACACTTTTAGTAACCTATAGGTTATTTTTCAGATTCACGATCTTATCTTTCAATCATATATGATATAAAATGTAAAGAGAAGAAGAGAGAATTGTACCAATAAAGCACGAAGGAAGAAAATACATAAATTATAAGCTCAATTTAGTGTATATATATATTTTTTAATGGGTTCACCGTTTCTTATTTATGATTTATATTTCTTATAGGTTACTAAAAGTGTTACCGACTATATATACGATAAGATCACGGTCGGCGTAAACCGGTTTACCTGGGTCGTGACGCTTGTCGGTTGGGTCACGATTCTCAGGGGTTTACCATCCCGTAAGTGGTGGATTCCCTCGTCATAAAAAAAAAACTTCAAAATTAGGATCCCCTGACTTATTCTTATGACATCAACATAACTAACCTTAAACTCAAAACACCAACCAATTTCCATTTGTTTTTTTTGTCAAAACTCTATGGTACACTATAATCTATAAGCAGGTCGGATGCAAACGACGTCGTTAGAAATTCAGGCTTCGTGGGACTTTCGCTGGCTGCCACGTGTATCCAAAAAGTTTCCATTTTCTTTCGCATTTATTTTCCGGGTGGAGGAGCCAAAAAAATTTCGTCTCCCGCCAGTAGCTCGAAAATCAAAAAGGTTGAAAAAGAATCCTCCCCACCCCCACATCGTCACCAAAACTTCTCCTGCACAACTTTCCACAGTTCCTCCTCCTCTCTCCACAAAAAACCTTGCGAGGTTTTACATTTCCTTTATCCATTGCGCTTCGTATTCTTCTGAATTACTCTGCAGATTGTAGAAATCCATGTTATCTGTGAAGCAGGAGATTCAATCAAGCACCGCCTTCCATGGCGTCCGATTCGCGCTCTTCGGTTTCGATCCTCCCAAACAAGACGAGGTTTGCTCATAACTTGTCGATTTTACTTTGTAATTGAAGTTAATTTTATTGTATTTTGTTTAATTCGCTGTATTTTTTGTGAATTTGAGCAGATTCGGTCGAAGTTAGTCGGTGGCGGTGGAGTAGATGTCGGCCAGTACGGGCCGAAGTGCACGCACGTTATCGTCGACAAGCTCGTCTATGTAACTCCTCCCTCTTTCTCGACACGTTAATCTTCGGTGATTTGTTTCGTGTTTTCACTTTATTGAGGACATTTCTTTTATTGCCCAATTTCTGTGTTCCTTTACGTTAGATTAGAGGAACACTCAATCTCTCGCTCACTTTGTGATGATCACAGCAAATTCAATCTCTCATCTCACTCAAAACAACCTCGCGCTCTGATACCATCTTGAATTTGGATATGAATGAGAAACCCTAATTCAAGCTAGAATTAAGAAACAGAGAGAAGATATTTTGCTGAGAAAATTATGATCAAATTCATTAACCTCTCGCAAACCTTACAACAGGTATTTATAGGAACTAAGGAAGCATAACCATAGTTCTAACAACTTGAATGACTTGAGTCACTTGACTCTAGTTAGTTAGTTACAACTAACTACATTGCCACATCAGCACATAATAGGCGTGAGTCTTTATAATTAGTTCCTGGTGTAGACTGTAGAAAGATGTAAAGAAAAAAATCCAGCACTTTTGACCCCTACCTGGGAGCATTTTGGCTGTAAATGGTGGATTCTGCACTGTAACAAACTCAACATTTGTATTTGGCTGTTGGTGAATAGACTGACCAATTTGGTGCTTTGTGCTTGTCTTAATTTATGCTGTGCATATGTTGTTTGTAGGATGACCCTGTATGTGTTGCTGCAAGACAAGATGGGAAGGTCCTGGTCACTAGTTTGTGGGTTCGCCACAGTTTGGATGTTGGAATGCCAGTTGAGGCCTCCCCGGTGAGTTTTTTAATCTTCTAAGCCTTGCTTTATTGCTCAAGGTATGCAACTAGTTAGTTTAGATTCACAATTGACCAAAACTGTCTTACTGCAAAAGAATATGAGGTGCTTGGTAGAGAGGTGCCCCCTTAATCATTTCTGTCAACCTGTAAATGATACTTCATCCACTTTTGGAGTTTTGGTAGAGTTTGTATATTAATAGTTACTATGCTTTCGATTTGTTTATAGGTTATGTACAAACCTCCGAAAGACTTGAATGGAATTTCAGCTGCAAAGAACCTTGTTATGTGTTTGACAGGCTACCAGCGACAGGACCGTGACGACATCATGGTATGTGTGTTTGTTTCTGTCTAATTGATTGTTCTGGGATATAATTATACTCAACATCTGTACATATGATGGATGATATTGATGCATATGTTGCATTGAACGAAGATACTTCTATGAGTCTAATTTTAACCTTTTTCTCACTTTCTCCCAGACCATGGTAAGCTTGATGGGAGCTCAGTTTTCAAAGCCGCTGGTTGCAAACCGAGTTACTCATCTTCTATGCTATAAGTTTGAGGGTTAGTGCTACCCCTTCTTCATTCTCTTGCATTTTGAAATTTGTTCTGAGAGCATACAGCCTTTTTCTACTGTGCAAGATTGAGAAATATTTTGGTGCATCATGAATTATTATTTTTCAAAACAGGCAAACTGCATCCATCTCAATCATTAAAATCAAGCATTACATCAAGAAAATCTATAATGTCGATTGCAGTATGATATTAGCAAATTACTAAATTATGTTCCAGAGCTTAAAGAACAGTACAAGGAATCCTATCAAGTATCAAGTGAATTTCATTAGGCATTCTGTTGATGTCATGCTATGCCATTTTTTTTTCTTTGCTGTATGTACAAGAGTTTGCTCAATTTTTTGTCAGAAATCATTTAAGTATTTGTTTCTAAGCAGTAGATCTATATTTAGTTTGTATCGGCCTTGGTAAACTAGTCATTGTAATTTTCACAGGAGAGAAATATGAACTGGCAAACAGAATCAAGAAAATAAAACTTGTCAACCATCGATGGCTGGAAGACTGGTATGTCAGCGAAATCTCCTTAGGTTTGGATATCACTTCAATATCAACTGTAAAATTATTCTTTGCATCTCTCATATCGTTGACTATTGAAACTGTATGCCTTTTTCTGTTTGCAGTTTGAAGGCCTGGGAAGTTCTTCCAGAGGACAAGTACAGTAAAAGGTGAGATATGTTCTGTTTCTTTTTGTTCTTACAAGGATGTAAGCTCTAATCTGTATACGAGCAAGTTAGAAGCCCCTCTTTTTCCGGACATGTGCTGTAATATTCCGTTATCTCTCTCACCGCACCATAAACAGTCACATGAAAAAATAGATGCACTGCCTGTAGTCTGCTACTGGATTTTTAAGTAAGTTATGAGAGAGCAGCAGTTGATTCTTGCTTTAGAAATCAGGACTATTAGAATTGTTGTGTTGCTGATTTGCTTTCCTACAGTGTTTCATTAACTCTTTATATGCGTTTCCTTACCCCTTCAGTGGATATGAGCTGGAGATGATGGAGGCTGAAGCAGCTAAGGATTCTGAAGACGAAACAGAAGAAGAGAATGTGAAACATATTGGAGAGATAAACTTCAGAACCAGTCCTCTAGGGTTGCAGAATAAATTGCCTGGTACTAATGGATCTCCTATACTTGGACGAAAAGCATCCCATCCAGGCCAAACTGAGGTTTTGTCAACTTCTGATCATGTAAATAACGTGGTAATAGGCAATGAAGTTCATAGGTCCGACCATGCCGTAAACTCCACAAATATCACTCAGGTGGATCAACAGCCATCAAGACTTCAGGATAATGAAGGTAGCAGGGATGCTAGATCTAGTGGTCTGCATGCTCAACATATTACAGCTTCATCACCAAAGAAGGACCTGTTATCTTCTTGTTCAGCCAGTAAAAGATCAGCTGATTCTAATGGCTCGAAGTATGGAAGTCTATATTACATTAGGAAATCCCCAAAGAAGTCTGCACTGTCCTTGCACCATGAAGACGTTGGAAGCGCATATAAAGGGAAGCATTCAGGCAGTGGTACTGCCATTATATCTCCATCCAAAGTACAGAATATGGAGGAGAGTTCTGTTTGCCCTAAAACTCCTCTAGCAGTGGCAAGTTTACATGATCAAGGGTCAATTGACTTGCTATCCTGTAAGAGGAAGATGGGTGATCAATCTGATATTTCTCGTGGTAGTTCCAAATCACCAAAGTTGGATTCATCTGCAAGCAAGCTAATGGGTGATGCAGATATTTTGACCCCAACCAATGCTTCCAAGGGGCCTGGCAAGTCTGCTTCCACCGAACAACTTAGCAGCCATTTGAGAGAGAGTGCTATTCCGAAATCAATGTTGGAAGCTTCCACTGAAAAGTCCTGTGCTGAGAAGAAGCTGCGAGAAAGCAAAGCTCAAACATCAGATGGAAAAATGGGAACATCCAATAGACCATTCCTTCCTGAGACTGGTTTAATGAGCAATGATGAGAAGGAAACACCACAAAAAAGATTGTTCATTCCCGAGACTAGTCTAATGAGCAATGCTGAGAAAGAAACTCCACAAAACAAAGTGTCCATTCCCAAGACTAGTCTGATGAGCAATGCTGAGAAAGAAACTCCACAAAACCAGCAGCGAAGTGTTAACACCCGGTCTGCTGAAAACAATGCATTGGAGGTCACAAAATCTAGGAATTCTAAGCTGGTTGCCTCTGCAGCTGATAAGTCAAGTTCAAGATCACCAAGGAAGAAATCTGTTGGTCAGAAGACTTTGGGTTCTAGACCAAGGTCAAAGATGGGCTCTTCTACTAATAAAAAAGGTTCCATATGTCCTAGTGGAACTTCTCCCAGAGTTGACACTTCTGTACATGAGGATAATGAGATTCCGGTAAAAGCTTCTAATGCCAATGGCCCTGAGATGCCTGCTGTAGATGTCGGCAGATCTATTAATCAGCAGAATGGAAGCACATTGCAGTTTGAAAGTAACACTGATAATATTGCTAAATCCATGGATGATGAAACTGAGGCTCCGCCTGAGTTGGAGATGGATGAAAATGATAATGGGAAGAGTGGAGAAGGTGAACTCTCTCATGATGCTAAAACAGCGGAAGAAGCTCAATGCATTGCAGATACGGTGGTTAAAAATGCATCTGCGAAGGCAACATCTGAAGAGATGAATGAGCAGGGTGGTTCAGTCTCAGGAGCAGACACAAAGAAGAAATTGAACAAACGAAAGAAGGTAGTTGGAACTAAAGCCAGGAAGAAGCCTGATCCTACTGTATTGGAAGTTTTGGAACCTAAGTCGGTGGTCAGTGCTGAAAAGGCTGTAGGGGGACAGAGCAATGAGGAGAATAAAAGAGGTTTAAGTTCCTCTGGCAAGCGTAGGTCTGGTGGTTTACCTAAGAATAAGGTCTATCCCTCAGTGGAAGTGGAAAAAGAGAATCAACCAGCGGAGACTGATCAAAATATGGCCAAATCTGGAAAAGGAATCGGAGAGTTGATCACTAAATCAGCTAAAACGATGAAGAACGCTAATCTGAAGAAGGCTGTCAATGTGGTGCAGAATAGGAATGCAGTTCATGTTGGAAAGCAGCCTGCTTGGTTTATACTCAGTGGACATAAGCTGCAGAGGAAAGAGTTCCAGAAGATCATTAAGCGTCTGAGAGGAAGACTTTGCAGAGATTCTCATCACTGGTCATATCAAGCAACACATTTTATCGTTCCGGATCCTGTTCGCAGAACTGAGAAGTTCTTTGCTGCTGCTGCATCTGGAAGGTTAACCTTCTTACCTGAACTGAAACATCTTTCGACGGCAATGCCACATTACCCTAGGAGTGCAGTTAGATGCTTCAGTATTATCCAATACATGATATATTGCCATATAGGATATTTGTTGTCTATTCTGGTTACTCAGAACGTTTACTAACTTAATCGTTGTCTTTCCATGTACACAGTTGGATTCTGAATACTGATTATCTCACCGCAAGCGACCAAGCTGGAAAGCTCTTGCCAGAAGAGCCCTACGAATGGCACAAGACCGGCCTTAGTGAAGATGGGGCTATTAATCTGGAGGCTCCAAGGAAATGGCGCCTCTTGAGGGAGAGAACAGGCCACGGTGCCTTCTATGGAATGCGTGTTATCGTCTATGGAGAATGCATTGCCCCTCCATTGGTAAGTCAAATCAAGTCTGTGTTGCTAACTGATTTTCTCCTCTGCAAACATCATTATACATTGTTTCATACTCTACTGTTGTTTCCAGGATACGCTGAAGCGTGCTGTCAAGGCTGGAGATGGTACTATCCTTGCAACATCCCCACCATACACGCGGTTCCTCAACTCTGGGGTCGACTTCGCTATAGTCTCCCCTGGGATGCCACGTGTCGACATCTGGGTCCAAGAGTTCCTCCAGCACAACATCCCGTGCGTCTTAGCGGATTACTTGGTGGAGTACGTTTGCAAGCCTGGGTTTCCTCTTGACAAGCACGTGCAGTACAACACCCATGAATGGGCAGCCAAATCCTTCTCCAACCTGGTGAGCCGCTCCGAGGAAGTTGTATCACAGGAGAATGAGCCCTCCACGTCAGAGGAAGTTGCCAATGATGATCTGAGGTGTCAGGTTTGTGGGTCCAGTGAAAGAGGGGATGTGATGTTGATATGTGGGCCCGAGAATGGCTCTTCCGGGTGCGGGGTTGGGACCCACATTGATTGCTGTGATCCTCCGCTCAAGGAAATACCAGAGGGAGATTGGTTTTGCCCAGGTTGTGCAGGAAGTAGAGCAGATGTGAATACAACTGGGATCAAGAAGAAAAAAACTTCCAAGTCAAGGAAGAGATAAGTTATTTTCCGTAGCATATGTATCTAAATTACTGCTCCTTTTTCTTTTCTTTTTGTTGTTGTTAGGATTTGTACATTTCTGATGTGATGTTTGCTTATAATGTTGGTTTAGAACTTCATGTGGGTATCCTCGCATATGCTGACTTGCAAAATCTGATGTGTACTTCTTTCGTTGGGTGTGGATTTTGATTAAGTGGTGATGGATTCAAGGACTAAACACACTAAAAAACGCATTCTGAAAAAGAATTTACTACGGAGTATTTTGTTTGGAAACGACACAAAATCACCATTTATGTTGACTATGTTCCATAAAACCACTTGTGCAACCTCGCATATACAGTTCACTCTGTAATCAATCTTTTCCCACATCAGTTTTACCATTGATAGAGTATAAAAGTATGTTAATTGTCTAGAATAGTTCTTATTTTACAATATTTTTTAAGGCCAAAATTGTTACAGCCTTACAACCATAGGTATTATATCAATATCATAGTATCAATAACGACTTGAAGCCAATGTTCTTGTACAAATTATGTGGAAAGTGGTTTATCTCCGGGAAGTAGACCTGATCAAATCCGGATTCGGGCGAGAATCGGGCCGGGCTTTGGACAAAAAATATGTCCGGATGGGCGGGCCGGATCCGGACAAGCCAAGGAAACGGGTTGGGAAGGCTTCCTAGATCCGCCCGGACATCCGGATCCGGATAGCCCGCGGGTCCCATTTAGCCCGCGAGACGAGAAATCTGTCGTAAAATGAAATATAGCAAATATAATTTAACGTCCAATACCCATTAAAAATTGTCTTTTTTATTACAAACAGTAAACATAGTTATTGTTACAAACTTATCATAACAAATTTCCACACAAAATAACACAACATTACACAATTAAGCAAATTTCAAAAGAAAATGGAGTTGGTTGTTTGTTTTTGTTGCCTTTAGCGTAGTGCATACATATCACAATCACATCTTAGGTGAATCTTCTTCGTCCTCAAACTCGTCATAACCAACATCGCCAATTTGAAGTGTCTTATGTGTATAAATATTAGGTTGTTTAGGGTATAAATATTTATTTATTTTATATAATATTTTTATGAATTTTATTATATATAAAAATATTTTATTTTATTTATTTTTAAAAATTAATTCGGGCTTCCGAACGGGCTATCCGGGCTAAATGAGATATTATCAATGTCTGTATCCGCCCATATAAACGGGCGGACCGGGCTATCCGGGCTAAATGGGATATTATCAGTGTCCATATCCGCCCATTTATGCCGGGCGGACCGGGCGGGTCGGCTCGTGTTTGCTCAGGTCTACCGGGAAGTGGGCATTGGAGTTTCACGTGGGCTTAGGCCAATATATTTTGGGCATTCTAAAGGCCCAAAATAGAAAAAAAGAGGGGGCGAAAAACAAGAGGGTTTTGGGCCATTGGTCCTTTTGCTACTTTTAATTAAACTAAAAGCCCCTACCATTAAAAATCGAATCCCTAACCCCCTTTCTATCTCTCTCCTCTAACATTAAAAATCCGCATCTTCTTCCTGTCGGCCCCTGACAACATCCCCCGCATCCGCTCCGCCCTCGCCCCCTCCCCCGCCATCTCCATCATCCCACTCGCCTTCCCCCACGTCGACGGCCTCCCCGCCGGTCTCGAGAGCACCTCCGACATCACCCCCGCCATCGTCGAGCTTCTCAAGGTCGCCCTCGACAGAATGTAGCCCCAGATCCGCTCCCTCCTTTCCGACCTCCGCCTCGACGTCGTCTTCTTCGACTTTGCCCAGAGTTGGCTCCCTCCCATGGCCGCCGAGCTCGGCATCAAGACCGTCATGAGATATTATCAGTGTCCATATCCGCCCATTTATGCCGGGCGGACCGGGCGGGTCGGCTCGTGTTTGCTCAGGTCTACCGGGAAGTGGGCACTGGAGTTTCACGTGGGCTTAGGCCAATATATTTCGGGCCTTCTAAAGGCCCAAAGTAGAAAAAAGAGGGGGCGAAAAACAAGAGGGTTTTTGGCCCATTGGACCTTTTGCTACTTTTAATTAAATTAAAAGCCCCTACCATTAAAAATCGAATCCCTAACCCCCTTTCTATCTCTCTCCTCTCACATTAAAAATCCGCATCTCCTTCCTGTCGGCCCCCGACAACATCCCCCGCATCCGCTCCGCCCTCGCCCCCTCCCCCGCCATCTCCATCGTCCCACTCGCCTTCCCCCACGTCGACGGCCTCCCCGCCGGTCTCGAGAGCACCTCCGACATCACCCCCGCCATCGCCGAGCTTCTCAAGGTCGCCCTCGACAGAATGCAGCCCCAGATCCGCTCCCTCCTCTCCGACCTCCGCCCCGACGTCGTCTTCTTTGACTTCGCCCAGAGTTGGCTCCCTCCCATGGCCGCCGAGCTCGGCGTCAAGACCGTCATGTTATCCGGACTGGAGGAGAGCGCCGGACTGGAGAATACTCAAATCAGTGAGAAGACCTTCAATTTCGAGAAATTGGAAACATATTCAACCTCATCGAGTGAAGACTTGAAGAGTGGGTAGAAATGGGTTGATTAATTGAGGGATCCGATAATGGGTAACAAGTGGATCCGACAATACTACCTGAAGATGTATACAGAACGCTCAGAGATTGTTCGAAATGGGGATCAATTCGAGATCAAACTAGACCAGAAATCGAACCCTTTGAGTAGCAAACAATGCTTGCAGCTGAGGAAGAAAAAATATTAATAAATTGTTGTTATAATAATGGTTCGAACTTGAAATTTGTAGATAAGGAGGGGGAGAGATGAGTGATTTCACTGTCTATCTATTGATGAACAGGTCAATCGAAGTGTGGCTTCAAGTGTGTCCGGCGGTGCCGGAAGGTGAGATGTATACTTCCGGCGGTGAAAGGAGTTGATTTGTAGGACGGAGAGAAGGTGCCACGAGAGTGAATTTGTTTCTGGCACTTGCTGTATTGGTTATAATGACACTTTTATACACTTTTTAATACCAATGACACTTTTACATCCCTCAATTGGATTAGATGATGTGGGTCATAAGGTTGATTTTTGGGAGAGGCTTGTGAAAAATGGATGGTGGATAGGGAATGAGGTAAGTTTTGTTGTAGTTGTTTGTTTTCTAATGACACTTCATATTCAATGACATTTTTTCAAACTTCAGTGACACTTCAGATTCAATCACTGATGAAATTTTAATGACACTTTTACATACCAATGACACTTTTTAATACCAATTTAAATAAGTTCGATGACGGTTTGACCAAGTTCGATGGCGGTTTGACCAAATTCGATGAAAATTTCACCTTCGATGACACTTTTACCAAGTTCGGTGACGGTTTGACCAAGTCCGATGACAACTTGACCTTCGATGACACTTTTAATAAGTTCGATGACGGTTTGACCAAGATCGATGACGGTTTGACCAAGGATGACGGCTTGACCTCTAAAGCGTCATTAAGATTACTTTTCACATCTAAAGTGTCATTAAGATTATTTTTCACCTCTAAAGTGTCATTCTGGCAAAGTGTCATTAGAATTACTTTTCACATCTAGTGTCATTAGATTTTTTTTTTCACCTCTAAAGTGTCATTAGGATTATTTTTCACCTCTAAAGTGTCATTCTGACAAAGTGTCATTAGAATTACTTTTCACATCTAAAGTGTCATTAGGACAGAATGTCATTAGATTTTTTTTCACCTCTAAAGTGTCATTAGGAATATTTTTCACATCTAAAGTGTCATTAGGATTATTTTTCACCTCTAAAGTGTCATTCAGACAAAGTGTCATTAAAATTACTTTTCATATCTAAAGTGTCATTAGGATTATTTTTCACCTCTAAAGTGTCATTAAGATTACTTTTCACATCTAAAATGCCATTAGGACATAGTGTCATTAGGATTATTTTTTTACCTTTAAAGTGTTCTAATGACACTTTAGAGTGTCACTAGAACATAGTGTCATTATGATTATTTTTCACCTCTAAAGTGTCATTAAGACAGAGTGTCATTAGAATTACTTTTCACCTCTAAAGAGTTCTAGTGACACTCTAAAGTGTCAATAGAACAGAGTGTCATTAGGATTATTTTTCATTTCTAAAGTGTCATTCGGACAAAGTGTCATTAAAATTACTTTTCACATCTAAAGTGTCATTAGGATTATTTTTCACCTCTAAAGTGTCATTATGATTACTTTTCACATCTAAAGTGCCATTAGGATAGATTGTCATTAGGATAATTTTTCACCTTTAAAGTGTTCAAGTGACACTCTAAAGTGTCATTAGAACAGAGTGTCATTAGAATTATTTTTCACCTCTAAAGTGTCATTAGGACAAAGTGTTATTAGGATTACTTTTCACCTCTAAAGAGTTCTAGTGACACTCTAAAGTATCATTAGAATAGAGTGTCATTAAGATTATTTTTCACCTCTAAAGTGTCATTTGGACAGAGTGTCATTAGGATTACCTTTCTCTTGACTCGACACTTTTTTACGTGTGTAATGACACTTTTTATATGGGTTTATGGATGTAATGACACTATTGTAAAAGTGTCATTGTAATGATAAAAAGTGTTATTCTGATGACAAAAAAATGCAATTTCCTTCATTCTCTTGAGTGAACACTTTTTTATAGTGCAATGATATTTTTTTGTGTGGATTTATGGGTATAATGACAATTTTTATGAGTGTCATTCTGATACAAAGTGTCATTACGAAAGTACGATCAAATTTGATGACAATACGACCAAGTTTAATGATAATATAAAATATAATGACATCATAGTGGTAGCTACAATTAGAGTTACAACTGGTTGGTCTAATAATACTAATCTGTATATGTTTATCAGTGGAGCATGAGATGTTGGAGAGAGATATTCCGGCTACTAGCATTATTCAAACAACAACAACAACCACCACTATAACAACAAAACCAGAAGCAGATGCACCAGAGACAATCTTCCTATACCCACAAAAGGGCCAACAACAAAGACCTCGATTCTCAGTTTGCAAACCTCAGTTTGAAGCAAAGAGATACCAATTCCAATACTGATGCTGTTCAAATGTAGATTTCTCTTACTGCTGGAGAGTTAATTTTTTCCTTGATCTCACAATGCCACATCTAGTGAATTCTGATGAGCCGTTGTTGATGGAAGAAGAAGCCCATGTTGGTTTCAGGCCTTCTTCTTCAGGTTTTCATTGCCTCTTTCAGTTCTTCTACTTGCATTCTTAGTCGTTGTGCAACCGGTAATCATTACTGGGAAAAAGACATCCTTGACCTCACAATGCCGCGTCTGCTGAACTCGGATGAAACCATGGTGACGAGGTCGCGGGAGGCGAGGGCGAGAATGTCGGAGCAGGAGACGACGCCGGTCGGGCAGGAGAGCTCGAGAGCGGTCTTGACGCGGACGATGAGGTCGAAGCCGCGGTCTGGGAGGGAGAGATTGAGGTCGGCGTCGCACTCGGCGTGGTTGAAGGCAGTGGAACTCATAATAAGCCGCGTAGTCTGGTCGCGACTCCGATTCGCTCTCTTCCGCCGCCGCCGCCGCTTCACTCGGCTTGTCCATCACTACCACGCCGGCCTCGCCAGAGGCGGCGGTCGGATGATCAGCCGCGGATCTGGCTGCTCCGATTTTGTATTTTAATTATTGTAAGTATATATAAAAACTTGGGAGAGGGGGTTAGTTTTTAAAAAGGCTAGTTTCCTAATAAAAACCTTGTACATAAGTCATTTAGTTTTTTCATCCGAAAAACAATGTCATAAGTTATGCTCTGAAAGATGAAAAAAGAAAGAGAACACATGATTGAGTAACATGGGTGTCACTCACTGACATCATCATCTACGTTACAACAATTTCTGGTCACTAAACTCTCCTCTTTCCAATGTCACAAACATTCAAAACATCACGTGTTCTACTCCTTTCAAAAAATTTACCAACTTAAAATTGAGTCGTTGAATAACATAAGGCCAAAACCTTCAAATCTAATGCTTACTTTCCCACTAGAATTTCTTATTCTACTTTGTTTGTTTGTATTGTCCAGGATTCTCCGAGTTCATTCAACATTATACTAATACCCCATGTTTCCGACCAAAAAAAATAATACCCCGTGAAAGTTAAGAAACAAGAGCAAGGCAAATCAAAAAGAAAGTATTTTGAAAAATTTCATCTTAATATTAAAAATAATCACTCATATTTTACATATATGTTATTTAAAATTAATTTTAAGTATACATACATAAATATTTTATAAGTTTCAAATAATCGTGTATGGTACGGATATTGTACTAATTTAACATTATACGAATCCCCCGTGTAAGTTAAGAAACAAGAGCACGGCACATTCAAAAGAAGATAACTCGTTAATGTAGAGATTTCATCTCATTTAAAAATACTTTCTTTTTTCAACTTTACCCCTTACATTTAATAAAGAGGGAAACAAAATTTTGATGATCATTATTCTTAATGTGAGAAATAAACTCTCAATTGTGGTCGTTTTTCATATAATTTAAAGTTTTCTTAATATGTATATACAATTCTATAATGACAAATATTATGAGTGGAGAGAGTAATTTACAAGCATAATATAATTGGGGTATCAATTCGTAGTTCAAAATGAGCAAGTTGTGTTTTATTGCTGTTGAAAACGTCATATATGTGTTGACATTTACGAATAAATAGGAAAGTATACAAGCAATATGAATGAATGCTAGCTTTTCTACCCAAAAAAAAAATGAATGAATGCTAGCTTGAAGAGTTGACCCACGCACGAGTAACTATGCTTTCGAACGAGTGTTTTGAAAGCAAAACTTAATTTGTTTTTGAAAATCGAAGGATTTAACATCAACATCCGTCACCTAAACATCGTTAGCGAATCAAGAAATTAAATCAAGCATCATTTTTTAAACGTGTAGATTAATTGCCGCCATTTTGGGAGGTCCAAAAATTGTCATATGACAACAAAAGAATAATTGCCAAGTTCAAAAATTGACCATACTTGGTTTGTACTCACTCTCCCTACATACCAAATTTTATGGCTCAAAAGTCTAATGAAAGATGCTCGATTTCCTCTTGCAAAATTAATCAATTAGAAGTATGACCAAAGAAGAAAATAGTACTATTGATGCAAATTGAATAATGTGTCTTGATAAAGAAAAAGGGCATCTCTTTGTGTTAAAACTTGTGCTGCACCAAGCTGTTCTTCAGCAGCAAGAAAACAAAGAAAATGCTTTCAAAAACAAGGAAACTTTGCATAAAATAATGATAAAGTTGGGGTATATGCATTGTATGATGCAATGGCCAATGATAAACTGAGAAAACTTGGTTGAAGACAAGTGTTGTTGTCAGAGCAAGCTATTGAGGATTTCTAAAAGATGAGTGGCTTTTTCTTGCTTTGGAGGGGGAGTTCATACTTTAATGCACTTTCAAGTTAAATAGGAAAATGCATAAAAAAAAACTGATCTTTAAAAAAATAATTGCATAAAACCATTTCCTATTCACGATATTTTGAAAATAACCATCAAAATTTGTATTTTACTACATCTTCTTTAACAAACAAGGATTCGGATGGTTGTTTGAAACAAGTTATAAATAAGTTGTAATTTTTTGCAAGCTAGTGGAAATAAACTTTTCAATTCTTATATTGTGAAGTAGGGACTAGATAAAATTAGTATATAAGGTTGATGGTTTATTTCTTTTACTGTCAATATAATTAGCCGGTTTTAAAATGGAATTTCATTGAACTAATGTATTAGTCTTATATATATGCGCATGTACGTTCAAACTAATACGTCCTCTAGTTTATCAGCCCACCAAACTTCAACAAAGTAAAAAGGTGGTTTCATGCATTTGCCCTAGAAGTATACAATGTCAGTTGTATAAGAGAATTGGATAAAACGTACTTTTGTTATTGATAGAAAATAACTTGCATAAAGAAACTTCGGATAAGCCGTACTTTTTCATGCATTTGTTCCAATTTAAACCTATTATTAAAAAAAAAAAATGATGCTAACAATAAAAGGGTGGTTTCATGCATTTGTTCCAATATAAACCTATTATTAAATTCAATGCATTTAATTAATACTATCATGTAGATAGATCTGTTTGAACATATAATCGTTTTCCACTTCTTCACCACCATTTTGAAACTCTAATTAATGGAAAAACATATCTCACATTTTTCCAGCTAATGGATTTTCATAAATCATATGGGATGTAGCAACTACCAAGCATGAGTCGGGTGACCCATGTGCAGCCAATTAATAAGGCATGATCAAGTTACTAAATCTAACATTATCCTCTTCCTTTTATCTTACAATTAATTTGTATTTCATATATGCAGTTCCTTTTTAAAATAAAATTATCAACATTAGAAAATTTAGTACACAAAAGATAAAAAAGTATTGATGATTACTGAAGAAATATAGAAATTTGTATAAATGAAAGATAAATATTATGTTCATAGAAATGTTTTCATAATACAGCTTATAACTTCTTGAGCATGTAATGATTAAATTCTTTATATCCAATTGTGTTTGATTGATTATAAAGGGTAAGCATTAGAGTATTTGTTGTAAAGTAAAAAGTGAAGGCGTAGCATGAAATCAAAGCGATAGACCTATCTTCCACTCTAAACATGTACTATATCATGGAAATAGGGCCTTCACTTCAAATCAACCAGGTAACAAATTGGAATATTATAAAATCACTTGGAACTAAAGCAAAGGTTGTCACAAATCTCCTTGTAAAATGATAAAAATAATTGAGTCACATCTAAGTACGAATTAACTGAGTGTGAGACCATTAAAATTACATAGGAAGACTATGTGTATAACCAATCTACCATACAATTTTAACAAAACCAACGAAATGCAAAAATCAAACTCAAGATGACAAGAAACAGTTTTTCAATAGCTAGTTTCACCCATCATCATGGGTAATAGTAAAATAGGGGGAAAATCTAAATGCTATGAGATTGAGACAAGATCGAGATCTAGGTGTTATAAGGTATATTTAAAACCTAATAGCTTGAGATTTGAGAAATCTTATTTTAGTGATATGAGGTTTTAGTTTGTTTCATTTAATTGATGAAACCTAAAGGCTTGAGTTTAGTGTTAAAAGTTATAAGGTATAGTTAAAACCTAATAGTTTGATATTTCCATTTAATTAGTCACATTTTATTCATTTTTTAAATTTATTTATTTCTAGGTATAAGACTTATTTAACAAATCATGTAAAATTGTTCTATGTTATTTGATTATTAGTACATATTTATTTATATTATCATATTTATCTTAATTTCATTTATATTATCGCTAATTATATAGATTTTTTCATTTATTTAATATCTTTTTTAAATATCAAATCGATATGTTTTAGATAATTAAAAATAATATTAATATAAAATTTTACCCAAATTCCGTACACGAAATAAGCTAGTATATATATACAAACTAAATTTAGTTTGGTTAGTCTTATATCCACCGTTTGAACTCAAACAATGTGGGTGCTCTAAGGTTTGAACACAAGAACCACTTGATCCTATGTTCAAACCTTAGAGCACCCACGTTGGAGGTATTTTAGCAATTAAATGTAATATTTTTTTTTTAGTAAGAACCCCTTAAATAACTTGTTTTTTATGACACATGCATTCACAACTCTTGGATAAGGCAATTTTGAACGGCTCACACACATGAAATTTGGGTTAGAAATTTTGGCTTTTAGCCAATTTCAAGCCCAAAATTAATATTAATATTTTTAATTTTGTTTTTAATATTATTATTTATTAGTATCTATTTATAGACATTCATATTGCATATGTTTATCATAAAAATAAAAAAGTATTGATTTGTTGATGTATGTATATTATTGTATATAATTATTTTAGAATAAATATGATATATTTTATTGTTTTAATTTATAAAATTTATGATATATGTATGTTATTGTTGTTATTATATTGTATAATATATGATGGATACATAAAGTTGAAGCTAAAAAAAATCCGAGTTAAAAAACCATAGATGTAAGAAAAAAATAATTGGTTTTTTAGATGAAGAAAAAACGAAAAATAAGGTCAAAAACCCACCATTACTCATGCTTCTATAATGCTTTTGCCAAATCTTTTGCTAACCTATATTTATCCTTGACCCAATCTTATTTGGGTTTTTTCCTCCTCTAATCCGCTTGTTCCCTCTTTTTGTCTTTTGTTTATTCATTATTTTATAAGATATTAAATTAGTTAGGTACTTAAGTGTATATATAGTTGGATTAGTGTATTTTAGAAATATTCTCACATATAACTAATTTTTATTAACTACCAAATACTAGTCTTATATTTAAGGAACATGTATAAGAGAGAATCTTTAAGATTAGGAATTTGAATATAATTTTCCTTGTCATTTAAATATTAAAAAATATCATATGAAATATATTTTAACTATTTTAGATGTCTTAGCTAGCATTTTTTTAATTAATAATAATAATACTAAGTCGGTCATCCCCACTTCCCTCCGCCACTTTATAGTCCAGTATAACCTCTCTTCTAAAATTTTCTAACTCTACCAATGAGTCAAAACTCTAGCTTTGATAATTTTGATTTTTGGTTTGTTAAGAGTATTCATTCGGATGATTTAAGACAGTCTGTGTAAGAGTCTTTATGTTTGCCTTTATCAAAAATAAATAAATAGATTTGATAGTGAAATAGGGGTGGTTTAATTGCTACTAATAAGCACCTCGAGATAAAGGGTGATTATTTTATAATTTAATACGGAGCATATTTTATATAATTTGTACATCAACTTTTTCACCTATAGTAAGTACGTCATTAGAAATTCTCACTCAAGTAAACAATAATTCAAAGATATGAACAAAACTTGAAAAACCCATCCATTCAAACCCTGCCTAGCTAATTGGCTAATATATGCATTTAAGACAGAAGAAGCAGATGAAATTAAGATTGAACCCCAACTACCCTCAACCTATTAAAGCTTCAAGTCCAAGTACACTCACACTGCTAGCTAGCTAGCTAGCTTATTGCATTGCCTACCCAACTCCTTGTATTTTCTGTGGCCACAATATACGACTTCTATGTTTTTTTCGTATCATACTTTTTCTGCCTACTCTATGAATTAATGTTTGACCATCTTACTATTCAATTTTGCCTCATTAATGAGCAGACCTTTCATATGTATAGGAACTATATAAAAAATACGAATTAACTAAAGTCTGATAATTTTCATATTCCATCATTTCGGTTTTAAATGTCCCCTGTCAAGTCTTTTGCTAATGAGCATGACATTTCGTCACTAAAAAATATCCTTATATTTAGACTCAAAATTTGACTCATATGTATTAATTTGTCTTTTTTTTTTTTTATGTTTTAGACCCTGTTTACCTGATTTATTCCTTATATTTATTTACTTTGATAGAAAATCTCTTTTACTTAAGTATTTTGTTTGTTGTACTCAAAATTTGTATGCATGTAAATTAAGGATATTTTATAAAATGTTTTTTTTTTTAAATGTGTGACAAAGTCTATATATAATACGATAGTGGGAAAGTCATTTAATATATCAAACATTTTTTATGAGAATTAAACAGAACACAGGAATAGCAATATATCATGTTATACTATGTTAAACTTGTCACCAATGATACATAAACAAGTGTTACAAATTCACTCCAATTCGACAGATATTATACTTAAAAAATAAAGGTTAATTTCACCACTCCTAATTTAGGCTATCATATACAATTGAAAATTAATAAAATACAAAAGAAATTTTCCATGCAAAAATGCAATTACTTTACAAGGCATATTTATGTGTACTATGATGCACATTCAAGATATATATATATATATACTATCGTTAGCTCCCTCCAGAAAAAAACGCTCCCAAAACCCTAAAAATGAAAACGACACCGTCGCCGCTCCCCCATCCCGACCCCAACTCCGCCTTTGTCTCTCAACCATATCATATTTCTACTCCGACATTGACTCCGCAGCGTCACCGATTACGACCAACCTCTGAAAACCGCAGCCGCGGCTACACCTGAGGACGTGGAGGCAGGGGAGAGCGACCACCACGGGGTCGACGACGCTATCCCGGACCTTGGCGAGCACGACGTACCTGGCAAACCTGCTTCCAACCGGCAAAGACTCTCCACCACCACAAGACCACCGACACCACCAGCGACGTCGAGGACTCCTTGTTGTTGCTCTCTTCTTACTTTGTAGATCTGACAATGAAGAGGTGATGCCTCTTCGACTCTTGATAGAACCTTTTAACCCTTGTTGTGTACACCTTATTATCATAGCTGCTGATTCACCCTTTTTGGTCTTTTGAATTTGAAATCTTCCTTGAAATTTTGTCAAACCCTTGAACCAGATCTGGCTTCATTCTTGCTGAATCTTATTTCTGATCTTGTTTACCTGTATTATGAATCTGATTTTGGATATTGCGTCTTCGACTCCCTGTACTTGATCCCTCTATCCTTCTCTATGGATGCTCGAAACAATACCCTCTAAAGTGACTCTGCCTTAGTGGTGTCTATGGTGTGGGTTGTCTGCTCCCATGCTTCAGATCGATTTTTGTGGTTTTTACACTAGACCTCTTTACTCTAAATATTTGTTTTTGATCCTTATCTTATTCCCCTTGGATAAATTGGACATGATTCTTAAAATAGATCCTGTGCAATAAGCCTGATTTTTCTATCTCAATACTTCATTGTGATCTGACGAAAAGTGATCTCCTTACCCCTTTGATACGACCAATTTGTGACTTGAAATCTGCCCCACTAAGGTTGAGAAAACCTATATTAGTAGTACCTTTGGCCCAGTGAAGTTGACACCTTATGGCTTATGCTAATCTTTATTGACACCCTTCAGATATGGATAAATAGCAACTTGATCTTGTGAACTATCTTTGTTTATGTGATTGCAAGACTCCTTGAGAAGCATTCTCTTGGTTTAGGGCTCTCTCTTGGTGTTTGGGTCGAGTTGGATGTTTCGGTTGAGGTCGTAGGCGTGGTTGTGCGGTTTCTGTGGTCTCCTTGTGTCAGAGCTTTGCCCAGGGGTTTCATCGCATCTCCTATTGAATGTCCTGCTGATTACTCTCCGGCGGCATAACGCCGTGTTAGGTTTGTTCGTTCTAACCCGTGTTAAGCCATACTCTACCCTCGTCAGGTTGTCTTGAAGCTTTGTTCCATTTTTTGCTTTTCTTTTGACCCGTGTTGAAAGAAGGTTCCCTCAAGGAACCTTAGGTGTTTTGATGATGATAAACACCATACATTTGATGGTTTGTTATTAAGTATTGTTTCAAGGAACAACAGAAAGCATGCGAGCTATCTGGAGAAGTTCTAGGGAACAATGGTTGTGACCAATGGATCAGTCATCCTAGGGAATAATGTGAACAAGAGCATCAGAACTCAAGAAGAAGAGAAAGAATGAAGATTCCAGGGAACAAGGAAAACAGAGCAGAAAGATGTCAACGTTCCCAGCGAAGAGGCAAATCGCGAGATATTGCGTCTAGGGTTTCGAATGTTTGCTTGGAGCACAAAGAGACGTTCAAACAAGGAAAGTGAAGATTATATCTTGCAGATAATGGGTCGGAATTATCATGGAGAGATAAGATCTATTTATGGAAACAAAATAATGTCAAGTTGGAAGATATTGTTTGTGGTATTTTAGGAAGTTGTTTGATGGAAAGATATAATGTTATTTATGGGATAATATATCAGATTAGACCATAAATAAAATATATTTTCGTCATCCTTTGGAGGCCTATAAATACAAGGTATTATCAACCTAGTTTGACATGCTTCCAAGAGAGAAAGAGGAGCATCCAAGAGAGAGACAGCATTAGGAGCTTTGAAGGTTTCTAAGTAGCCATTGGAGAGCAAGAACACAGCTTGGAGTTCAAGAAACGAGTTTCAAGGCTGTTGGCTCAAGGGAACGACAGAGCCGTTCCTACGTCAAGGAGAGTTGCGATCTTTAGGAGCTTCATAGGCGAAGTTTCTGAGGTGAAGAAGATAACTTTTCAGTGATTTTGAGTTTGCTGTGAGTTGGTAATACGTGCTAAGGGCTGTTAAGCTTAGAGAGTATTGTAGTAGGGAAATCTAGTTTACGTTGGATATTTGCTTGACTTGTATAGCTCGTGTTTATCAATAAAAGAAGTAGACTTTGAAATCCTGCTAGGGTAATACCTAGAGGTAGAGGTTTTTCCTTGTCAACAAGTTAGTTGATTTGGTTTTCCTTTCTATGTGATTTTGTTGTTATTTGTGATATTCCGTTGTGCAAAGGTACCGTTCCCTATATAGGAACAGTACTTTACTTTGTTATTAACACTTGGTTTCGATCCAACAACCCGTTTATTGTATTTGGTTTGTTCTGTATGTCGGTATGTCCGGCTACCGAGTTTTCTCGATCTATCGATTTATCAGACTTGTCTGATATTTCGAATTCTTACCTTATAAAAAAAAAAGTATATATATATATAAAAAAAATCACATTGAATGTGTACTTCATTCACATGCATAAAGACTGCATTCACACCTGAATAATACTCTATAACTTAATACTTCGTAGTAATTTTTTTTTTGACCGGCTTTATGAAATTCCCTTTGAATTACTGTGATATCCTGCACCTGCATGAACCCATATGACTCCCATGGCCAATTAGGGTGAGAAATCAGAGTCTGAGGAAGTGTTTTTGGGACTAGAAATCAGAATTTCTTCTTTCAAAGTGGAAGTTTTCCAGAGCTTCCATACCTCATCTCCATTACAATTCTCATCACCTCTTTTTCTTTGTGCAATCAGAGACCCACACAATTAGGAATCCAATGGAAAAGCCAAGCATGGCAATAAAGAAGAGGGCTGGAGATAAGTCCCATCCACACTGCACCCACTGCTTATCTTACCAAGCACTAAACAAAGTTTCTTATTTACACACTCATATCATATGTGGTCACACTACTCACAACAACAACTCACTAATTATAAGATTGTCATTTTATCCAAAAAAATATTATTACAAAAAGGTTTTTATTTTAGAAGTTTAGGTAATAATTTATTTATAATTTGTTATTAAAAATTATATTTTTTATTCTTTTCATATAAATTCTTTTTATTCGATCAATGGATAGAAATGTGATGAGTTATTAATTAGTTATAAAACTTAACTTTTTTTTATATAAAGAATTGTAGTCTAATTATTAAATTTCTTAATAGATATATCAAATTTTAGAGTGACAACCTTTAATAAAGGGAGGTTGTAGCATTTTGTGTTATCCGTACTAGTTTAGAAATATGAGTTTGGTTTACAAAACCATTTTGCCTTGATTACTGCTCTGAATCATCCAAATGTTCCTTCTGCATGTAAGGTTAGTTTTCTTGTTGCTGTACAAGTATGTTTAGTGTGTTTTTGTGCAGCATATCTACAGACACACACTACAGGTTAAATTTGACAGGTACAATAGCATTTTAGCTCATAGTGAAACTTCACATAACCACCCTTTAATAAGAACATTTTACACAAAACCATCCTTTATCTTAGAAATAACATACAATCACTCTTTGTCCAAATTTTGTTTAAATGTTCATAAGAAAAAGGTGAAACGTCCAAAATACATCATTAGAGATATAATGGTCGTTTATTGTATTTTATTTACCCTGTTTTCACAAATGTAATATGATTTAATACATAGTTACTTAATAAAGGGGTGGCCTTGTAAAGTTTACCCATAGTTGAAATGTATTATGAGATGAAGTACCCACAGAAAAAAGAAGAAGGTATAAACCATGTATGCATACCAACATATAAAAATCTTGTTTTGTACCTATACTATAATGCAAGAAGTCGAGAAACAGCAACATTAAAATTCAATAGAATTGGGAAGTTCAGCCTAGGTAGGGATCCATTGATCAGTCTAAAGTTTTGCAGGAGTTTGCAGAAGACAGATATTTAATACTCCACTTCATAGGCAGGGGCCAATGGATACACATTTCTCAACCCACAACACACAATTCATTAAATGTGACGTAAAGCGATATCTATGTAAGAAAAATTCAAATGAAACTAGCATGTACGGAGTGCTATATATGAGTAGAAATTTGGGTAGATTTAATTAAATAAAAATATAAAGAAAACACAAATGATAAAAAGCTTAAATAAACCTGTACATCTAAAGGTAGCAAAATTTCCCAGCAGACTTTTTTAATAGTTTCCCTCTTCTTTTTTCATTTCCACCCCCACTTTTGTACAAACAAAGCACAACCCCCAAAAACTAATCCCCTTCATCTCCCTCTGCTGGCAATGGCATTCATCTAACTCATATATTCCCCGCCCAAAGTCAATTTTTGACTCCAAAACAACAACGAAAACAATCTGTTTTCCATGACGTCATAGATTTCATCAGCAGCTCAACGCCTCGTACTTGACCGAGAGTGGGCGGTTAAACCCAGCCTGCGACAGCAAAGTCCCCACCACCGCCAAGTCCCTGCAAAACACTCCCTGATACACCTTGTTAACCGAACCCGAATTCAAGCCCGGCCCGGTCCCGTCCAATGCGACACGGCCCGCTTCAGTGTCATTCTTTTGCCTCTGCTGCTGGGCCTGGGCCTCCTGAAGCGCAGCGGCCGCCTTGAGCCGCTCTTTCTCAGCCTTCTCATCCTCCGCGATGGCGGTGGTGACGTTAGAGTACCCCTTCTGTATGAGCCGGTAAAGAAGAACCGCCGACATACGGGACCGGTCACGGGCCTCGTCTCGGTCCGGTTCGCTTGAAAATTCGCACCGGTCTATGAAAGCCAGAGCCCGGTCTGGTTTATGCCTGAGGACAAGCAATAAATGAGATCGGTCCAGCTCGGACCGGGAACACCCCCTCCGGACTCCGATCAAAGCGTGGTAATCGACGGTTCCCGTCTCGCCGGCGGCGATCCGGGCCTTGAGGCGCTGAATCTTGGCAGAGACCTGGCAGAGACGGCCGGGGATCTCCCGGTACGGAACTCCGGTGGCAGAGCAGGCGGATTTCCAGGCGGGGACGCCGAGGGGCTTCCGATCACGGAGGATGGAGTTGAGGAGGAGCTTCGCGTGCTCGAGATCGTGGACGGAGTCGGTGAGGCAGCCGATTAGCTCGAAGAGGGAGGCGCGTGCGATCAACGCGGCGACGGAGGACGGCTCGAGAGCTAGAGTTTTGTTCGTGTCGGCGACCGATTCCGCGATCCGGCCGGCGGCGCGGCAGGCGGCGGAGCGCTGGAGGTAGCACTCGGCGAGGAATGCCTGGGGAGCGGGGCGCCGGCCGTCGAGGATCTTCGAGAAGTGGCGGATGGACTCGGTGTAGAGGCCGGCGTCGAGTGCGGCGATGGCGGATGTGCGGCGGCGGAGGAGGTGCTTGATCTGCGCGATCATGTTGTTGATGGACTCGGACTCGGTCACCGGCGGCGGTTGGAGGTGCTGGTCTGCGGCGGATTCGGTCACCGGGAGGGGGATATGTGAGGAGAAGCTGTCCTCGGATTGGTGGTTGCTCTGGCGGCGAAATGCGGCGGAAGCAAGGCGTTTACCGGTTTGAAGGAGAACCATGGCGTCTTCCATAAGCCCCAAGTGGCAACACGCTTGCCCCAAAACTATGTACCTGTGTCAAAGAAACAGCCGAGTTAACTCGTTGAGACGTAGATTGACCAAAATGCCCCTATCAATAGCTCAAAACTAAATACAAAAAATGGCGAGATTGGTCTCTGTGATGCCCCCATACAGATTTAGAAAACAACGAAGCATAGAAAACAGAGTGACGGTGGCGTGCTCCACAAGAACATGTTCCATTTCAAAAGTCACAGATTCACCATTAAAAAATTGACAATTGAGCCCCAAAAATGTGAAAGAAAGAAACTCAGAGATTGCAAATCTGAAATCTTAATTACCTCCATTGGCCTTCCTTTTCACAGTTCTTAGACAGTCCAGCGAGCACCTTCTTCTTCAAATCGGAGACAGAGAAGCACTTAAAACGCAGCGTATCCCCCGAGTCAGACCCGGCCTTGTGCAAGAGCTTGACTCGCTCCCTGTTAAGCAGCTGCGACGAGTTCTCCGACGATCCGGATGACGAGTCGTCGGAATCCGGCGATAAGCTCATCTTGTAGCTTGGGATGTAGTCCTGAAGCATATCGGCGACGTCCTTGAATCGCCGGAGATAGAGTAGGCAACGCGCCTTGAGCTCGAGAGCGAGTTCGTAGTGCGGGGAGAGACTCAGTGCTGAATCGAGTAGGATCAGAGCTGAGTTAATATCCGCCGAGTCACGAGTTGAGATCAGGAATTTGGCTTCTTTCACATACTTGTCCACAATCTGATAAACATCAAACAAAATTAGAAACTGAAAACAAAGAACAATACGAAAAAAGAGGGAAACATAGTAAGAGAGATTAGAAACCTTTTTGGTACTGAGCCACCAGGGCTTCTTCTCAGAGGAAGGGAACAATGGAGAAGTTGCCATGGCTGATAATGAACCAAGCAACTTCCTCTGTTTTCTGCTTTTCTCTCTGTTTTCTTCCCCCGTGTTTCAGAGGGGAGGAGAAGAGAATTTGAAGAAGAGAGAATAGAAGAGAAAAGTTTGAGAGGAAGAGGGAGAGAATAAAAAGGCGAACAAACAAGTCTTTCTCTTTATCTCTGTGGCTTGGAGAGAATTTATTTAAACTTTTCTTTATAGAATAGAAATAATGGTGGACAGCTTTGACTCAGAGAAAGCTTTGATCCTTCAATTTCATCGCTGGCAATGGCAGCTCCCCCAGATTCTTCTCTGATTTCTCTCTCTAGACTGTTTTTTTTTTTACTCCCTAAAATTCAAATTTACACTCCACAATTCACAGCTCTCTTCCTAGACTCTAGGCAAGGCAACTCCCTTGTTTTCACCCTTTTATATTAACTCTGATAATGTTGACCGGCTGAGAACCATTCGGGTAACCGGGTATACCCGGTTTCCTGGATCACGGGTCCTCTCCCTACTCTTTGGCATTCAAGCAATATCTGGTATCTACTACTCTCTCCGTCACATAATGTTTTTTCTATTTTGATTGAGTATAAGTATTCGTTAAGACCAATCAAATAAGATTTCACATTACTATATTTTTTCTTATATTTTAGAAAAAATCTTAAAAATTCTCTTCAATTATAAATAGTATATAAAAATAAAATAAAAAGAATATTATGGGACGAAGGGAATACTATCTTATTTTGATCACCCCCATTTCCTTTTTGGTGAATGTATTGTTGCAAGTTCTATCAATTGCTTGCCATTTTTGGTAGCTTTGCAAATTTATGTCACAACCACTCGTTTTGTCACCCTAATTTGATATAGTAGTGCATGTGAAGTGCAACCACCGTACTGGTTTAGTTAGTTAAGCCATTGAAGATTAGTTTTTAAGCAATGCTAAAAGGAGATATTGGAATGGTTTATTTTCTTATGAAACTAGCTAAGTTCATTGAATTTAGAGGAGGTAATAAAAAAGGTGACCCAATTGATATCTATCTTAGGGCACAAGATTCATGGCTTTACTATTTCTAGGGCAAAGTTTTTTGCTTTTTGTTTCACCCAAATTGATTAATGAACCCACATGATATACTTTCGTTGGCCAACAAACAAGCTTGGGTGGGTTATTTGCCTTAAAGTCTCCTCGTTCTTTTGATAGGGCCCACCACGGGCCTGGATCGCCCAATCAAAGAGGCCCATTCTCCATTTCTCCCCCATTGGTTCATGGAAAAGGCTCCGAGATGACACGTACGTCATACTACTATTTGCGAGAAGCAATAATTCCCTCTCACGTCACGTTTTAGCCTCTTTTGACACGTCACTTGTGTGTACAACTGGATGACACGTGGCGATGCAGGATTCGGGCCCCACATCTCTGGACCTGCTGTGACAGGAGTCCAGATCAGCCAGAGCAGGGCAAGTGGTGGAGATGGGTTTGGGTGGCCCGGTCCTGGCCCATTTGCAGCTGGGTTCATGATAGAGACTATATATTGTTTTTGTTGCCATCTCTCCTTTTTTTCAAGTTTGATTTGATTGATTTTCTTCGCCTCTCACAACTAATCGGTCTCACTTCTCTATATATTATTGGGCATAATATTTAAAAATATAGAATTGCGTTTAAAATATTCTTATTTATTAATTAATTTTAATTATATTGATAAAATAAAAAATAGAGAAGTTTAAAAGATAGAATAAATATTATTTTTGTTAAATACAATTTTCATTAATCTATCTATTTATTAATTAAAGTGAAAATTAAAAAAAAAAAGATGATAAAAAATACTAAATAAAAAGACTAGCATATTAAGAAAGCCTAAAAAACCAAGTTATATAATAAAGGGAATAATCAACACTAGTAATGAATTAGGACGGATAACCAACTTATTTCGGTGATTGATATTTCAAATACATTTCTCACTAGTGATTTAAGACGATGTACCCTACAACCTTTGTATCAAATATATAACTTGCGATTTCTCCTCAAATTATACATGTACTCTATATTACTCACTTCATATATGAATATATGACCACAAGTCAAATGAATGAGTTCAAGGACATGTACATTTGAGTTGCGAATTATGGCCGTGTTTGAACTTTTACCCAAGACATAATCTACCTTGAAGGTTAATTTGGTCTTTTGCTGCATTCGAACTAGTCCAAAATTCTTACGCATACAAAAACATGCGCGAAAATTGGAACTATAGTTTTAATCATGGCCACTAGTGCCATATTCCGGATCATAACCCAAAATAGTAGCAGCGAGTTGATATATGTAATGTAACTGAATGATGCACATGGAATCATGCATACCCATATCCCAAAAGTAGGTTTAATTGGGACCATAGAATTGGACCCATCCATATGTATATATATATATACATATTGAAGATTAATATATACTTAGCTAGGGCTCCAAAAAGGGCACGTTCACATCCATATATTCATATAACAATCATACAATCTAGCAACAGCTAATCTAAGCAGTACATATATATATATATATATATATATTGTGCATGAGAGAATTTATTTTAATTCTCCGGCCTCTTCCCTGCATGTCTCTTTGTTTTAATTGGTACATTATATATATGTATATTCATCCATTTGAATGATGAATAAGCCAAACATACAAGCCAATCATTTTCCCTTCTCCTACAACGTACGTACATTATTATAGGCCATGGCTCTACTTATTTTTGTATCGGGTTCAGGTTAATTAAAATTCTCTTATACCGATCGATCAAGTTAGATCGAATCAAAGTGTAATTAATTTTGTGACTTTATCTAGTACGTACTCTGTCGATCCGAGGCGTAGGCTATACGAGTAATATATATATATATATATATATATATATGCACATCATGATCGAGTTAATTGCTACCCACGTACGTACCATTAAGAACACGTGTTGTGTCTCCGTCCACCACCACCACGCTTTGTCCTTCATTCATGGAGATTGGAGATCACCCATTACTTGCATTTCTACTAGCTAGTTTAATTAATTTAGTGTTATCCAAATTGATAACCCAATTCTATCTGGCCCCACTTAATTAGCTAGCTAGCCTAATGTACATTTGTTATATGACAATAATGTTACAATATAGCATTTCGTACGTAGAAATATGGATTAATGATAGAAACAAATTAAAACCAATAGACTGTTTTGATTCTCTAAGGGAAACGGAAAACCCCTCCCATATGACTTTGCATAAATAATGTACTGTACGTTTTATGCGAAGCAATAATAAATAATTGATTTTCTAACTTTATGTCATAAGTTTTAAACTTAATTGAACCTACTATATAAGTTGGTTGGTTATATCTCCTATTGCTAATATATTGATTTTATGATGGAATTTTATTGGACTTATACATGTGATGGGCTATTTCTCATATGGGTCCGTGGACTTTCTTACATGTCATAGAGCATAGTTTAAACATCTTATTATGAAAATATTTGATAAATTTCATTTATTTAGGGATTTAATTTTTTTTTGTAGCATTACCTCTTAATAAACACTTTCTAAATCAATAAATCTTAACATATATCCTAAAGGTATTGATTATAAATTAAAGGCCAATAACGCCCAACAAAAACATTATGATTTTCTTACTGCATTTCTCTTGTAGTTGTAGGGGTTGCACGCGCAACCCCAACTATAAGACTCGATCTCTTAACTAATCATAATTTGTTTTATTAACTTTTTTTACTGGTTAATAATTAAAATTCCATGTTTCGTATATTTTGTGCATCGCTAGCTCGTTTAAATTTTAGATGTATAATTTTATACGTTTTTTTTTGCTCTATGCCCTTGATTGATACTCTACCGGAGTAATATTTTCAACCAAAAAGAAGATAACCTAAAATATTACGATTAAGTTTTTGCCCTTATCAAGTAAGTTACAATTTGATAATTAAGTACACTATTTTCAGCCATCAATGTGCTGTAAATGAATCATAATTAACATACGGAGTATTAAAAATGTATGATCCAGTACATAGGATCTGATGAGCATTAACGGATATATGCAAATTCTGAATTCTGAGATTTGGCCATTAATGCACTGTGTATGTGGATAATGGATGGTTGAGTAAAACTGCACCAACAAATTAAATTAAATTAAATGCTCAATATCCACCCACTGGAAAGAGCCGTTGTTTTCTTCATTAAATTTACTTTCGAATATACAGTATATTGGCACTTCAGTGCATGATTCCTAGGTCATTCCCAAAATTTACTCTTTTTTATTTTATATTTATGTTACTGGAGTACTAGTTAATTTCTCAATTTAATAAAAAACGAACAATGAGTTGGCAGAATATTTTTGGGATTTTTAATTTTGAAAGGGTATTTAATAATTGTAAAGGGCATTTAAAAAGGGGATTCCACGGCAGACACCAAACTCAAGCCCAACTGCAAAGTAGCAAACTTGGTTTAAATAAATAAGATGTTCGTCAGATCGAATCAGCATCCTAGGAGATAAACTCCTATTTTATTTTAATTTTTGTGCAATATCTTCCTTGTTTTCCAATATTCGTTAAATATATAACTTTTTTTATGATGAATCTATAATAGACTTCCATCAACAACTCAAAAGCATATATTCTCGGATTCTCCTATTCATTAGGTTTCGACTTGTCTATATATCTTATTATACATGTTTAAGTTGATCGAAAACATTATAAACAAGTAATAAAAAGGTTTCATATTCGATAATGTAGAAAAAAAAGTGTTAGTGTTACATACTTACATGAGTTTAGAGAAGAGCAACTTGTAGAGTATCATATCGATCATAAAACCTATTTCCTTTTAAGTCACTCTAGCCGCTTATATATTGCTTATGTGTCATTATATAATTAATCATTTTTATTATTTTGTTTTATTTTCATAATAATAATAAATTATTTTAAACTCCAAAATGTTATCAAATCTTTGAAAAAAAAAATCAAACTAACTTATTGTATTAACAATATCTGTAACATTATATTCCATTTTGAGTTTGCAAATAATTTTTTATCTTAGCTCACGTAAAACATGACACAATAAATTATAAAATTTAGCACAAACAAATTTGACTAACTATACAACTTCTTGAAAGGTATTTTGACATCAAAATTTTAGATTATTTCTATTATATGTCACGATTTAATTTAATTTTTCATGGTAGTTACATTGCGTCAAATTTATAATGAAAATTTGACTTCGTGGGTGCAATTAGAAAAATATTTTTTTGTAATAATAAAAAGGAAATTTAGGTTTCACAACTAAAGTTGTTATCTGAGTATATACTAAATTATTTTATATTATTTTATTTTCCCTTATTTAGATTGATAGAACAATTTTTGGAATTTCTTAAATATATTTTGTATTCTTTTACTCTAATTTAGAATAAAAATGAATACATTTTTACAATTAATTGGTAGCATATCTTAACAAATCTGAATTTTATTTTATCATTTTCAAATAACAACTATATTTATATTACTCATTGTATTCAATTTCTTAAGAAGTATATATGACAATTATCTACGTCCATTTTTAAAAATTCTTAACCAATTTTCATAATTGATTTTTTCTATTATCACACACTACTTAATCAGGTAAGTTTTAACTCATTTTCTATTATCACACAAGCTCTCCTTGAGGGCGGCAAAGGCGGCTGCATGCTTGGCGCCAAGGCTTATTGTGCCTACCCTCCATGTTCTTCCCATTTGCCACACATCACCTTGCTCTACATCCATTTCATTCTTGATTTGCATGGTCTTGCCCCACCTTGTTTAAAATCTTTATAAGTTTGTTTGGAGTTGCTTTTCATTATCTATCCATGCTTGCTTTGATCAATTGTCTTAGTTGCTTGCTTGCTTTGACTTTGTGGCTCCTTGATCACATGCTTGGCTAGCTCACCTTAGCCGCCCACTTGAAGGATTGTCTCTTCCATTGCCTTGTTGTTATTGCTTCTTCTTTTGCCCCTCCCATTGTCTTGTTTGCACCTTGTTCTTGGTTGTTGCTTTGATTTCCCTAGAACTTGTGACTTGCGCCTTTGTTTATGGTTGATATAGGCGATCATGGAGGAGCCTCCCCAACTCCGGCCCTTTCATAGCACTCGCGACTTTGTTGAATACTTAGTTTGGGAGTGGAACACCGAATCCTTGTTCAACCATCATGGCTGCACGGATGAGCAACGAGTGGCCATTGCCATTAACCATTTTGAAGGCTATGCCTACTCTTGGTGGGCTGAGTATGACGCCGAATGTGCCCACTTGGGTTATCCGCCTATCACCACTTGGGAGGACCTCAAAACATGCCTTTCAAGCTCTTTTGTTCCCCAAGACTATGGTATCATTGTTGAGGCCCAATTGGAGGGCATTAAGCAAGGGAACCGATCCCCTTGGCGTTCTACAACGAGCTCTCTTGTCTTGCGCTCATTTATGGCCTTCACCACTCCGCGAGGTACATCCTTTCTAAGTTCCTTAATGGTTTGAACGCTGACCTCGTCTCCTTTGTTAAGGAGCACCGTTTAGGGAGTGGATGGCCCATAGAAGATGTCCTTCACCTTGTCACTCAAGAGTACAACCATCGGTGTCCAAGGAGGTCTTCTACTATGAGTTGGCCTAGGATCTCAAACAACACTTCTAGACAGCCTCCTAGAAGCCAAGAGCTAAGTTGTGCACCAATGAGGGTTCAACCAACAAGGTATCAAACCAACCCCTCTTTTGAGCCTTACTATTCTTCTTCTTCTTCTAACCCTTCCGTGCAGACCAAGGGAGTCTATGACTCACCAAAATCATCTTATAGCACGTCCAAGGGCAGAGAAGGAGTGCTTCCGCAACCTCGTGTTAGAGCTCGTGACATCATATGTGTCATGTGTGAAGGGAGAGGCCACTTGGCCGATATTTGTCCAAACCGGCACTATACTTCCAAGGGTGAACGATCCTTGATGAGTGGAAATTTGGTTGCTGCGTGTGAAGACATTGAAGAGCTCCCTCAAATGGTGGAATCAAGGCCAGCCAAAGAGCCTCCACTTGTAGCCACATCATTCATTGGTGAAGAGGCGTCTGCGGAAGAATCTTGTGAGCTTCTTGTATCTATGGACATTGAAGAGGAGAAAGGGCTAATGAATAAGGTAGATGAGGTGGTACCATCCTTAGAGAAGGATGTGGTCGTGGCCGCTTCATGTGAGTTCCTACCAAGAGTCCAAGCCACATATGACGAGTCACCTAGATCAGTTGAGACGAGGCAAGCCCAAGTGCCTTTGTCAATGGATGAGCCAACCGAGTATGATGAAGATCCCAAGGCCGGATCATGTGAGCCTCTTGTGTCAATACTTGTTGAAGAGGAGCGAGCAACAAAGGAAAATGAGGAGAAAGTTTTGACACCATCCCCTTCTTCTATAAGAAGCAAGCTTTGCCCCACCATTACACGAAGCTCCATACTTTCCTTCGCTACTCCATGGACGAATGTCACACGTATGGTTCCTTCTTGCTTGCCATTCTCACTCCAAGAGAAGGTCGATGCCATGGATGATGAGCCTTCCGAGAAATCAGCTCTTGGCCAAGAAGAGAAAGGCGTCCTAAAGGCTCCTAATTTCAGGGAAGAACCCTTCTCTCCTTCCTCTTTTGTGTCATTAAGTGACCAATTACATGAGTTTAATGTTACAACCTTGGATAGAGCACTTTTCATAATGACGAGCTGTTTTGCATCTAGGACTATGTTCTCTTGTTTGCATTATAGTTCCATATCTCAATTCATATCCAAGAAGTTTCACTTAATGCATGTCATTATCTCCATGTCTAAGTATGATAATGGTCTAAATTTTTGTATCATGAGGCATCTACTTAGGCATAAGAAGGGTAGTGACATTATTTTTGCATGCGTCCTTGCACTTCATATAGAATTTGGACCCTTTGTTTTTACATTGTCCATTTCTCTTGGGGGAATAAGGATGCCCCATTATTCTGTTTTTCTTGTCGGTTTATATGTTTTGTTGATGCCCACACGGTGTCTTATATTACTTGTGCCTATCGCCGACATCTCTTCATATGTTGTGGTCCCTTTGCCTATGATAGCACAAACATTTGATCTCGGCCCTCCAAGGCCCCCTCTTGAGGATTCTAGCCCTAACATTGAGCTTGGTAGTTTTGTTGTGGCTGAGAGCTTTTGCACCCATACCGGTAGGATACAAAGCCCTAGCTCCTTTCTTAAGCGACCATTACTTAAGGATACTCAGGTAGACCGTGGCCCATTGGGAATGTCCACACACCATGTCATGGCTAGAACCCCCTCCTTGTGGCCTATGTCAGTACAACCTCCGGGTGAGAGTTATTTTGAGGATGAGGGCTACTTCCTCCAAGCCAACACACTAGAGCCCCCTTGGCGACCTAGGATGTTCCACCATCTTTCCTTGGGGTTCAAAGTTTATGAGGTGTTCCTTTTGGTGGTTTCTAGGTCTACCCACCCCGATCTTAATATGCCCTTTCCCACATCCACCACTCTTGGGCGGGCTGTCTCCACTCTAGGTTTCTATAGTTGTAGCATTCCATTCCCCCCTCTTGACCAATGCCCTAGCTTGTACAATGACATGCAATGCCCCGTGCATGCCTACTTTCTTGGTTTTCCATGAGTGGCCACCTAATGGAATCCCGTACTCCCTCGGCCCCGCTCGAGTTTACTATTTTGTGCCTCACCCTTGCTTTGAATCCTTGCCTAGGTCCAGCCGTAGACCAACCCCAAGCCATTGGATGGACTCACGTTTTCTTATTGAGTTGCATTGTAGTAGGTACATTTCTCCGACTGCTATGATCATGGCCTATGTGGTGCCTCTCCGGTGCAAGAACGCCGTGGTGATTGGTGCCCTTTCGAGCTTCCTTGTGGCGGGCTTCGGGCCTTATGTACCCCCGGTTCCTGATGACGAATTGAGGACAATTCTACCTCAAGAAGGGGAGAGTGATGGATTCCAACCTCCCTTGTTCTCCATCAACGACACCAGCGAGCCATTGGCACCTTGCCTCCACATGATGACCACCCTTGAAGATCGGCACCGTTCAACAACACTTGTGTGCCCGGCCACACCAGCCCTTGTGCCCGACCGTGACAACCAAGGCCCTGACGCCTCCAATGTCAAGACACTCAAAGAGTCGGCCATGCCTTTGCCAAGCGCTTAGGCGTACGGCTCTATCATTGCTTTCCATTTTTAGTAGTTCCTTTTAAGAGACTTTCATTTCCTAACATGGGTGAGTTGTGCCTCTTGCATGTGGACCCACAACCCATTAGTGAACCCTAGCTATTTAAGTCCCTTCTTTGCCTTCCATTTGAACTTGGTTGAAGATTAAAGGCTTAGAGATTTAGAAGTTAAGGTGGTCCTCCTTCAAGGGTAGTGGTGGTCCTCCCCGGTTCAAGCCTTCAATCCAAAGCCACCAAGCTTGGTTATCCTTGTTCTCTCTTTCAATCAACAAGTAGTTGCATTTGGATTCTTATTACATCTTGTTCTTGGCCTTCAATCCTTCAAATCTGCCAAGGAACCTCTTTGGAAGCTTCCCTTGGCCTTGTCACTTCAAACGCCAACCACTCCTACCATTGGCTCTTGAGGGTCTCTCCATTCGCCGACCTCCACTCTCGTCGCAACTCTGCTGGCCAATCCCACGTCCCGCCTTGTTTCTGCCGCCCCAAAGAGTTATCTTGCTAGGAGAAGAAGAGAGAAGCTTGCTTGAGCCACGATCGAGCCCCTTTCGGTGAAGCAAGGGATAAGTGCCACGCGCCTATGCTTGGCTTGACATGGACGACACCTTGGTGTCATGGGGATGAAGGCGTCGGTGCTTTGGTTGTCATGGCCTTGGTGAAGCCAATGTCTTCCATGGTGGTCATCATATGGAGGTGTGGCTCCAAAGGGGTTGCGGCGCCTTGACTAAGAGTGGCCCGGTTGACAATGGATTGTGTGGCTCGAGTGATGGCCTTAGCTCGAGCCCTTGTGATCGGGCCATCACTCTTGACTTACATACATTCCTCTTCCTCTTTTGCATCTAGGGGCTGTTGGGGCTCATCATCCTCCCCTTCTTAAAGTAGAATTGTCTCCAGTTCGTCCTCATACTCCGGGGGAACAAAAGGAGAGAGGTCGGCCACGTTGAACGTGGGATGAGCACCATAATCGCCGGGGAGTTCCACTTGATAAGCATTGTCACCAAAGCATTGGAGCACTTTGAATGGACCATCTCCTCGGGGATCGAGCGTGGATCGCCGCTTTCCGGGGAAGCGCTCCTTGTGCAAGTGCACCCAAACAAGGTCGCCCGGGGCAAAGATGACACGATGCCGGCCCTTGTTTGCTTGCTGCGCATATTGTGAAGCACGGCACTCAAGTTGTGCCCGGGTGCGCTCATGGAGGGCTCGCACAAAGTCATCCCGTATGAGGCCCTCAGGGTTCTTCTTGGAAGCTAACGGCCGAGGCACCAAGTCCATGAGAGTGAGCGGATTGCATCCATAGACCACTTCAAATGGAGAGAGCTTGGTAGCCGAGTGGATGGACCTATTATAAGCAAACTCCACAAAAGAAAGTAAGTCCTCCCAACGGCGTGGGTTGGCCCTAAGGACGGTTCTAAGCAAGGTGCCTAGGGTCCGGTTGGTCACTTCGGTTTGGCCATCCGTTTGGGGGTGACAACTAGTAGAGAATAAGAGGTGTGTGCCTAGTTTTCCCCACAAGGTTCTCCAAAAATGGACAACAAATTTGGCATTCCTATCCAAGACTATGGTGCGAGGGATTCCATGTAACTTAACCACATGGTCAAAGAATAGGGTGGCAACCTCGGAGGCATTGTTGGTGGTTTTGCAAGAGATGAAGTGGGCCATGTTGGAAAAGCGATCCACAACCACAAAGATGGAATCCCTCCCCTTCTTAGACCGAGGCAACCCCGTAATGAAAACCATGGACACATCTTCCCAAGGGGCTATAGGAATAGGCAAGGGGGTGTAGAGGCCTTGGGGGCTTGACCTAGATTTGGCTTTGTGGCAAGTGACACATGCTTGGACAAACTTGGTGAGACAGATTGGGCCAATAAAAATGCTCCTTAAGGGCTATAATGGTTTTAGCCACACCAAAATATCCACGACCCTCATGAGCCTCTTTGATCAAAAGGTGCCTAATGGAAGAGGTTGTGATACACAACTTGCCGACTTTGTAAAGGAAACCCTTACTCATTTAGAAGGTGTCAACCTCACCTCTCTTGGAACACTCGGCCACAATGGGGGCAAAGAAAGGGTCTTGAGCATAAAGAGACTTAATCAAATAAAAACCAAGAATTTTAGCATCAAGATGAGTAAGAAGCGCATACCTCCGAGAGAGCATCGGCCACCACATTTTCGTCCCCTTTCTTGTGCTTGATCACATAAGGGAATGTTTCCATGAACTCCACCCAACGGGCATGGCGGCGGCCGAGATGGGCTTGAATCCGGAGATAGGCAATGGCCTCGTGATCGATATGAATGATGAACTCACGAGGCCACAAGTAATGTTGCCATGTCTTTAAGACCCAAATCAAGGCGTAGAGTTCCTTGTCATATGTTGGGTAGTTGAGGATGGCGTCGGAAAGCTTCTCACTAAAGTAAGCAACGGGGCGCTTGTCTTGAATGAGCACACCACCAATGCCAATGTTGGAGGTATCACACTCAATCTCAAAAGGTTTGGAGAAGTCGAGGAGTTGCAAGAGGGGAGCATTGTACAAGCTCTCCTTGAGGGCGGCAAAGGCGGATGCATGCTTGTCTTTCCACAAAAGGACGAGGAGGCCTTTTAGGTTCGAGGCGACGTGGATCAATCACCCAAATTTTCTTCCTTTCATTCAGAGATCGTGGAAGAAAGATTGTCATGCCAATGAGGCCCTAGCCACTCTTAGAGTCAAAATTATTGAATGAAACAAGCGGGTCTTTCGTAATATCCAGGAAAAAAAGGCTGAGCAGATGGAGGCACTGGATAAGACCCAGATCGATCTTGAGGTGAATCCTCATACAACTCTGTTTGAGGAAGAAGCTAGGATTCAACAGGAACTGAACTCGGTGCTTGAACAAGAAGAAATGCTATGGCTCCAGAAGTCTAGAGAGACCTGGTTGTGTGCTGGTGACAAGAATACGACTTTTTTCCACGCATCAACCTTGATTTGCCGGAAGCGAAACAGAGTGCAAGCATTACTTGATGACAATGTGAGGTGGGTTGAAGACAAACAGAGGTTGGAACTCATGGTGGTAAATTTTTACAGAGCTTTGTATAGGCTGCTAGAACAAGAAATATTCCCCATCGTAACCCCGCATGGCTTATTTCCAGGCTTGGACCAGAATGTGGGCGCGCATTGGAAGCCGAGTTTACTAATGAAGAGATCTTTACGGCGGTCAAGCACATGGGCGGCCTTAAGGCCCTAGGTCCAGACGGTTTCCAACCAGTTTGTTACCATAATTGTTGGCCTACAGTGTGGGAGTCAGTTAGTGCTGCAGTTAAGGAATTCTTCTCCAAATGCTTCATGCCTGATGGGATGAATGACACACTCATTACGCTGATACCTAAGGTGTCGAATCCAGACAAAGTCAGCCTCTTCAGACCCATTAGTTTGTGCAATGTTTTGTACAAGATAATTACCAAAATTCTTGTAAACAGAATGAAGCAAATGCTGCCTGGCCTTATTGGCCCTATGCAAGGCAGTTTCCTCCCGAGGAGGCTCATTACGGACAACATTGTCCTCGCACAAGAGGTTGTCCACTCCATGCGTTACAAGGGAGGGCAAAAAGGTTGGACGATCCTCAAGATCGATTTGGAAAAGGCATATGATCGACTCCGATGGGATTTTATTGTGGATACTCTGTTGGACGCGGGTTTCTCGGAGAAGGGGGTGAGTTGGATTGCAGAGTGTATCTCATCTTCTTCTTTGAATGTGTTATGGAATGGTGAGAAAACGGAAAACATCACCCCGACGAGGGGCATTAGACAGGGGGATGCGATCTCGCCCTACCTCTTTTTGTTGTGTATTGAGCGACTTAGCCAGATGGTCCTCAAATCTGTGGAAGATGGGCAATGGAAATCGATACACATTTCTAGAGGGGGCCTCCTTTATCACATATTCTCTTTGCAGACGATATTTTGCTTATGGCGGAAGCTTCGGTCTCCCAAATTAGGATAATCCAACATTGTCTCGACTTGTTCTGCATATCGTCAGGGTAGAAGGTCAACCCCACCAAATCCAAATTGTTCGTATCTCCAAACGTCAGTGAGGAAGTTAGGTAGATGCTCCAGCGAGAAAGGGGTGTCTCAGTTACGACTGACCTAGGAGTTTATTTGGGCATGCTAATGCTTCACAAAGCGATTGACAAAAACACCTTTGAACCTCTACTGCAGAAAATCAATGGCAGATTGTCAGGGTAGAGGGGCCACCACCTCAGTCTTGCTGGGAGAGTCACACCGGCTAAGTCGGTGCTTCAGTCTTTGCCCGTGTACACTATGGTATCCGTGAGTCTTCCGAAGTCGGTGTGTAGTAGGATTGACAAACCTACTAGATCTTTTATCTGGGGAAGTTGGGGGGACAAAAAAAATATGCATATGATGAGATGGGAGGAAATCTGCAAACCGAGAGAGCTTGGTGGATTTGGGCTTAAAAACATAGAGGCGTTAAATCTCGCGCTCACATGGAAATTAGCATGGCGCTTTCTCACCAACAATGACAGGTTATGGTGCAAGGTGATCCGCCATAAGTACATCAGACCTTCACAAGCAGTGCAAAACTCCCCTTCGCCGGTTTGGTGTAGCATTCATAGAGCAGTCAACTCGGTCATCATTCCATGATCCAAATGGCAGCTGGGTGATGGCAAGTCGATCAGGTTCTGGAAGGACCGATGGCTTGGCGACCATGCCCTTAAAGGTTTTGCTAAGAACACCATTGACCAGGAGCTTTTGGAGGAGTCGGTTTATCGCTTCTGGAACTCGGGTTCTGGATGGAATTGGGAGATACTCCACCAGCATCTCCCCTCTTCGGTGATGCTCAAACTTGCAGCAACGGCGGTTGGCGAAGAGGGCATGAACCCATACACCATTTGTTAGAGCGCGAGCAATTATGGAAACTTCAGTGTAGCCTCGGCCTACAACCTACTGCAGAATCACAACCTTTTCATGGAGATGGATACTACCACTTTCAAACGCATATGGAAGCTAAAAGCAAAGGAAAGAATCAATTTTTTTGCTTGGTCAGTTCTGCGGGGCGGAGTGCTCACGAATGCAGAAAGAAAGAGGAGACACATGAGCGAGGATGATGACTGCCCCCACTGCCCGACTACACCGGTAACTTTGCTGCACCTCTTTAGAGATTGTCCCCAAGCGAAGCATATCTGGAGCATACTCCAACCGCCAGCTAACTGGGCCGATTTCTTCCTTTACAATTTCGCACAGTGGATGCGTCAGAACCTGGCGACTGACAGGCCCTATGGAGAAGGGGTTGATTGGGCCAGCCTCTTCGCAACCGCGCTGTGGCATATCTGGAAGTGGCACAACGCTTGGGTGTTTGGTAGAGACAAGTTCAGGGGAGACAAAGCTGCCCACATCATGAGTCAGGCAAAGAATTACCAAGGAGTTTTGTTCAAGGCCCATCAGGTAAACGTGGGCGAGCAAAAGAAGATTCTTGTGCGATGGATTACTCTGCTTGCCCAATGGGTCAAACTCAACACTGATGGGGCGGTGGTTGACAGTCGTGCATCAGCTAGAGAGGTGTGCAAAAATGATGAAGGGGAGTGGTTAGGTGGGTTTGTCCACAATATTGGTTTATGTTCCGTACCCATGGCAGAGTTATGGGGTATCGTGTCGGGTCTCAAGTTTGCTTGGGATAGGGGATACATGAGGGTTTGTCTAGAAACAGATTCGCAGGTGGTGTTTCTGTTACTCAACAAACCTATGGATCGTTGCCACCCCTTGTTCAGCCTCGTCTCTAAGGCGCAAGGCTTCTTTCGTAGGGATTGGGAGTTCCAGTTCCGACATATTTTTAGGGCAGCAAATTCGGTCGCGGACCGACTTGCTTCTTGTGCTTTTGATTTTCCTCTAGGATTTCATGTATTAGAATTTTCGTCCGATCGGGTGTCTTTTCTTTTATCGAACGATGTGAGGGGTTTTGCTACACCTCGCTTGGTGGCCAAGTAGTTGTCATTTCTATATAATCTCGAGAGTGCCGCCTCTCTTTCTATAAAAAAAACTCATTTCCTTATTTGTCAAGTAATTAATTAAGTGCTATTTAATATATTATATATTTTTAAATTTGTCAAACTATATGTGCTTTAATTTTAAGAAAGAGTAATCTTTCAAATATTGCTCAAGTATAATAAAACAATACATTTTAACTTTAAAAAAATAATGACAATATCAAGCTTATCAATTTGATTAACAAATTATTGAAATTACAGAAATTCATAACCTTATTAGATGTGAAGTTTGTTCGTTTTTGTTTTTGATACATATACTACAAATACTAGAGGACGATAGGCATATACATCCTAATTATCTATTTTATCGAATCAAGTCATATCTAAAAACTCAAATTCCATGTACAGCTTCATTTAACTGAAGGATTTAAATAATTTATCAAATCAAATATCAGGATGTGGGTAAAAATAAATAAAAAACCAAATCACATTTTAGTTACGTTGTGGTTAGTATATAAATAAAAAAATTAATTTATATTTCCCCCTAAGAATATTAGTTTTCTTTATTCTTATATTGGATAGTTATAGTTTAAGTTTCACATTATAAATGATTTTGGCAGTTATTATCAATAACAATATTTTTTGCATTATCATTTTTATATTTTAATCATATTATAATTAAACCATTCATTATATCTTAATTCTACTATACATTAATATAGTTTAATTTTTATTCCGTATAAACTCTTGGACGGTAATACAATTGTGTATTACATATTATTGTTATTTTTAAAATTTATTGTATTGTCAATAACATTTAATATAAATTTATTAAAATAATAATAATAATAATAATAATCAAAACTCGTACTTGACACGATCACTAAACTAGTTATATATGACAATGATATTTCAATGAAGGTAATTTTAATTTCTTAACAAATTACATATGACAATTATACTTCTACAAACTTTTGAAAAGTGATCCCTAAATTTGGGGTGAATTATCTCCATGGTCCCTAACGTTTCACCCTTGTTCACTCTAGGTCAATCTCTAACTTTTACAAATGTTCAAGTTAGTCCTTGACCTTTGATTTTTTTTTTGATTAGGTAAAAATTAGACTGGAAATCACAAAAGAGTCGGTTCCTCAGTCTATAGCATCCTTTCGAATGAGAATTACAAATTCTAGATTGTTTCGGATATCTTCCAAGGAACTCTGCTGGACCTTCTTTGCACTAAAATCGGCCACCGCGTTTGTTTCTCGGAAGATATGACAAATCTGCACTGAGGAGAAAAGTTGTAAAACACACAGAATATCAGAAATTAGCATTTCAATATCCCATGGACAGTGCCAGATTTGTTTCAGAACATTCGCAATGGTAAGGTTGTCGCATTCAAGATGAATGTCGATAATGCCTAATTCATAGGCCTTTATCAGTGCATTTCTGACTGCCAGCGTTTCTGTTTTTAAAGGGGTTAAGAGGCCACATTTTTCACCACCAATAAAGGTTGGTATGGCCTCATTGTTCCTGAGGATATAGCCAAAGCTAGATTCACCATTTGTCTTAGTAGATCCATCTGTATTGATTTTGATAATATTGTCAGGTGATTTTTTCCATTTCTTTATTGGTCGCCTAATATTTTCCTTTTTACTGGTTTTTACTTTGTCGTCTGCTAAGCAGTTAGAGTTCCATTTTTTTGTCTTATTCCAGTTCTCAATTTGTTTTTTGATGTAATTAGGTACATCCTTTATGGGCTCTACATCATTGTTTGTTATGCCGAAGCTTTGTTGGTTTCTGTAAAACCAAATTCCCCACCAAGAGACCAATAATTCTATGAATTGTAAACTGTCAGTTTTGTGTCGAATTTCTTCAATGATTTCATTGATTTGTTTGTTTCCTAGGTTTAGGGATCTGATGACGTCATAAGTGTCGTGATTCATTTTCTCAATTGTTTTTATGGTATGGTTGCATTGGAAAAGGAGATGGTTCAAGTCCTCTAGCTGAGCACCGCACCTGATACAACCCGGGGGGATTGCAACACCTTTTTCTGCTAGTCTAGCTTTTGTTGGGAGTCCATATTTTATTATTTTCCATGCAAAATTTTTAACTTTGGGGTATGTGTCCATTTTCCAGATCCATGAAGAATCATAGGCTGTGTAGTTCTTATTTCTGTTGATTAGTTCCATAGCGGAATTCGTAGAAAACCAGCCATTTTTGCTAGTTTTTCAGTACATTCTGTCATGAATCTCATTTAAGGGTATGGGGATCAAAGTTATTTTTTTTGTTAGATCTTCTGGTAAACATTGTTCTAGTAAGTCCTTGTTCCAGGTTTTATTTGGCATTAAAAACTCCGCTACCAGGGCTTCCTTGTTCAGGGTTGATTGTGTGTTTATGTTATTACATAAAGGAGTATCCAGGACCCAGTTGTCCGTCCAGAACTTGATTGTTTTTCCCTTCCCAACTTGCCAAATTAGTCCTGATTTGAATTCATCCATGAGGTCAATCATTTTGGACCATTGCCAAGAGCAATTTCCTTTTCTTTTGTAGTGAAAAATGTGGGTTGTTTTCAAGTACTTTTCAGTAACATTTCTGACCCAGAAATTGTTCGGTTCTGCTAAGATTTTCCATAATAGTTTGAATTGGAGGGCTTTATTCATGTCTTTTGTTTTTCTTAAACCAAGGCCTCCTTGGTGAGTTGGTTTATATATTTTTTCCCATCCTATTAGAGGTTTATAGGAGCTGTCTTTGTTCCAGAAGAAAGATCTATTTAGCTTGTCAAGTTCATTGTGTGTGTGTGTGTGTGTAGGTAGCATGAAACTCTGCATAAGATAGTTTGGTCTTGATGCCAGATTGGTTTTTATTAGTGTTATTCTTCCTGCTTGGGAGAGAGAGTTCGCTTTCCATTTAGATAACTGATTTTGGGTGCTGATTAAGAGATAAGCAAAGGTACTCGAGTTGACCCTCCCATTAATGATGGGGCAGCCAAGATATTTTTCGAGGGATATCATATTTGTGATAGTGAGAGTTCCTTGTATTGCTAATTTCTTTTGATTGGTAACCTTTTTTGTGACTTGGAATGCTGATTTGTGAAAATTTACTTTTTGTCCTGAGATTTTGCAATATTCATCAATAATATCTTTGATGTCTTTGCAATTTTCCTGTTTAGCTTTTGAGAAGATCACAATATCATCCGCAAAAGCCAGGAAATGGATTCGTGTTCCTTGTTGCATGATTTGAAATCCAAGAGGATTCCGAGGTCTTTCTGAGGCTTGTTGGAGTTTTCTGGCTAGGATCTCAGATCCTAAGATAAACAGGAAAGGTGAGAGGGGGTCCCCCTGTCGAAGTCCTCTTGATGGTTTAAATATTTCTGTGGGTCCGTTGTTAACAAGGACCGAAAATGATACCGTAGTAATGCATTCTCTAATCCAGTTGATACATTTTTCATGGAAGCCGAACTTTTCCATAATTTTAATAATAAAGTTCCACTCGATTCTATCATAAGCTTTTTCCATATCAAGTTTTAGGGCAATGAAACCTTCAGTGCCTTTCTTGGATTTAAACGAGTGGAAGATTTCGTGGGCTATAAGGATGTTATCTTGGATGGCTCTGTTAGCAACAAAGGCACCCTGAAGTGGATGGATTAGTTTTTCCATTGCACCTTTGAGTCGTGTTGTTAATATCTTCGAGATTATCTTATAAATTATAGAGCACAGACTTATAGGTCTATAGTGAATCGTGGAGTTCGGATTGTCACATTTTGGGATCAAGGAGATAAATGTATGATTTATTTGTTTGAGCAGTTTTCCAGATAGGAAAAACCCTTTAACTGCTTGGATTACAGAGGGGACTACAATATCCCAATATTTTTGATAGAATTCTGCTGTCATACCATCAGGCCCTGGCGATTTATCTGAGCCGATGCTAAAGACAGCCTTCTTAATTTCTTCATTGGAAACGTTTCTAATTAATTCTGAATTGTCCTCTATAGAGATTTCAGATTGAATAAGCTCAAGATTGTTCTGAAGTAGTCTTTCGTTCATATCCCCGCTTTTGAATCTTTTAATAAAATCATTTCTGATTTCATTTCTAATGTTTTCTTCTCCAGTGATACTTGTTCCTTCTTGTGTTTTGATAATTTTTCTATTTCTTCTACCACTTGCTATTTTGTGAAAATAGCTGGCATTTGTGTCATTATATTTGATGTGTTTTACTTTTGCTCTTTGATTCCAATATATTTTCTGGAAACACATAATTTTTTTTTCCCATAATTCTTATTTGTTTTTTAATAAGAACTTCTGTCGGGTGAGTACAGATCTCAATTTGGATTTGAGAGAGTTGTTTTTCAATAGTTTGTAGTTGTGTGAACACATTTCCAAAGGTACTCTTATTCCAGACCTTGGCATGTTTCTTGAGTAATTTTGTTTTCGATACAAGATTATACAATCTGGATCCATGGTAGTTAGTTCTCCAAGCTTGTTTAACAACGTTTCTGAAATCCTTTCTGGTCATCCATATTTTTTCAAATTTAAACGGTTGGTTTTTGAAAGGTGTGGCTGAGTCAAGCTCAATAGAGATGGGACAATGATCTGAGCTGGCAAAAGCATAGTGTTTAGTGCAGATTTTGGGGTACCATTGTAGGATTTGAGAATGAATAAGTACCCTATCAAGTTTTTCATAAATGTTGTCTATTTCTGTTATATTCTTTCGCCAGGTATAGATATTTCCTTGAACAGGAGTTTCCAGTAGTTCACATTCATTCTTAAACTGTCGTAGTCGTACGAATTTTGTCGGGTTTGGTATTAGACCACCTAGTTTTTCAGATGGGTCTAGTATTTCATTTAAATCTCCCATGATAATGCACGGTAGAGAACAATTTTTAACAAAGGCGATGAATCTATTCCAAAACTCTTTTTTGGCAGATTCGTTTGGAGGACACTAGTGGAAAAAACACTTTTTGAGGCTCCCTTTTAGAGGCGTACATAGTTCAAAACGCCTCAACAACGACTTAGGCAATCACTTTTTTTTGGGTTTTTGAGGCGGATAATTAATTTATACGCCTCAAAAACATCTTTTGAGGCGGGCAAATTAATATACGCCTCAACAAGTATCCGAAAAAACATTTTTCGCTAAAGTATTAGAGGCGGGCCAGGGTAAGGCCCGCCTCTAATGCTAACTAATTGAGGCGGGCCAAGTAGCCCGCCTCAATTAAAGCTTGTTGAGGCGGGCCTCTTAAAGCCCGCCTCAACAAGTATGTCCAATAGAGGCGGGCATGTAAGGCCCGCCTCTATTATACCATTACTTGGCCGAGTCGTAATACTTATAGAGGCGGGCGTGTTAGGCTCGCCTCTATAAGCTCAACCCTAATTAAAAAAAAAACAGCTGTGCGCGCCTTCATTTCCTGCTCTAAGGTTTGTGCCATTTTCAGAGAAAGGAGAAGGCTGGACTGGGAGAGTGCTCGAAGGGAGTCGATCGGAAAGAGAAGCTCGGGAAGACGAAGGGCGGTGACGATTCCAAGTCCGGTGGCGACTCGGTGGTGTTCGTCGGAGCCGTGTTCGTCGTGGTGTCCCTTGCGGTGGCGCGGTCTGTTGGAGTGCAGAAACGATTTCTGCGGTGCTTCACATGGGCGTATTCTTTCGATCCTTGTTCTTGTGCTTCCTTGTTATTGTGTGCTTCAGATTTCTTTAGGGTGTTTTGCTCTCTTGAGTGTGCTCTTGTAAACGAACGATTAAGGCTTTGAATTCTTAGTGGATTGGGTGGATCTCCCTTTTTGAGATCCCGCAGATGTAGGGTAACCGAACCGCATTACCAATTCTTGGTGTTCTTTCTGTTTTTGTTTCGTTTCTGTTTTGCTTGAATTTGCTTGAATCGGATATATTAGATTCACAGATTGGTATCAGAGCTTTGACTGCATTCCTTGTGCTTTTCTGATCTGGAAATTGTGTTTTCTGCGGTTAGAAGAGTTTCCTAGGGTTTGTCCTTGCTCGATCCTGTTTAGCTTCCGCTGCTCTTGTGCATTTGTCTGATTCCTGCTTATTCACTGCTGAAAACTGTGATACTGAGTTCTTTACTTGATTCTGATTTTTAGATCTTGTGAACCTGGAAATCTTGCTTTTCATGTGTTCTTGCATCTGTTTTCAGAGTTGGACTGAACTATAGTGTCTTGTGTTGTCTGAGTTCTGGAATTGTGTTTCTTTGAACTTAGAATTGTGTTGTCTTGAGTTCTTGATTTTTTGATTCTTTGAACCTGAAGTGTGTTGAAGTGCAACCTCTGGTGTTGTACTTGATTGGTTCTTGATATTGTGTTCTTGAGAACTGATTTCTGTGTGTGTGATTCTTGGACTTTTGTGTCCTAATTTATGGTTATCAATTTTCTAGCTTCATTTACTGACTTGTGTGTTTGGTAGGTGATGACAGAAAACATGATGAAAATTACACCATTTGATGGTACGACTGACTTTGCAATGTGGCAAGTCAAGATGAAGGCTATACTCATCAAGGAGAAGTGCTATAGAGCTGTAAAAGATGACTACCTCTCGGAGACCTCAACAGCTAGAAAGATGGAACTTGATGAGCAAGCCCACTCAGAAATTATAATAAGGCTTGCGGATGATGTGGCTCGTCAAGTGGTAAAGTTTACTACTACTAAAACTTTATGGAATGCTTTAGAAGCGTTATACTTGACTAAATCCTTGCCTTCTAGAATATCATTACTGTGCAGATTATTTACATTTAAGATGGATGTGAATCTGACTTTGAATGATAACTTTGATAAATTTCTGAGAATGACCCAAGATTTGGAAAGGTGTAATGATAAGATTGCTGAAACTCACCAAGCTGTTCTGTTATTGAATTCCTTGCCTGCTCAGTTTGACATTCTAAAAGATGTGATTCAGTTTGGTAATGACACCATCACTGTTGTTAAAATTGCCGAGGCTATAACTCAGAAAAATGAAGTGTTAAAGGTGTTTAAGACTAAAACTGAAAACAAAGTTGATGTTAAACCTGAGAATTCTGTCTTGCATGCTGAGGGGAAACCCAAAACTGGAAAAAAGGCTAAAACTGATACTAAGGATAGAAAGTGTTTCTATTGTGGTAAAGCTGGCCATTTTATTAAAGATTGCAAGAAAAAGAAATCTGATGATGAGCAGAAATCTGATGTTACTAATGTGTGTGAATCTGGTGCTTCTTATTCATGTGAGTTGCTCATGCTTGATTCTAGACATGATTCTAATTGCTGGATTTTAGATTCTGGTTGCTCTATGCATGCTACCCCGCATAAATACATGTTTAATGAATTGCATGAATTCTTAATCGTTTTTTCTTTAATCATTTTTACATTACCATTCATAATCGATTAATCAAATACCTTTAAATGTGCAAGTATTTATTGGACAATCACACATATGCATTTGAAAATTCTTGAATTGGGTTCATTTGTCCTGAGATGGTGTCAAGCACTAGAATCAGGGCCGATCCAACTGTTCCAGCATATTACTTGCAACGTGTGTTCAATGCTGAAACAGCTAAGAATACGATTAAATATTCTAACAGTGCCAAATTGTTTTTGCTCCCATATAATCAAGAGTAAGTGTTTTCAATAAGTTTCATATATAATTAGTATTTTAAGCAATCATTAATATTTATCAATTTACTTTAAAATGATGCAGCAATCATTGGATTCTATACGCGATAGACCTATTTAGAGCACAAGTCTATCTTTTCGATTCTCTAAAAGGTCAAGGCAACAGAACGACTGATGCATCTGAAATCATGAATTTGTAAGTTATTTTGCTTACGAATTAGTTTTTTTTGGAATATTAACAATATCAGTTTCATGAGTGTATTATGTTGATTTTCTAGGGCATTTCAAGTGTATAAGTATCAAGGTGGGAAGTGCGAGAAATTAATAGGAAAACGTAAGACGTTGAGAGTCTGCAATATAGAGGTACATATAGCATTTTATACGCTTTAGGTTTGTTTATTTATAATCAAAGGCCTTGTATCTAAGACAACCCCCTTATGTTGTGTAATTAGTGCGCTCAACAAAGCGGCGGAACCGAGTGTGGCTATTATGTCATGAAGTTCATGTTAGATATAGTCACGGGACTCTATGACTCTAATGACCGACTAGATAAGGTATGTAACTTAACTAACTATATATTGATAGTATTTGTGTTTTTTGTCAATAATTTCTGTGTTTTTTATAAAGCTATATCCTAAGAGGAAGACATCGTATACTTATGAAGAAATGGATGTTGTTCGTGAGCAATAGGCATAGTATTTTACATCGAAGTATTTATTATCGGATTGAACTTGTTTTTACTTGTCATGTAAACTGTTGTTGAGAACCTGACTGTACTCTGATGAAATCTGTTGTTTGTTGTATATTATTCTGTGAATAAAATCAGGAACCTATTCTGCAATGTATGTATGGTGCATCATAAATCCAAAAAACATCCAAAAGAAGCGCAAAAGAAGGGACTTATAGAGGCGGACTTGTATGTCCGCCTCTATAAGTACATAGACGCTGACTCGGCCGAGTTCTGGGATGAATCAGCGTCTACTTGTTGAGGCGGGCTTGTATACGCCCGCCTCTATAAGTATATAGCGCTTGTTGAGGCATGCCTATAGAGGTCCGCCTCAACAAGTGTTTACTTATTGAGGCGGGCCTCCAAAGCCCTCATTTTGGCGCCAAAGTGAGGGACTTGTTGAGGCGGGCTTCGGAGGCCCGCCTCAATAAGGTCCTTTTAGAGGCGTAAAATGCCCGCCTCAAAAAGTGTCCCTACTTGTTATAGCCCCCTTAGTTGAAGCGAACGGTGTTCGCCTCAATAAGTGTCCAAAGGCCCGCCTCTATAAGGATTTTTTCCACTAGTGGGAGCATAGGTTAGGATTAACATAAGTTTTCTGTTCGTGAGCAGGTTGGTATACTTAATGCTGATAAATCTTGGTTTAATTTGGTCAAGTTCAAGGATTTAATTTGTAAGTTGATAGGTTTTCCACATTGCACAAATCCCACCCGAGAAGCCCGTAGCAGGAACGCAGTGGAATTGATCAAAACCCGCTTTTCTCCACACTGATTCACTTGGTACTTTGTTTGTTCTTGTTTCAAAGAGTGCAATTAACTGAATTCGTTCAATCTTGCAGAAGGATTCAACATCCACCCAGAAGGCTTTCTTTCCAATCCCGCGACAATTCCAGGTTGTAATCTTCATAAAAACTCATTTGTGTTTGTGCCCCATATCATAAGACATTTAGGGGACTTGTGATCGTTTCTAGAAAGTAAGGTTTCCATGAACATAAGGGTATTATTGGGAAAAGTCCTTATATACTTAGTCGGAATATCGCATATAAATTTTAAAGGGAAGTCTTTTTTCATCTCATAGAATTCACTGTTGAGACAAAACCACCAAAGTTTATTGTGAACCAGGTGTCTTGGATACCATTTGGTAGAGAAATCAACTTGTTCGCAATGCTTCATATTCACCTCAAACCAAGTTATGCTTTTGTGTTTCTCAGACCAAATTCTGCAGAATTTCTTTTGTTTAACAATAAAGTAGTCAAGTAGGAGAAAAAAAATATAAGGATCACTCTTTAAAGGCATAAGCCATTGCATGTGACAAAAGTTCTTTGATCTATGGTAATGTTGCATATGATTCAAAGTATCGTAAAACACAAGAATTAAATTGGGGTTCAATATCCGAGCAATCAAACGAAAAGTCTGTGCTGTATTTTCATTGTTATTAGATTCATTTATGGGGGAAGCCACGTTTTTCATACAAATATATGGTGACCAAAGTTTGTTCAAAGGGAGATTGTTCATGGAGTTTGATCTCCAGAGTTTGTTCAGGGATTGATGGTTCCTATGTTGATTTAATCTTGCAGATCTTTGTGCCAAAGTTTCCTGGTGTCGATCTTCGTTGTTCCCAGCTAGGTTGAGTTCAGAGTTGCAAGCTCGAAAGGCCTGGAAAGTCATCACAACAAACACAAACAAGTAAGAAAGAAGAACAAAGAAAAGGAGATCTTTGTGCCAAAGTTTCCTGGTGTCGATCTTCGTGGGGACAATAACATTAGCCTCCTTGTTGTTGTTTTTCTTGTGAGAAACAGTTTCCCACTTGTTAGAGGAGTCAGAGCCATCCTCTTTAGGTTTGTCAGGAGAGCTGACCTTAAGTTTCTGGAAAGACAGCTGTAGAGCTTGGGGTTTAGCATTTCTCATGGGGCACTTATCAAACCAATGATCCAGTGCTCCACAGTTTCCACAGCCTTCAGGCCATTCTTCAAACCAAATGGTGTACATTTTCGCATTTCCTTCCTCATCAGGAACAATAATAGTTTTTCGATCCACAATTTTCACATCAACATTGATACACATTCTCGCATTTTTTCCTGTGAAAGGGTCAAGTTTGATGAGGGTTCCCATGTTGTTCATTTCAAGAATGGTACTTATGGCATCAAAGTTGATATACTCAACATGTAATTGTGGGATACGAATCCACATATCAACAGTTGAGATGGGAGCAGAAAAGGGGTCAAAGTTGGAACACCAAGGCTTCAAAAGCATGAGCTTGCCAAAGACATGGTAAGGTCTCCCATCCCATGTCTTCTTTTGGTCAATCGAGTTAGTAAAACGCAGTTCAAACCATAAGTTTGGTTTTTCCAAGATTTCAAAAGATCCTTTAATAAATCTCTAAACGTGTTTCAGTTTGTTTCTCAGTTTAGAAAAATCAACCGGGTCCCCAATGATATACCCAAGGAGAGAGGTCTCCTTGAGTTTCAAAATGTTTTCTCTGACCCCAGAGAGCTTTGAATCTTTGATCACTCTAGTCTTTGGCCATTTTGAGAAAACCTACCAAACTTTTTTTTCTATCAAAATGTAAATTTTATCATTTTTAGAAAATTATTTCCATTTTTATTTTTTATGGGAGGAATATATAAATCATCACCCTTATTTACATTTTTTTTCAAAGAACCGTTAGTTTATTTTACGTTTTATTGAACTTTAAAAATTCACAACTTTTACAAAATACCCATAGTTTTTCGTCTTTTATAAGTACCTAAAGTATTTTTTTAATAATGTTTATATAACATTTTGAATAAATATTAATATTAATAAAAATTCCTTTAAAATTTAAATTTGCCTACTTCTTTCAAATGTGAAAGAACTTAAGTTTAAAGTGTTGTTCTGAAAGGAATATGTTTTGCTCAAAAGTGATGAATATTTATGGAAAAAAAGATGATTTTAAAAAAAATGTTTATATAAAAAAGAGTACTAATTTTTGTGAAAATTGTATAAATAAAGAGCGATATTGTCTAATTTTCTCCAAAAAGTTATTATTAATTGAGGTAAATTTTAAAAAAGGCTGAAAATTGATTGGCATTTTGAGAAAAATAAGTTTAAAGTTTAAAAGGTTTAATATAATTAATCTTAAAATCTAAAGTTAAAATGACCAAATAGTGACATATTATCAAAGGTTTGGGTCTGCGGCCCTATTCGTAACAAAATCATTCCTAATTATAACATATTATAATAGTTTTAAAGTGATAAATCACTTTTGGTACTCGATCTAAATAAACTAATTTATATTTTTTCTAATCAATTGTCATTTCAATCACTTTTATCAACTCTACTTTTTCTCTAGTCTATGTAATAATCCATTTTCCATAAAAACTATGTATCTTATTTAGTGAAACAAACACACCCTAACTAGGACATTTATAAATTTAGGGACTAATTTTGAACAAGGGTACGTGAAAGATTATGGACTATGGAGGAAATTTACCACTAATATTGTGGGGTGAAATTCCGGTGAGAAAGGCCTCTTAGAGAAGGAATAAGGATGGACTCCATTCGTAGGATGGAGTCTATCCAAGGGCCAGAAACTAAGAAGCTAAGTGGGTCGGTCCGCGCGTGTTCACTCTCGCTTTTCGATTGAAAGTTAGCGGGCTCCTAAAACACTGTTCACTCTCGCCTTTTGATTGTCTCCTTCGTTCCCTGAAATCAAACCGTTCTCTCTCTCGTTCTTCTTCGCTCTCTTGCTCTCTTGCTCTCGCTCTCTTCTCGGTTCTCTCTCTCACTTTCACAAGTCGACCATCCGCTGCACAATCAAGCATTTCCCGAGCGATTTCTAGCGATTCGAAACATAAACCCTAGAAAAGGCGATTTTCACCGAATCAACAGAAAGAAGAAGAATCGTCGCAACAAACTAGAACTCAGAAATACGAAGAATCAACAACAAAAGAAGAACAAAATGAGGTCAAAGATAGCAAGTGGAACACAAAGTATATTTCTCACTAAATACATAATCGCAAAAGGTCGATGTAGATATTTCTCACTAGATACATGCTCTGATTTGAAATATCTTCTATATATTAGACTGAATATAAGTCTGTGCATAATAGATCAGTAAAAATATCTTCTATATATGTCACTCGCTGCTTTTGCTCTAACATGTGTGTGTAGATGCATCACTGAAGAGTGTTAGTGCATTAGTAAGTGTTTCTAGGTGCATGACTTAGTGTGTGATGGTGTTTGAGTACCTATGTGTGTATATGCAAGACTTCATGAGCCTATTTATATAGGTGCATGACTAGAAACGAATTGGTGCATGAGTAAGTGTTTATAGGTGCATCAGCTAATGAAGATGCATGAATATATCTGTGTGCATGAGTCAGACAATGTGAATGCATGAGTAAGTGTTTCTATATGCATGACTTAGTTTGTGATGGTGTATAAGTAACTATATGTGTATGTGTCTTCCTCTTTCTATGCAGTGTTTATATGTGCATGAGTAATTATGTGAAGGTGCATGAGACAGTCTTTTATAGGTGCATGCCTTGTTATGTGGAAAGTGCATGAGTAATTATGTGTAGGTGCATGAGACAGTGTTTATAGGTGCATGACTTGTTATTTGTATGTGCATCAGCTAATGAAGATGCATGAATATATCTGTGTGCATGAGTTATAGAATATGAATGCATGAGTAAATTTGTTTCTAGGTGCACGACTTAGTTTGTGATGGTATATGATTAACTATATGTGTATGTGCCTTCCTCTTTCTATGCAGGTGCTTGAGTTAAGAGTGTGTAGATGCATGAGCCTAACATGTGGTTTTGTGAATAGTACTGTCTATTATGAATGATATATATATATATGTATAATATGTAGGAAAAGGCAAGCATTGTTATGACAAAAATCCACCCGACATAGTCAAGGAGTTAAGATATGGTACATTAATCATTACTCAAACACAATCATCAAGAAAAACTCAAAACAAATCCAGGTCTCAGGCTAAAACAAAACAACTAGATCCAGTTACTACAAACACAACTTTGCCATCACCATCAATAACAAAAAGAGTAACAAGATCACAAAAATATATAGACACTGGTAAGTCAAATAGAAATATAACTGCATGAGTCAACTAGAAATACAAATGCATGAGTAAAAAATAACTAAACTGCATGAGTTATTTCTTATTGGTGCATGAGTTATTTCTTTGTAATTTCTTGTTGGTGCATGAGTTGGTATGTTAATGCATGACTCACTATCTGATATAGCATGAGTAAATTACTTCTTGGTGCATCAGTATGTTTGTGCACCAATGAACAACCACTCATGCACTTTAATAATATAGTCACAAGCATAAGCACTTATATCTGCAACATTTCAAACATACTTATGCACCAATGAAAAAGCACTCATGCATAAGTATGTTTGCAAAAGGTGCATGAATAACTGGTTGTGCTTGTGTGTTTAAAAATGTGTGCATGAACATATTCTTGTGCACTTTGAATTAACAGACATTGAAGACCAACCAACTGTGCACCCAGCCACAGTTCATGGAGATGCACCCCCTCCCACTCCTATGTTTGGTAAGCTAATGCTCGTTATATCTCTTAAAATTTTCATCACCATGGATTTGTTAGTCAATATCTAATGCATTTTGAGTTTTGAATGCAGGGAAGAGAAAAAAGAGCATGGCAAAGCGCCCTCAGAAATCAAAGAGGCCAAGGTCTTGGACCAAGATCAGAGCGATAATGACGATATACCCATTGCTGAGATACTGCTGAAGATGGAAAGGAAAGCAGCAGAAGAGAGGGAGTCTGCTCATAAAAAGGCTGCTGCAGACACAAAGGGCAAGACCAGATTGGAGGAGGGTGAGCAGAACAATACAAAAAAAAAACACAGAAAAAAGTGTGAGGGGATAAAGAGAGTGTGTACATTGTGTTTGTTGTAGAGTCCAAGATCCCAAAGTTGGGCAACAAAACGGGTATTAAAGAACTGAGGAAGGACTACCCCATGCTAGTTTGTAGAACATCCCCCTCTGTCATTTCATCCTACGTGCTTTCCTAGACCGATTTCACAGCCAATCAGAGAAATGCTCTGATGAAAATTGGCTTTGAGAGTATTGTACACTGGGACATAAAGGACATGCCTATGAGGCTAGGGCATTATGTCTGTAGTAGGTTTCACCCTCTAAACTCTACAATAAAACTCAGCGATGGGAGGAAGATATCCGTCACAGATACTGATGCCTATGATTATCTTGGCATTCCCAAGGGAGAGGTTGAGATTGAGTTGCCTAAGACACTCACCAATGAGGAGGTTCTGCAGTAGTTGAAGGCTGATTTTGAGGGAAAGGAAATCAGAAATTTGACTGCAACCGACATCTTGAAGAAGATGAAAACATATGATGGAGGGATTTGGTTCAAAAGATATTTCATTCTGTTGTTTGTCAACACGATTGTTGAGTCTTATTCGAGTGGGAAAACAAATCTGAAGATTCTTCAATTGCTGGAGAATGTAGATCAAATAAGGAACTTTAACTGGAGCTCATTCCTCTACAAGGCCCTCATCAATTGCTCTGTTGCATGGGCAAATAAGAAACAAAAGACTTTTAATGGCAGCTTGCTTCTACTGCAGGTAAACATTCTCATTTTGGTGTTTTCATAACTGCATGAGTTAATGTGTGTAGATGCATGACTGAAAATAGTGTTGGTGCATCACTTGCTGTGTCATAGTGCATGAGTAATTATGTGTGTAGGTGCAAGGGTTAAGAGTATATAGTGCATGAGTAATTATGTGTAGGTGCATGAGCCAGTGTTTATAGGTGCATAATGTTATATGACTGTGTGCATCATATAATATATCTGTGTGCATCTAGGAGCATGATTTAGTTTGTGATGGTGCATGAGTAACTACATGTCTATGTGCCTTGCTCTGTGTATGTAGGTGCTAGAGTTAGCATTGTGTAGATGCATGAGTCTACTTGTACAGGTCCATGACTGAAAATGTATTGGTGCATGAGTAAGTGTTTATATGTGCATAATTTAATGAGTGCATAAGTAAATTTGTTTCTAGATGCATGAATATATATGTGTGCATGAGTCAGAGAATATGAGTGCATTGGTAAGGGCCGCTGAGTGCATGAGTCAATCATTATCTAGTAATATATGTGTCGGCTATACAAGAATTCTATGACTAATTTCTTTTTGAATTATGTTTTCCAGTTGATTTATGTGGATAGGTTGAAGTGAAAAGGTCTAAATGTCAACAGAAAATTCCCCATTATCAAGAACTGGACCACCAAAATGTTAAAAGATAGGGAGGATGAGGAAATACTGCATGGTGGGTTCAGGAATGAATTTCTCCTCAGTAGACCAACCTTCAAAGAACCTGCATAGGCAAGCGCGACCAGAGAGGTTAATGAGCCAGAAGAGGCAGAGCTTGATGTTCCAACTGAACAAGCAAATGTCGTTCAAACGGATGAGCAGGTGAAATCTTTTATGGAGGAATACCTAAAAGAGATTGAAGGCATGGCTCGTAGTGTTCGAGCTGTTTTGATGAAAAAAAGCAAATCCCGGCACAACTGAAGAAAAATAGTGTCTTGCAGACTGTCAACAACCAGGCCGAAAAAATTATCAATGTCAAGCTTACCTCAACGATTCATGATGAGGTGTCTGAGGAGCAACCAACACAAGACACTGAGTTCTGGGATATAGCTGTGAAATGTATGGAGGAGGTTGAGAAAACACTTACTGAACAAAAAGAACACATCGGGAACATGTTTATTCCAGGGTTTTCAGATCTCATCCATACAATCACAAAAGAGCATGATGATAATGGTGTGCAATATGAGGAAGTTGACAACATGGATATTGATGAAGAAGTTGTCATTTCTGACAAGGATGTAGCTGGGGAAGACGTTGAGAAGGACGTTTGTAGAGGAGTGGATGTGGAGGATATTATTGATAAGGATAATGAGGGTAAGGACAATGACAAGGACAAAGATAAGCAGGCAGAAAATAGGAGGGTAAGTGACTCTATAAAAATATTTTGTACATGATTCTACATGAATGACATTAACATTTAGTGTATGATACTGATGCTTTTTCTTAATTATTGCAGATGGGTCCAGAAATCCCTAGTTTTGACTTGGGTCTATCACCAATACAGGTAAAATCTACTTTAAAATTACTGTTGAGGGTGGTTTAGATGCATGAGCCTATTTATATAGGTGCATGACTGGAAGCTGATTGGTGCATGAGTAAGTGTTTATAGGTGCATAAGCTAAAGAACGTTGGTGCATAAGTAAATTTGGTCCTATATGCATGAATGTATCTGTGTGCATGAGGCAATATTAGAGCCCACTAAGTGCATGAGTAAATATGTTATATAATTAACAAAAAATACTGTTTTTTGAAGGTGGAATTAGAAGGACAATTGGAGGCTGTTGTTGTAGAGGAACTTAACAAAGAAGTTGATGACAAAGAGGACAAGGAGAAGAAGGACAAACAAATTGCTGACAAAAAGAACAAGGACAAGGAGGTGGAAGAGAGTGTACAACAACAAGAGGTGGATCAAGCAGGACAAGGACATCAAGAGAGCAATAAGGAAGTTGCTGGAAAAGAAGGGATTGTAACTCAAGAGCAAAAGAGTACAAGCATGGAAGATATTGTATGAGTTAATGATTATTAGTGCATGAATGAATAATTATTGGTGCATCAATGAATGCTTGTTAATGAATATTTGTTAATAACTGTCAGTGCATGAATGAATGCTTTTTGGTGCATCTGTGAATAACTAAATTCTGTGTGTATGTGTTGTAGGAGAACATCACCAAGGAAAAAGTGCAGGATGATAATGTAGATAAGCAACCAAAAAAGGTATATAAAACAACATGTTTATCTCTGAATTATACATTGTCTAACTAAGTGTTATCCATTTCAAACAATTTCCTAATTAAAAAACTTGTGAATGTGGGATTTGTCAGGTGAAATTTGTGTGCAGTTCTGAGCCAAAGGGTATATCTGATGCTACACCAACAGAGAAAATGAACATTTTTCCTTCTGAAAATACAATTTCACCATTTAAGGAGAGAGAGGTAAATATTTCTGAAAGAACAACAACCGATGAGAAGATCATTTACAGTTGGATAACTGTTGAAGAAGGAGGGGAAGAGTAAGTACATATTTAATCATATGAATTTGTTTATAACATTTAATAACATGTAGCTAGTTTACAAATTGATTTTTTTTTGTTGCAGTGAAAAGGTTTTCCAAATGGTAGATACCACTCTCAAGAAAAATGACTTGATTTCATTGGCTGTAAATGCTCTAGTAGACAGTCTGTGCATTGATGCATTTACAGTCATGTTAAATGAAAATGAAACATATAGGGGTCGCATGTCATCGTTGAGATTCTTTCTACCGTCATTGACTATGGTAAGACACAGCTTTGCAACAATATTATGTTAATTTGTGCTCTAATTTATCAATTTCCATATTTTGTGTTCGCAGACTTTTGCTTGTGATGACACATCATACAGCATGGAGGAGAAATCTAGCCTATTCACAGATACAATGCTAGAAACATTTAATGGTGTCAAGGGTTTTAAGAACAAAAACTACACAATTAAAAATGTTGATGTGGTAATTATCTTAAACTCAGCTTTTACTGGTGCATTAGTATGTTCATCACACTGCACGAGGTTTTTATTATTGGTGCATGAGTTAGTATGTTAAAGTTCATGAGTGATTGTGTGATATTATGTTGGTCCATGAGACAGTGTTTTGTATGGTGGTGCATGAGACTTTTTATTATTGGTGCATGAGTTAGTAGATCAATGTTCATGAGTGATTGTGTGATTGTATGTTGGTGCATGAGACAGTGTTTTGTATATTGGTGCATGAGGTAGTGTTCAAAAGTGCATGAACCAATGCTTGCAGGTGCATGAAATATTGTTTGTACAGTGCATGAACTATTCTTTCTGGGTGAATCAGTGAGTTAATTTGAAGGAATAGTTGTGAGTGCATGAGGGGGTGGATATATGTGCATGATAACTGCATTAATGTGCATGAGTAAGTCAATATTGATATTAGATAACTTACAATCTGTTTTTCTTTTACTTGTACAGTTCTTTTTCCCAGTTATTAGCCACGGGCATTACTATTTGATGGCAATAAATGTCAAGAACCCAAGTTTCCATATCATAGACAATTCATCAAGTGGGGACGATAACAAGTATGGAAAAGTACCATCTATTCTGGTGAGTAGACATTCAGTATAATGATTTTGTAACAATTACAACTTTTGATATACAGAAATGTTAATAGAATTTAACCGTTTTATTTGTGCAGAGACATTTGATGGTCAGTTTCTTAATGAATAATGGTATGGAAGCCAAAGCTAAAGCAATTGAAGACATTGCAAATGTCCCATGTGAAAGGCTGCAAATGAAATGGAGGGATGCTAAAAACAAAGTTGACTGTGGGGTCTTTCTACTAAGACATATGGAGACATATATGGGCAATGGACTCTCAAGCTGGAATCCTAAACTGAATACGGGAGACAAACGCCAGTTGGCAAAGCTTAGGATCAAGTATTGCTACGCCCTCCTAACCAGCGAGTTTAATGAAAGGAAGGCCAGAGTTGAAGAAATTATTCAAGAGAAGAAAGCTGGATATGTAGCAGCTGTGCGTGGTCGTAGGCGTGGGCGTGCGAAAAAGAATGTTTGAATGTAATGTTGGCTAATCTAGTGAACAGTTTAGGTAATGGTTCTACGAATTTAGGTAATATAGCAGATGTTTTCAAGAAACAGTAGGTGTATTTGTAAGTATCAGGTAATCCATCGGACAGTAGGCATTTGAACAGTTTATGAATGTTTCTCATTGAAAGATCAATGCTCATTCAAGCGTTGCAACAAAGTGCATGAGTTAATATTTAAAAGTGCACGAGTTATTATCTCCGACAGTTCAAGAGTCATTGTTTGTTGGTGCACCAGTTGATATGTAAAAGTGCATGAGTCACTGCATTTTGGTGCATGAGTGAGTATATATAAGTGTTTCTTAATATTGACGACAATATCTGAATACCTAATTTACAGAAAAGAGAAATAAAAGTGCATGAGTCACTGTATTTTGGTGCATGAGTGAGTATACATAAGTGCATTTCTTAATATCTGAATACCTAATTAACAGAAAAGAGAAATAACAGTGCATGAGTCACTGTATTTTGGTGCATGAGTAATTATGCATAAGTGCATTTCCTACTATCTGCATATATATAAAATTTGAAATACCTAATTAACATATTGAGCACAAGTCATGATGTTGTGTCCCGACCTTTTACAAAGAGTACATAATCTTGTCTTCTTTTTGGAATTTTCGATTCCAACCTCTTGACCGCTTCTAGTGCGCATCTTCCTGAACTTGTTCTTTGCCATTTCCGGAGGATGGACATTCACTTGATCCGGTAACGGGCCTACAAATTTCTCAAACTTATAGTTGCTAGCTGATGTTGAGGCAGAAGGATCAACTACTTGTGACGTTGTGAGTGCAGCCTTTTGTTCCTTTAAAATAACTAAAAACTCTTTCAATTTGTCCATATCGTCACTAACAATGTCGACACAAGCATACATTTATGTAATCACTTCAGCCAGTAGCCTCTTCTTTTCATCGATTTGAACACTCGCATCATACACTGCATCATACACTGCACCATCCACTTCAAAAATTGGTTGTAGAATCGCTTGCTTTGTCCATCGAGTGTTGATGAGCGTAGGAGGTAAGACAGTTGCATGAGTATTCTTCAAAGCAAAGAAAATATGTCGGCAGGGAAAACCCATAGTGAGGAAATTATTGCAAGAACAATGATACTCATTGCTTGCAACAACTTTTTGAACAGCATAGATTCTGCCAAATTCGTCTTCAACCCTAAAGTGATGAATATCGGCATCTTTTTTCAGTTCATCAAGGCTGCAATGATACGTGCCACTAACAAACGCCTCCTGGACATCATAAAATGCATTGATAGTGTAAATAGTTGCTAGGTTCTTTTCAAACTGGTAGGGTGTCTTCATCCGTGGGCTTGATTGAGACCCTATGAAATTTCCAAAAAAACTGTTTTGACTCTCGGACCTTGATGTCGTCCTCAATAAGGACGACATTCTCACATCATGAAAAAATACAGGGATCCAATAACGCCGTAGCTCAAACATTACTCCTAGCCACTCATGCCCTTGGAAACCAAATTCTTCAAGAACCGAGAACCACTCATTTTCAAACTCAATTGGAGTGAGTTCGTCACTCCAAACAATCTTCTTGAACTTCTTTTGAAACGATAGAAGGATTTGTATTTGGAGGGAACTTAACCTTGTTAGCAACCTTCATCATTATATGCCACATGCATAAACGGTGGACAGAATGAGTAAACACTCGTTCAACAGCATCCTTGACAGATGCAGCTTGATCAGTTATAATGACATGAGGTTCATGGCCCATCGCCTTCTTGAAATTCTCAAATAACCACACATAAGAGTCAATGTCTTCATGCAAAAGCAAAGCAGCAGCAAATGTAATAGACCTCTTATGATTGTCAACTCCAGTAAATGGTATGAACACCATATTATATCTGCAATATGGGGTGTAAGAGTTTGAACATGTTAGTGCATGAATGATTCAATAAAGGTGCATGAGTCACTAGGTATAGGTGCATGAGTTGATGAGCATAGGTGCATGCGTTACCCATTATAAATGCATGAGCTGATGAGCATAGGTGCATGAGTTATTCATTGCAGGTGCATGAGTTACTCAGGGCACATGGGAAAATCATTTGATCATACATAAATCAGATTACATAAGTAAATGAATGAAAATAAAATTACCTAATCAACTGGTATGTAGCATCAGCCGACACTATATCACCGAAATAAGAGAAACTCTTCCGATTGATAGGATCACACCAAAACAAACGGCATAGCTGGCCCTCCTTGTTTACATCATAATCAAAATAATATGCATTACAACATTCTTTCTTCTTTAAAAAGTCATTGATGACCATTTGAGCATCACTGCCTTCCATGTATGAGTTCAAACCCCTCATAAAGTTCTTGAAGTCAACAACAGTGGCGCCTACATTAGCATATGAACCCACTAGATTCTTGTACACTTTGTAACTCTTAGTGACACCAATGTTGGATTTAATACAGTTCATCATAATTTCTTGATGAAATGGAGTCACTTGCCTGTTCCCTTTTGAGAAAACCATATGAGACAGCTCTAACATAGCATGTGTATGACCATACTCCAATTTTGTAACACGGTAACCATCATTACCTTCGTACTTGAGCCAACACTTAGCTTTACAGCCACATCTATTAGATATTCTCCTCCTTTTCACAACATCTTCATCTGTCGGGACAGCCTGGTTGAACTCGGAATATGGAGAGACAACTTTGTATCCTTCTCTGTTACAACAAAGGTGCTTCCAAATAACAGTCGGCGGTACATCCTTGTTTTTCTTGGTAGAACAAACACGAACAGTAAAACCACATGCCGCTGCATAAGCTTCGTAAAAGGCAATAGCGTTGTTAAGAGTCGGGAAAAGCTGCCTAAGATACGGCTTCAATGAATCATTGCACTCCGGAATAATATATTCAGCGGTAATGCTTGGGGAAACAGATATAACATTATGCTTCATTTTATGCTCATCTCCTGACGAAAGAAAGAGTGGAATTAATAATAGAGTATGAGCTAATAAGTGCATGGCCTTATACATAAAGGTGCATGAAAGAGTGAATAAAGGTGCATGACTGATGGAAACAAAGTGCATGAGCTGCATAAACCAATGGAATAAGTGCATGAGCTTATAAGGGGGACTGCTGACTCAAAGAAAGTGCATGACCCAATGAATAGAGGTGCATAAACAAATAAAGTAAGGTGCATGAGGTAGTTATTTCTATGCAATATTCACACAATCAACAAGGATAAAGGTGCATGCACCAAGCACATACCTAAAAAATGCAATACACAGATCTTATTTACAATACCTAAAATTCAAAACTGACAAATTCAACCAAGCACATACCTAAATCCCAATAAACAGAGAAATTCTGCTGAAACACACATACATAAATGCCTAAATACCTAAAAAACAAATAAATCAACAACAAATTACAGATCTGTACCTGAATCAGTAGAAGGAGTAACCATGTCGACTAAGCACGACGAGACTAAAACGAAAACAACAAGAAAAAGATAAGGCACACCAGCGGCAAGACGAAAACGATCGGGCGATGAAATGAGCGAACGGATTAGTTTTATCACGAAGAATGATGCATTACCACAAAGAAGGATGGATTACAAGTAAAAACGAAACAACAAGCAACCTGGAATCTGGTTTTTTGGAGCGAGCGAAGAGAAGGAATCTGTTTTTTTGGAGCGAGCGAAGAGAAGGAAGGCAGGGAACAGTGAAAATTAGAAGGAAAAAAAAATCACGAACGGCTGCGATTAGATTGTGATGGAAAAGAATGAACGGCTGAGAAGCATCCTCATTCCTACCCTAATACCCTATCCTCACGTGATCTTTTTCCAATATTATGCATATGTTTTGTTTTGTTTTTAATTATTCTAAATCACACTAGAATAGTCATAAATTCATAATTTGACCTCTTTGTTTTTATCTTGTATACGTACATCATCATAAATTCTTGTGTACTACATGGACCACCAATTTTTTTTTACCAACTACTATATATATAGTAGTTCAATCGGTGCCATGCACGATATATTTTTATGAAGGTATTGTTTTAGTATAATTTTAATATTATTTTTATGTGTATATTTAATAAAATTCTATTATTTTAGCATAAATTATATAAAAAAAATTATATATATTTTATTAAAAAATATTAATCATAAACTCATAATATTAGTAAAAAATAAGAAAATTTGAATAATATGTTCACATGTTTCATAATAACTTTGTTAAAACTAAAAGAGAAATGATATGCTGAAGTCATATATTATCACATCAATATATAATATTAGAAGATAGTACATGATTGAACATACAAAAAATTTTTTATTTAAAGAAAAATATGGGTAAGCTTTTTTTGATAAGAATGATCTCTTTAATAAAAATTGTTTCATCAATCCAATATAAACAATTATAAAATTTTATATAAAAATTAATAATTAAACTTTTATTAATGAAAGTAATTTTATAAATTATCAAATCCATCAATTTATTTTAATGTATATTTATATTAGCTTTTAGTAATCTTTGTTAAGCAATGAGCTTTCTCAATGTTGAAGTTGGTTAAATTTTCTCAATGCTTAAAAATGATTAATGTTCAAGAAAATGTAAGCAGCTATAGAACACAACAAAGCAATTGATATCATGAAAAATAAACATATCTCTCACATCAAGTAAATAATACTTAAATTAAAAACTCTGGTCTGATGTCTGTAATAAAAAAATACTTGAAACACTATAAAAATCTTGTTAAAGTTTATTTGTTGAAAATTTGCTAAAAAAAGTGACTAACCTATAAAGAATGAAGAAAAAACTATAATTTTATATGTAAAAAAAGCTTAATATGATTAAGATGAATTGATAAATTAATAATTTGAATGTGTTACGAAAAGGAACTACAATATTAATCATAATTTATATATAGCTAAATTTGTGAGTGTATTTATATATATGGGATTATGGATGCATGGTTTCCTACCCAATGTCATTTGATTCACTTTCTCTTTCACCGTATAGAATTGATGAGATCATGAAAAAACAAACACTTGTAAATAGAACAATATTTATTTGGTTCGTTATATTATCAGTATAAGTTATTTTATAGCTAGATTGATTTAAATTTACTTAACGAACACAATTTAATTTCTATAACGTTAGTTGAAGCTCGACATAGGACTAAAGAATTCGTGAGATCGTAGTCGTATAAAAAAAAGCTAATTAAAATGTTAATGTATTAATAGTAAATAATGAGATCTCAACTAATCAAATCAAAACATTTTGCTTAATTAAATAATTATATTAGAATGTAAGTAAAAAGTCAATTTGTTATGATTTGTTGGTACAAATTTTGTTAAGATTTATTTATTTAACTTTTGCTAAAAAAATTGATATAATAACAAATTAAAAGCGAGAAAAAATATATTTTTACACATAAATAAAGTGGGCCCATAAGCGTTCTGATAACTCGAAAGAGGATGTGTTTAAAATGTATATATATTTTATTGATTTTGGTGAGCCTCCTCACAAAATTCAAGGTATACTAATATCCTTTTAGAGATTTTTTTTCTTAGTTTCTTAGTATTTATTTGAGTTTTACCCACTTTTTTGAAACTTAGAAAAAAAAAATGAATCACCACTTTTTAAATTTTAAGTTGAGTTGAACAATGAAGATATTAAATTAATTTCAAAATTAGGTAGATAAGTTATCAATTAACACTTAATTGAGATAACATAATCATAATAAATTATTAAAATTAGCTTAGGTGTCATCGTTCTTGTAAAAAAAACAATCCGTCTATTTTATATTGACTATGAATACTATACAAGACCCTTATATCAGGTTATAATAATTATATAACAAGCTTTATGGTAGAAAATGAATGTGAAGTTTAATATACAAACAAATATAAGATTTGGATTAGTTTATATGTATGTCAAAAGAAATACACTAATTTCTTTAAAAGAATAAAGTTAATTTTATTAGATTTGATAGAACTTTATAGTTTAAATTAATTATTTTAAAAACAAAATAGAATTATTAAAGAGGACAATAATAAATGAAAAAACCCTTAACAAACTAAGCCTAAAAACGCTCACGTGGCTTAAAAATGATGAGGTTTAATGTATAGGTATAAAATATATATAGATTATATATATAGCAAACTTGTATAATGTGCTGATTTTTATCAAAACGTTTTATAAGTTTCTTTGTGTATTTATAAATACATATTATTATGTAAATTAAGTTTAACATAGTGTTTCTATTTTGAAATAAATTTTACATTATACTTTTTTTAGCAATTTTCTTGATCGTTTGCATGTTTAATTATTCGAGAAATTATATTGCTTTTATTTAAATTCAGTATTTCGTTATGTTAATGTGGTAGCATATTTTTGTACCATAAAGATTGATGAAACCGACGACGATAGATCTCCCTGGAACTCGACTGGCGAAGTGGATCTGCAAGGAAGAAAGATCAAGGGGAGGGCTGAGATCTCCCCTAAAACCCCTCCGACGCTCAAGTTAGATCTGATATGTAGATAATTCCCCATTCATGGTGGCTAGGGTTTTCTTGAAAGAAAAGAGAGTGAATGAGATGGAGGCTCATTGAAACTTAGGTTAATTAGGGTACCTTTAGCATATTTAATACCTTGTTCCTCTTGGTCAATGGCTTGCTCCTTCTTAATGGGCCTTACGAAGCCCATTCGTAGCTTCTTAGATTTGTATTAGTTAAATAATGATTTAATAATAAATAAGCTTAGAAGATATATTTTTACCTCCACAAATGCCCCTCAGGTCCCTTAAGCACCAATTGTGGTTGAGGAAGATGATTGTTGTAATATCTCATTCAGATCGGGCTTAGATGTAGTCTATCATCACTTTGCATGATGACTCGCCTGCTTCGTGCTTTCTTGGCTCACTCTGGCATATAAAGATGGTATCAACTTGTGTTGGGGCCTATGGCTTATCAATTGACAATGACTTGTGCTGTGGCCTATGGCTTATCATTCGACAACAACATGTGTTGTGGCCTATGGCTTATCATTCGACAACAACCTGTGTTGTGGCCTATGGCTTATCATTTGGCAGCAACCTGTGCTGTGGCCTATGGCTTATCATGCGACAACAACATGTGTTGTGGCCTATGGCTTATCATTTGGCAGTAACATGTGTTGTGGCCTATGGCTTATCTTTTGACAGCAACCTGTGTTGTGGCCTATGGCTTATCATTTGGTAGCAACCTGTGTTGTGGCCTATGGCTTATCATTTGGCAGCTAGTTGAGCATTATAGCTCTCCGGCAGTTCGTGCCCATGTGGCCCTAAAAGGCTTGGCTTTATAGCTTATATGGCAATTCGCACCTGTTGGCCCACAGTCTATTGGCATTACAACTTATATGGTCATTCGTACCCACGTGGCCCGAAGGCTAACAGAAATAAGACGACCACTCACGCTGCTGCGACTCATAGACTAATAGAATGAAGATGATGGCAGCCCGTGCCCCTGCGACCCGTAGGCTAATAGAAATAAGACAACAACTTGTGCCCCTGCTGCCTGTAGGCTAATAGGATGAAGATGATGGCAACCCGTGCCCCTGCGGCCCGTAGGCTAATAGAAATAAGACGACAACTTGTGCCCCTGCTGTTCGTAGGCTAATAGGATGAAAATGATGGCAGCTCGTGCCCCTGCGGCCCGTAGGCTAATAGGATGAAGATGATGGCAGCCCGTGCCCCTGCGGCCCGTAGGCTAATAGAAATAAGACGACAACTTGTGCCCCTGCTGCCCGTAGGCTAATAGGATGAAGATGATGGCAGCTCGTGCCCCTGCGACCCGTACGCTATTAGAAATACGACAGCATCTCGAGCCCCTGCGGCCCATAGGCTAATAGTTGGTCGTAAGTGGCTACTTGTTGTATCAAACAATCTGTTTTATGCTTTCAACATAACCATAGAGAAATCAGTTTAATGGCCTTACTCATGTCCGCTTGTAATTTAGCAGTTCACAACAATCAACATGTATCAATAAAAGTAATTTTAAAAAAAATGTGATTATCATGCACTCAGAAAGAATGGTAGAAAACTTAGCTGATGAGTAGAGGCTTGAGGGGCCGAAAAACAATAAACTCCAGGTAGGGTCCGGGCTCCATGGCTCATCTTGTTTGCCCCACTCGCAAGCTCAACATAATTGAGGGTGAATTCCTTGCTTGCAACATGTCACAATAACCGCACGACCGTGCGTTCAGGCGGGTTTTTTTTCCATAGCCACCGCACAACCCGTGCGCTTGACCGCACGGCCGTGCGGTGCGGAGATTTTCTGAAGTCTCTTCTTGTGTGGCAGGTCGTAGCCACCGCACGGCCTGTGCGCTTGACGGCACGGCCGTGCGGTGCAGAGATTTTCCGAGGTATTTCTGAACTCTTTGGCGTACCAAGTGCGAGTACGCTCTAGATCCGCTCATTGATTCTTCGTGCTACGCATATTCTTTGAACAAACTCCGTAGGGCTTGTTGTGTGCTCCGACTGTCTCGTGTTCCAGCCGTGCTCCGTTTGCGTTTCGCTGCACTCCGCTCGCGCTCTACTTGCGCTGGTTCGAATCGGGCTTGCCGGCCTCGCTTTCCACTTTCGTCATATCGGAGGTCCCTAGGGATTTGTTTGTCGTCGCCATCGGTTCCCGCAGACGACGCCAAATGTGGTAGCATATTTTTGTACCATAAAGATTGATGAAACCGACGACAATAGATCTCCCTAGAACCCGGCTGGCGAAGTGGATCTGCAAGGAAAAAAGATCAAGGGAGGGCCGGGATCTCCCCTAAAGCCCATCCGACGCTTAAGTCAGATCTGATATGTAGATAATTCCCCATTCATGGTGGCTAGGGTTTTCTTGAAAGAGAAGAGAATGAATGACATGGAGGCTCATTGAAACTTAAGTTAATTAGGGTACCTTTAGCATATTTAATACATTGTTCCTCTTGGTCAATGGCATGCTCCTTCTTAATGGGCCTTACGAAGCCCATTCATAGCTTCTTGGATTTGTATTAGTTAAATAATGATTTAATAATAAATAAGCTTAGAAGATATATTTTTACCTCCACAAATGCCTCTCAGGTTCCTTAAGCACCAATTGTGGTTGAGGAAGCTGACTGTTGTAATATCTCATTCAGATCGGGCTTAGATGTAGTCTATCATCACTTTGCATGATGACTCGCCTGCTTCGTGCTTTCTTGACTTACTCTGGCATATAAAGACGGTAACAACTTGTGTTGGGGCCTATGGCTTATCAGTTGACAATAACCTGTGTTGTGGCCTATGGCTTATCATTTGACAACAACCTGTGTTGTGGCCTATGGCTTATCATTTGACAACAACCTGTGCTGTGGCTAGACCTGAGCAAACTCGGGCTGGCCCTCCCGGCCTGGCCTGCCCGCATAAATGGACGGATATGGACAAACTTGCAAGCCCTAAAGGGCCGAAAATACCCGATCCGAGTACCGGGAGGGCCGGGTATGGACAAGGGGACAAGTCATGTAGGGTCGGTAAGCCCGACCCGTATATAATACATAATTAGTTATATATAATATTAAATTAATAAAATTATTATTCATCTTAAAAAAACACTTATAACAATTTTTTTTAGGGTTTCATACCCCTCCCTCCAGCCTCGATCTCTCTTTAGTCTTTCTTTACCCTACCGCCTCCACTCCTCTAGGCTCTCTCCAGCCTCCTTCTCAGTTCTCTGACTTCTCTCCTGTTCTTCTTCTCAGATCTCCACTTCTCCTTCACCCCGCCTCCTTCTCAAGCCTCTCTTCCACCCCGCCGCCTTCTCAATCTCACACCTCTCCTTTACCCGCCTCATCGTCGATCGTCGCCTCTCCTTCACCCACCTCGTCGTCGATCGTCGCTTGATCTCACGCCACCCCTTCACCCCGCCTCGTCAGAGATCGTCGGCCTGACCTCACGCCTCGTCGGCCTCACGCAATCACTTCTCGTCGGCCTCCCGTCGGTATGTCCCAATTTCTTTTGTTAGTTCTTTGCTATTGTGTGTTTACTATGTTCTCATGTGGTTATTGTGTATTCAAGCTCATCAATTGATGTTGCTATTGTGTATTTACTATATTCTGATGTGGCTATTTTCAGTATTTTGTATCAACATTCAACAACTATTTTGTCTTAAAACCAGTAGATAAGTTTGTTGGACGATAAGGGAAACTGGGTTATGCAATTTATGCATTGACTGCCTTCTAAATTGCTAAATTTGCATATTGTTTTGATTTGTAGTAAGCAAATAATGTCCACAACCACTCTGTGACAGACATCTTAACATATGATGAAGTCTAGCTTATCATTGTTTCCCATTTATTGCAATTGCTCTACTATTCTACTAAGCTCTAACTCTATGATGATACAGGCTTGTATCTGTTTGACTGGATTCATTCTTGAACTTTGCAGTGCTTTTGTAGTTAATTTTCATTATCGGCTTAGTCTTTTTCTGAGGCTTGGTTTGATTGAGGATTGAAGAGCTTTTTGTAGTCAGCAAATAATGTCCATAATCTGTCCCGTTAACTCAAGTGGTGGGTTAGGATTAATTTTTGCCAAAATTCCACAATCTTTTGTTGCTAGATCATTATTAGAGTTTGTTTAGCAATTCGAGTGTCAGAGATATGCAAACACAAATGCATTTCTGTATGGTGCAGAGAGATTCAACTGGGCTAACTGTTGAGAACAGGGAATTGAAATTAAGATTGCAGGCTCTGGAGCAACAAGCACAACTCAAAGATGGTATGCCAAACACTAATTATTTCTGTAATTTTATTTGAGTGAATAAATATTGTTTTTCTTATTTTTAAGGTCCATCCAAGATATTTAAGATTGGTGATGAAGGCTCGGAGGATATCAAGGACGGAAAGAGAAAGATTGAAGGCTTTTGATGTTATTTTGTTTATTTTGAGACTTTGAGTGTGTTGTTACTTGTTATTAAATGTTTGTAGAATTTGATATTGGATATGCAATGATTTTTATTGTAAGATTGAAATACTATTTGGTCTTTATTCTTTTAGTAATTGACAGGATATCACATGAATATAACTTAAACCGGGTCCCGGCGGGCTACCCGGGCCCGGGAATACGGACGGGCTTGGACAGTTGTCCAAGACCTAATCCCGGGCTTGGACAGTTGTCCAAGACCTAATCCCGGGCTCAGCCCGGCCCGGACCCGGATAAACGGACAAAAAATTTAACTTAGGCCCGGACCATATCCGGCCCGAGCCCGGAGATGCCCAGGTCTAGCTGTGGCCTATGACTTATCATTTGGCAGCAACCTGTGCTGTGACCTATGGCTTATCATTCGACAACAACCTGTGCTGTGGCCTATGGCTTATCATTTGGCAGCAACATGTGTTGTGGCCTATGGCTTATCATGCGACATCAACATGTGTTGTGGCCTATGGCTTATCATTTGGCAGCAACCTGTGTTGTGGCCTATGGCTTATCATTTGACAGCAACTTGTGTTGTAGCCTATGGCTTATCATTTGGCAGCAACCTGTGCTGTGGCTAGACCTGGCAATCGGGTCGGGCGGGTCGGGTTCGAGTTTTGGTTAATCGGGTTTTGGTCAATCGGGTCGTTAACAATTACGGGTTGATTGGGTCGGGTCCTGTCGGGTTTAGTTCCGGTTCAGGTCGACCCAACGGGTCCAAAGTGTTAGTTTTTTTAATGATTTTTTACAATAAAATCATAATTTTAATAATAAAATATTATTTTTACTAATAAAATAATATTTTTAATAATAAAATAATAATAACAGAATCAATATTATATCACTATTTAGTAAAAAGTTGTATAATATTCATTATAAATGAGGTAATACATATGATTGGGTCAGGTCGGTTAACCCAACGGGTTAGGTCATATCGAACCCAAATTTATTCGGGTCATCGGATTCGGGTCTTTCTTGACCCATTGATTTTCGGATTGGGTATCAACCCTAAAAATATTAGACGGGTCGGGTCGGGTTGTCGGGTCGGGTCATATTTTGCCAGGTCTAGCTGTGGCCTATGGCTTATCATTTGGCAATTAGCTGAGCATTACAGCTCTTCGGCAGTTCGTGCCCATGTGGCCCTAAAAGGCTTGGCTTTATAGCTTATATGGCAATTCGCGCCCGTTGGCTCACAGGCTATTGGCATTACAGCTTATATGGTCATTCGTACCCACGTGGCCCGAAGGCTAACAAAAATAAGATGACCACTCACGCCGCTGTAACTCGTAGACTAATAGAATGAAGATGATGGCAGCCCGTGCCCCTGCGGCCCGTACGCTAATAGAAATAAGACAACAACTTGTGCCCCTGCTGCCTGTAGGCTAATAGGATGAAGATGATGGCAGCCCGTAGGCTAATAGAAATAAGACGGCAACTTGAGCCTCTGCTGCCCGTAGGCTAATAGGATGAAGATGATGGCTGCTCGTGCCCTTGCGGCCCGTAGGCTAATAGGATGAAGATGATGGCAGACCGTACCCCTGCGGCCCGTAGGCTAATAGAAATAAGACGACAACTTGTGCCCCTGCTGCCCATAGGCTAATAGAATGAAGATGATGGCAGCTCATGTCCTTGCGACCCGTAGACTAATAGAAATACGACAGCAGCTCGTGCCCCTGCGGCCCATAGGCTAATAGTTGGCCGTAAGTGGCTACTTGTTGTATCAAACAATCTATTTTATGCTTTCAACATATTTTTACCTCCACAAATGCCCCTCAGGTTTCTTAAGCACCAATTGTGGTTGAGGAAGCTGACTATTGTAATATCTCATTCAGATCAGGCTTAGATGTAGTCTATCATCACTTTGCATGATGACTCGCCTGCTTCGTGTTTTCTTGGCTCACTCTGGAATATAAAGACGATAACAACTTGTGTTGGGGCCTATGGCTTATCAATTAACAATAACCTGTGCTGTGGCCTATGGCTTATCATTTGACAACAACTTGTGTTGTGGCCTATGGCTTATCATTTGACAGCAACCTATGATGTGGCCTATGACTTATCATTTGGCAGCAACCTGTGCTGTGGCCTATGGCTTATCATTCGACAACAACCTGTGACGTGGCCTATGACTTATCATTTGGCAGCAACCTGTGCTATGGCCTATGGCTTATCATGCGACAACAACATGTGTTGTGGCCTATGGCTTATCATTTGGCAGCAACCTGTGCTGTATCCTATGGCTTATCATTTGGCAGCAACCTGTGATGTGGCCTATGGCTTATCATTTGGCAGCTAGCTGAGCATTACAACTCTCCGGCAGTTCGTGCCCATGTGGCCCTAAAAGGCTTGACTTTATAGCTTATATGACAATTCGCGCCCGTTGGCCCACAAGCTATTGGCATTACAGCTTATATGGTCATTCGTACCCACGTGGCCCGAAGGCTAACATAAATAAGACGACTACTCACGCCGCTGCGACTCGTAGACTAATAGAATGAAGATGGTGGCAGCTCGTGCCCCTGCGGCCCGTAGGCTAATAGAATTAAGACAGGAACTTGTGCCCCCGCTGCCTGTAGGCTAATAGGATGGAGATGATGACAACCCGTAGGCTAATAGAAATAAGACGACAACTTGTGCCCCTGCTGCCCGTAGGCTAATAGGATGAAGATGATGACAACTCGTGCCCCTGCGGCCCGTAGGCTAATAGGATGAAGATGATGGCAGGCCGTGCCCCTGCGGCCCGTAGGCTAATAGAAATAAGACGACAACTTGTACCCCTGCTGCCCGTAGGCTAATAGGATGAAGATGATGGCAACTCGTGCCCCTGCGACCCGTAGGCTAATAGAAATACGACAATAGCTCGTGCCCCTGCGGCCCATAGGCTAATAGTTGGCTGTAAGTGGCTACTTGTTGTATCAAACAATATGTTTTATGCTTTCAACATAACCATAGAGAAATCAGTTTAATGGCCTTACTCATGGCCGCTTGCAATTTAGCACTTCACAACAATCAACATGTATCAATAAAAGTAATTTTTGAAAAATGTGATTTTCATGCACTCAGAAAGAATGGTAAAAAACTTAGCTGATGAGAAGAGGCTTGAGGGGCCGAAAAACAATAAACTCCAGATAGGGTCCGGGCCCCATGGCTCATCTTGTTTGCCCCACTCGCAAGCTCAACATAATTGAGGGCGAATTCCTCGCTTGTAACATGTCACAATAACCGCACGGCCGTGCGTTCAGGAGGTTCCCCCCCCCGTAGCCACCACACAACCCGTTCGCTTGACCGCACGGCCGTATGGTGCGAAGATTTTCCGAAATATCTTCTTGTGTGGCAGGTCGTAGCCACCGCACGGCCTGTGCGCTTGACTACACGGTCATACTATGCGGAGATTTTCCGAGGTATTTCTGAACTCTTTGGCCTACCAAGTGCGAGTACGCTCTAGATCCGCTCATTGATTCTTCGTGCTACGCGTATTCTTTGAACAAACTCCGTAGGGCTTGTTGTGCGCCCCGACTGTCTCGTGTTTCAGTCGCGCTCCGTTCGTATTCCGCTGCACTCCGCTTGCGCTGGTTCGAACCGGGCTTGCCGGCCTCGCTTTCCACTTCCGTCATATCGGAGGTCCTTAGGGATTTGTTTGTCGCCGCCATCGATTCCCGCAGACGACGCCAAATATGGTAGCATATTTTTGTACCATAAAGATTGATGAAACCGACGACGATAGATCTCCCTAGAACCCGACTGGCGAAGTGAATCTGCAAGGAAAAAAGATCAAGGGGAGGGCCGGGATCTCCCCTAAAGCCCATCCGAGGCTCAAGTCAGATCTGATATGTAGATAATTCCCCATTCATGGTGGCTAGGGTTTTTTCTTGAAAGAAAAGAGAGTGAATGACATGGAGGCTCATTGAAACTTAGGTTAATTAGGGTACCTTTAGCATATTTAATATATTGTTTATCTTGATCAATGGCTTGCTCCTTCTTAATAGGCCTTACGAAGCCCATTCGTAACTTTTTGGATTTGTATTAGTTAAATAATTATTTAATAATAAATAAACTTAGAAGATATATTTTTACCTCCACTGTTAATATATCATAATAGTATTATCTTTGAAAACTCAAAATAATTAATTATTAGGTAATATAGAAAAGTGAAGTCACTTAGTAAATTAGTATGATCCGACTATCAAAACTAGCCTATCATCTTAATATTTTAATATATACGGAAAAAGTTGTAGACATATGGATATATTTAAATATCGAATGGTTGTGTCACTTGTGTGTGATTTGTTTTTTCTAAAAAATGAATATTAAATTTTGATGTTATTTTGTAATTTCCTTAATATGCATGATTTTATAAATATTATACTTCGTAATAAGTTAGTGATTTTGCATATTTTTTCCTTATTCTTATTTTTTACACACATCTTGAAAATCGAAAATTAAACATATAAATATTTAAGAATAAATTTTAAAAATTAAAAGGACATTTAAAAATGAACACAAAAAGCATGTACAAAACCTTAGGTGTACGTACCAATCGATCGATAATAAATAACCTTTAAAATACCACCTTGGCAAAACCAATAGATATCGAGAGAGAGTTTCACATACATTTGGTCCTTATTGTACAACATGTGAAATATTAGGGGCCATTAGATCAAGGAGATGGAGGGATGAGATTAAAAGGGGTGAAAAAGAGTAAATAGTGATGCGGTGGTATAACCGTAAATTTACGGCGATTTTTTTTCCCCAGCCAACATTTTTTTAAAAAAATATTTTTTGTCTCTGATCGTTTTGGAATATACAATTATTGACGTTCACATATAAGTACTACATATTCATTTTTCTATACCGTAAGGTTCACATATAACATGTTCATGTTCAAACACATGTCTTTGCACATTTAGTGCTTATTTGTGAACTTCAGTGCACAAATAAGTGAACGTTAATAGCTTATTTGTGAACCTTCTATATAGGTTATTTCAGAATGATCAGGAGACGTTAAGAGTTTTTTTATTAGTTTTCGTCTCTGATCGTTCTGGAATAGACAATTATTGACGTTCACATATAAGTACTAAATGTTCATTATTCTATGCCATTCTCCCGGCCATTCCGCCGTCCTCCTTCCCGTCGTTCGACCGATGAACAGTTGGAACAACCCATTCTCCCTCCCTCCCTCTCCCTCCCATTCTGCAAGCCCATTCTCCCGCCATTACAAAATACAAACCTCCTCTTTCCATGTGACTGTTGAACACGAATAATTGTTAAACAAGAATGGCGATGGACGATAGATGAAGACTGGCGATTAACTGTGTAACAAAAGTGTTGAACCTCAACAGATGAACCCGAAGAATTGTTGAACTCAGCAGATTGATTCACAAGCGGTTAACAGAACTATTGAACCTCAGCAGATGAACCTGAAGAACTGTTGAACTCAGCAGAATGATTCACAAGCGATTTTCCAGGTTAGGGTTTAGGCAAAATAATGTAAAACCAAAGATTCAGAAGAGACCAAATGTAAAACCAAAGCTACCCAAGCCACCAGATGAACTGGTAGTTTTCTAAAGTAGACAAATGATTCACAAGAGGTTTTTTCCCCTGCTATAATAGAAAGTTCTTGTCGGCCTTAGTAAAACACATGTCATACTTAATAAGAATAATGTCATAACTACAACTAAAAAACTTTAGTATGTAATGTCACATTAAACCATATTACATGCTTGCCTATTGCCTAATTTGGGTAGGACGTGTGACATCTGGCTGAATAGTTCTACTCAGAAGCTGAATAGTTCATCTCACCAATCTAAATACAAGATGTCTTAATTGGATCTCCCTTTCCCGATGCTCTGCTTCTTTGACTATTTTACTTTACATAGATATTAATTGCACTTCATCTCACCAATCTACTTTACATATATCTTAATTAGAAAATGCTCCATGTTTGAGTATTTTTAGCTACATGGTGCCACTCGTACTGGTGGTGATTTCAAAACCGTGACATTTTAAATTTCTACCGTGACATACTATTTATACTATTTTCACAAAGTAATAGTCTATGACTGACAAATATCACCGTATTGAGAATGTTCTCTCTCCCGATGCTCTGCTTCTTTGACTGATTTACTTTGCAGAGATCTTACTTTACAAAGATCTTAATGGCACTTCATCTCACCTATCTCATTGGAGTGTGTGTGTTGTTTGACTATTATTATGTACATGCTTCCAGTCATACTCTCTCTTTGTTTCACTTCATCTCACCCATCTATGTCTACTCTTCATCTCTTTCATCTCCTTAGAGCAGCTCGTGTGGTTGTGTTCTTTGCTTGTGGACTCACAAACTTCTGTTGGATTTTAATTGAGTGCCAAATAGGTATGGGTGATGAATACTCCACCATTGGAGACAAGGGAGAGGTTGGCTTCATGGATGTTCCCTCAGTCACAACTTCCACTCCTACTAAGGAGGGTCCTGTCATGGTGTCTGTGCCGTTTCCATTTGCTGGAGGAAAGCCTCAATCGGTTCTTGTCAACGAGGTTGCCGCAACGTCATTCACAATAGAAAACACCACTGATGAATATGTTTTACTTTGGTGTGTGAAGATTTATGCTTCAAATCCTGAAGATTCATTTGTATTATCACTGATGAATTTCCATCTGGCCATCCAGATGACATACCCGAGGAAGATTTTGTCTGTTCTTTTTATATGGAGGAATGAAATATGAGGCCACATGGTAGCCTGACTATATGGATGTCTTGTGTGTCCAAGGAGATTGGCATTTTCACATCTATAGTGGAAGTCGAAACCGATGTTGTGAGTATTGAATGACTTGTCTTCCTCTTGGCTGAAGATGAAGTATCCAAAGCTTTGGCACCTCAGAGACCATATAACATACCACCACAGATCAGGAAAGCAATAGAGTTTGAGGAAATCCATGAAGTAGTCTTACAAGGCTTAACAAAGGAAAATTATGCATTGTATTTCAATGCGTTGTTAGGGATGGAGGAACTTCTGATTATGGTAAGTGTTATATTTTCTCTGTATGGGGGTTGGGGGACTGAGGGGATAGCTAGATGGCATCGTTCTCTCGTAGTGACAACTTATTGAATGCTTTTTTTTATATTTGTTTACATGAGTACGTGAAAGCTTATAATATAAAGTCTGTTACTTTGAGACAAAAGTATTATCGGCTTGTAGTGTAACACCCCCAAATTCTCCTTTGAAAGTATTACCGCCAGTGACCTCAGATTACACATCTAGGGTCACCCAAGGCTAAATCATTTTATAACAACTATGTAATAACACAACTTTATTAAATGGCAATAAATCTGCCCCAAATAATATTCCGTCGCAAATTACATTTTACCGAATACGGAATATTTATTACAGCGGAAGTCTTAGAAAATAAATAAAAAACACCACGACGGGTCTCGATCATGCGACCTTCACCAGGATCTCAACCTTTGAAATCACAAAACTTCAACCGCCTTCTCGTCGAGTCTATGCCTTCATTGATGCGGAAACTTACCTGATGTGCCATAAGAGACGGATGACACCAGCCAACCATGCAAAGGAAAATAACCGGTTGGTTAGTCTAATGAAAGACTACGCAAAGGTACAAATAAAAAGGTTCTAAGTAGTCGTACTAGGTTACACCCATCGCTTCTCGAATAATAGCCGATGACGACAGTGAACCTCAACACTTCTACGGAAACATAAGAAGAGGAATGATCAAGAGAAGACTCCAAATGAATTGAGCCTTATGGGAAACGTATGAAGAGAAGACTCCAAAGAAGTTGAGTCTTACGGAAACGTATGACAAGTGTTTGGGAACGTTTATAGTTTTCAAACAAGCTTTTAAAAATGACTTGATCGTTTGGGTCCATGACCAACCTCACCGCGCAATGCGAATGCAGATTGGAAAGAAGACTTACTCTAAACGAAGTCCGGGCGGGTTCCAAGTTGTACTTCTCACCCGAAGGTTCATTAATTATGTGCATAACCGCACTTATCTTATTTAGTTACAAAACGTATATTCACGTTAAAGCTTTTATTGCATATCATCTCGAGACGAGAGATACTTTGGGAATTAATCCCGATTGTTGGCACCAGCTGTGTGCACCTACCCTGAATAAGGGTACAGTCATGACCAGATAGTACTAGGGCAAAATCCTTCTAATACCAGTTATAAAGAAATGACTAAACCTCTCAAGGTCCATAGCGTTCCTACGAATACTCGTTCTAAATACACATGTAAGTTCATACATAAATCCACACCAAAACCATCACGGTAATATCATGTATAATAGCGTTGTTTCTAGCCATATATACAACCTATTATAGAATCATATTTTATCACATTATTTTATTAAATCTGTTTCCAAACGAAAACAATACTTCATTCCAATTTAATTAACAATCAAGTAATTTATAACTAATGGAAATATGGAATGATAAGCAAGAGCAAACCGCCACTTGCCTTAGACTAGACGAACGAAGATGTCGGGTTCTGAGATCTAGAGACTGGAATCTAAGGACGGATTCCTACGACGACGACGAGATAACAAACGAAACCCTAAGTTAGATACGATACGAACGAAACGAGGATACAAAGCGAATAAACGATACGAACAAAAGGGAACAAGCCTAAGCCGCGACCGTGGTTGCCAACGCCACGATTGTGCTTGCTGGGCAAGCCGTGGTCGCGGTTAGCACATCCGCGGTCGCGGAAATCTGGGCAGAGCCGCGGTCGCGGAATTCATAACCGCGGTCGCGGTTCTCCCTTCCGACGACAGCTTTGGAGGCGTTTCGAGCTTACCAACGACGACGATGACTTCCTTCACCACTGCGAACACCACTACTCCAAGGCTTCCAAGGTACTTCCGGCGACAGCTAGGATCTCCGGCGACCACTAAAATTTCTGACGACAAAGCTTTTGTGAGAGAGATAAGAGATGGAGTTGTGGATGATGGAGAGAGGCTACCCACGACCACCTTTTATAGCCAAAGAGCAAGAGGAGTTCACCCCCACCGATAACTCAACCGTTCCAGCTTCCCCCCGACGTTAGGAGCACGCGGAGCAAGCCAATCGACGATCTTCTAGAAGTCGATGAAGAAGACGAACATGGATTTCCGCGGTCACGGAAACAGAGCCGCGATCGCGGTTTGCTTCTGGGCGAAACCGCGCTTGCGGATTCAATCTACGGTCGCGGAATTGCCGCGATCGCGTATCTTGGCCTTTGGTCACGGGTCTCGTTCGAGGACATGCTAAATCCTATTATTTTTAGCACTCCCAAATACCTCATGACCAACAATTTTATTAAACGTATAATAATATGTTCAAAAGACTATTACAGAGGTTACATAAATTGCCCATCACGTCTTTCTTATAAAACGACAGTTCGGGACTTTTAGGGGTTATTACAGCCAAGACTAGGTGAAATAAGGCCCTCAGTTGTCCGTGGAGATGTGGTGAATGTTTATGGAGAATATTCTCTCGATCAGGTATGTGGAGAATGTCAGTTAGCTTATTATTTTTGTCAAAGTGTTATACGTTATTGTCGGAATGAATTATGAAATTGCACGAATTATCGTTGCCAATGTTGTGTTCTCATGTTGAACTTGCCAATGTTCTTTGAACAGGGCTGGATCCACCGTGTTGAGGCTGATGAATTATTATTGCAATTTGATGATAGATTTTACCAAAGGCACATAGATAGCAATGTGTATGAAATCTGTTTTGTGTTCAACGGGGCAAATTTCAGTAGGCTCTGTCAAGCCATTCTATCTGCAGAGACATTACACGAAAACTTCCTCTTTCCCCATGAGTATCATGGAAAGCGGAGGATTACAACAAACAATCTTGTGCCTATCTCACTTCTTCTTGATGAGGAGCAAAAAAATGTTGTTCGCTTAATTTTAGGCTGCAGAGGAGGAGCTCCTTATGTGATTTATGGACCCCTGAGAACATGAAAGACAAAAACACTGGTGGAGGTGATCCTACAACTCTATACAACTAGACGTAATTCTCATATACTGGTAAGTGCTTCTTCAAATTGCGTGGCAGATCATATATTAGAGAAAATCCTTTGCGAGGGGATGAAACTCAGGGAGGAAGGTATTTATAGGTTGAATGCTAGACGTCATCCCTTAGAAAAAATGAACGCTGCATTGTTGAGGTTTTGCACCTATAGTGCAGGTTTCTTCACTTGCCCTTCACGAGATGCACTTATAACACCCCCAAATATTCCCTTGGAAAGGCATTACCGCCAGTGACCTCAGACGTTATGTCCGATGTCACCCAAGACTTTACCAGTTGATATAAATCATTAAACCACAGTTATAATACAACATATCATAACTTTCATTTAAACCAAAGTCTCAGAATTTCAACAAAATTCCAAATACATCAGAAATACAGCGGAAGTCTTTACACAAAACATATTTAACACAGCGGAAGACTTTAAATAAACAACAAAAGGGTCTTGATCGCAATGATCACCCGCCAAGGATCTTAACGTGAATAAACTTGTCAAAACACCGTATGCCTCTATAATCGTCCTAGCCTTCACGGGATGACACCTTATCTGATGTGCCGAATCGAACGGATGACACCAACCAACCATGAAGAGAACAATTACGGTTGGTTAGTCTAATGAAAGACTAAGCTAGGGTACAAAGCAGAGTGGTTCGAAGTAGATGTATTATGTTAGACTCATCGCTCCTCGAATCACAATCGATAACGATAGTCAACCACCATACTCTACTGAAACACATGAAGAGACATGAACAAGAGAGGATTCTGGAGACCGAATCTCACAACAATCAGTCCCAAAAGAAGACTCCAACGAACTGAGTCTTATCGGAAGCATGACAAATGTTGGGGAACATAAATAAATCACACAAGCGTTCAAAATGACTTGATGTTTCGGTTCATGACCAACCTCACCGCTCAAAGCGAATCCAGATTGAAAAGAGAACTTTACTCTGATCAAAGTCAAGACGAGATTTCCTAGCTGCACTATTGCCTAGCTGCACTACTCGCCCAAGGGTATATTAATTATGTGCGACAACGGCACTTATCTCATTTAATTCCAAAACACACATCACATTATAAGCTTTTAGATATATGTTTCGTCATGAGGGACATATATCGAAGGGAATCCTTCTCAAGGTTTGTGACACTAGCTAAGTGCACCACCTCTATACTCGGATAGAGGACGATCATGATCCGCCAGTTGGTGTCAGGGTCTCCGATGCCCTCTTAACCAATAATTATCAAGAAACGACTGGACCTCAACGAGTCCAACGTTCCTAACTACTAGTGCTAACTAAACAGTTCAACACAGTAATAATCCACATCACAACCATCATGGCCAACATCAAAAACATATATCTATACTAGCGTTGTTCTAACCGATATACAACCTAGTATAATATAATGTTTTAATCATTTATTTCTATAATAGCGTTGTTCTAGCAGATATACAACCTATTATAATATCTCCTTTTAATCATATCATTTAACAAAACTGTTCCCAACACAAACTATAAATCATCCCAAATTAATTAACAACTAAACAATTGATAATTAATTGAAATATGGAATGATGAGCAAGAGCGAACCGCCACTTGCCTTAGATCCGCAGAAGCTTAAAGACGACGATGGGATTTCCGGGCTCGAAACAGGGACAGATCTGGCAACACAGATTCCTTCGAATCGACCCATAAAGAAATCCTAAGTTAGATTCGACAAACACGAGTACAAATCTAAAGAATAACGAAAGGAATCGAAAGGAATGAAGCCCGATTGAAAGCCACAGAAGCCAAGGCCGAAACAAGCCAAAAGCTTCTGGGCGACGGTCGCCGCTACGAACACCAGAAAATTTACGAGAGCAAAAACTCACCGACGTCAATTGTTTTGCTTCTCCTTTGCCTTGCTTTGGATTCTAAGCTTCTAAGGGCTTCCAAAGCTTCACTTTGCAACCACCAAGTAACACCAACGAAGCTCAGACGAGAGCTCGAAAAAATCCGGCGAGAAGCTCGAAACTCCGGCGAGACGATTTGGGAGAGATTAGAGCTCGATTTTGTGCCCAATCTGATCCCAAACCCTTCCCCTTTTATAGCCAAAGTCAGGGGACAAGAAATGGGCAAGCCATGCAACGTGGAGGGCCAAGATCGGGCGTCTCCCCGGTCGCCGGCAAGCCCCTGCACCTACGCCTGCAACAGTGGCGGCGGTCGCTGCCGTAGGCAAGGGGTCGCCGCCCATATCTGTGTCTGGCGGCGGTCGCCGCTTTCTGGCGGCGGTCGCCGCTTCCTAGGCCACTTGACAAGTTGGTGCTGACAATGTCGGCTAGTTGGCGGCGGTCGCCGGTTGCTTTACGGCGGTCGCCGCCAAGGCCACATTTCATTCGTTTAAACTTTGGATCAAATTGGCCTTAGCCCGGGATAAAAATAATCGTACACGAACGAGTATTAAGTCCCAAAATACGTTGAAATGTATTTTATTTCACTTAGAAAAATTATTACAGAGATCAAACATATTACCGAATGTCCGACTTCTCTGAATTAATTCGACTTGTAATACGGGAGTTGGAAAAATTCCAAAATATCCTTATAAAATGAGGGATATTACAGCACTCTGCAGGTACAAGATAATAATAACGACATACACGAGTGCATCTTACCTCTATGCTGAAGGGGTTAACCGTAGCCACTTCTCCCACATCATCTTAGATAATGCAAGCTAAGTGTCAGAGCTAGAGACAATGATCCCCATATCAACCCTCTTACAAAACAACACAATTATTGTTCTTTGTGGTGATCCGAAACAACTTGGGCCTGATATTCATTCAAAGCAAGCCGAGGCTTATGGTTTGGGAAGATCTTTTCTGGAGAGGTTGTTGGACTTTGAAGTTTACATATCAGGGGATCACAGTTATGTCACAATGTTGTTGAACAATTACCGGAGCCACCCTGCAATTCTTTGTGTTCCTTCAAGACTATTTTATAGTGGAGCATTGATTCCATATCGAAAAGACAGTAACACATCTTCCTTACCTTGGGCTGATAGGCTTCCCAATGGGAACTTCCCTTTCATGTTCTGTGGCATCCAAGGCTTTGATGAGATGGGAAAGGGCAGCCCTTCATGGTTTAATAAGATTGAAGCTAGCAAGGTGGTTGAGCTCGTACATAAGCTGATAAGAATGAATGTGTTTGAGCAAGACATCGGGATTATTACCCCTTTCCTACAACAAGTACGAAAGATAAGGAAGGCTCTCATGTCTCTACATATGAGGGATATTGAGATTGGCGGGGTTGAGTAGTTTCTGGGTAAAGAAAAGGAAGTGATCATCCTGTCAACCGTCAGATCGATCGCTAAACACGACGAATATGATATGACTTTTTGCATGGGATATCTGAGCAACCCGAAGAGGTTAAATTTTGCCCTGACTCGTGCCCGATCGTGCTTATTATTGTTGGAAACCCTTATATTATTGAAAATGTAATTCCCGGTAAAAATACTTACAAGATTGACACTGGCAATCTTGTAAGTTGTTGGTCATTGACAGGATTAAAAAGTTGATTAACCAACCGTGTTGTTGGTCATTGACAAGATTGGCACTGACAAGAAATGTTAAAGGATTGTGTTGCAAATAACGCCTATGAAGGATGTGCATTCCGCGTGAAGGAGGAGGTTAACAGCAGGCAGTTGTGATTCTAGTAATGTAATGATAGCATCCAGTTGACAACTATCCTTTTTTTTAGAAATGTAATGGTAGCCCACGTTCCAACATTCTAGGAATGTAATGATAGCATCCAGTTGGAAACTATTCTAGTAAGGTAATTGTCTGTGTGTGTAGTGCTGGCATTGTGCTTGAATTTGCAAAACTTACATGAAGATCGACATTAAAAATTTGGCAATCTGATATGTAGAATCAACCATGCTTACAAATACTATTCGAAATTAAATTCTTCCTCTTACATAAAAAACCAAAGTCATGAGGTACATACTTCATAGTTAATTCATCATCAACCATGCCTACATGCTCGATTACAAATGATGAAAGCACTAATCACTAGAATCACACCAACACCAAACGCTGAAATAGGAATTATTACATGGTTCCTGAAGTTTTCCTGGGAGTGTAGTGTCTTGTTTTCAGCTTCAAGTTCTATCACCCTTGCATTTCGTCACCAAATTGCATGATCGAATTAGATCTCACTTGTATTGAGTTCCATAATTCTTTCTCGAAGTTCATGTGTCTCAGTACGTAGGCGTGTGATTATTTCACCCAACATGTTGGAACGTGGGCTATTCGTTAGCAACATGTCTAACTATTCTTGCAGCTTCTCCTTTATTTGAGAAAGTGTAGGAGATGTTGGTGGATGTTCATATTTTCGGGGGTCCCCGCTTTGATAACTTGAGGTGTCGTTGGATGACATTATGCTTGAGTACTGCAGAAACAAAGAAAGATTTCCAGCCAAAAACACAGTGATACATGCTTGCTTATTGATCCAGTATGAAAACCACACAATAAAAAAAGAGGGTTACCTTTAAAGTCATCCTCATCCGAATAACTCTTTGGTTTCCCCTTACTCTTGAGCTTAGGCACCTCCTCCTACTTTGATACCCTCTTTTCCAGCCTTCCCATCCTGTCAAGCACTCATTTTTCCACCCTCTTCATCATTATGAACATCTGACTTATCACCTCTGATGAATGCACATATGCATTACTCGGGCTCGCTCCATCTGCGAGTCATCATTTTCAATAACATAGTAGCAGTCGGACAACTTATCCACCTCATCCTCATTGGGAATAAGAATGGGCTTAACCACATGTGTAGGATCAGCCAAAGACAACTCCAACACTCCATGTTCAGGGGCTTCATCTGAAAACCAACGAAGACCTCGAGGCATTGCAGATTCACTCAACTTTGATGCAAATTGGAGACCAAATGTTGGCACAACTTCCCATACCCATATTTACAATAACAAGCGGTTTGAGAATTAGCAAATTAAGATACATTAAATCATTATATCCTGTCACCCTATAATTTAAATCAGGTCACCATAAAACTATCTGGAATGCAAATAAAACTATGTTGGAAAACTAGTATGTTGTGTCAATCAAACAACAAATAACATCCTGCATATTCACCATGATCCTATCACCCTGTATTCAAACATCCGGTCATAGTATAGCATAAAGTATATTACTATGATGCAAATAAAACACACTCAGTAATTCATATTTGAACCATTAAAATTTTTAAATCAGGTCACCATAAAGCTATCTAGAATGCAAATAAAACTATGTTAGAAAACTAGTATGTTGTGTCAATCAAACAACAAATAACATCCTGCATATTCACCATGATCATGTCACCTTATAATCAAACATCCGGTCATAGTATAGCATAAAGTATACTACTATACTGCAAATAAAACACACTCAGTAATTCATATTTGAACCATTAAAAATTTAAATCAGGTCACCATAAAACTATCTGGAATGCAAATAAAACTATGTTGGAAAACTAGTATGTTGTGTCAATCAAATAACAAATAACATCCTGTATATTCATCATGATCCTGTCACCCTGTATTCAAACATCCGGTCATAGTATAGCATAAAGTATACTACTATGCTGCAAATAAAACACACTCAATAATTCATATTTGAACCATTAAAATATTAAATCAGGTCACCATAAAACTATCTGGAATGCAAATAAAACTATGTTGGAAAAATAGTATGTTGTGTCAATCAAACAACAAATAACATCATGCATATTCACCATGATCCTATCACCCTGTATTCAAACATCCAGTCATAGTATAGCATAAAGTATACTACTATGATGCAAATAAAACACACTCACTAATTTATATTTGAACCATTAAAAATTTAAATCAGGTCACCATAAAAACTATCTGGAATGCAAATAAAACTATGTTGGAAAACTAGTATGTTGTGTCAATCAAACAACAAATAACATCCTGCATATTCACCATGATCTTGTCACCCTGTAATCAAACATCCAGTCATAGTATAGCATAAAGTATACTACTATGCTGCAACTAAAACACACTCAGTAATTCATATTTGAACCATTAAAAATTTAAATCAGGTCACCATAAAACTATCTGGAATGCAAATAAAACTATGTTAGAAAACTAGTATGTTGTGTCAATCAAACAACAAATAACATCCTGTATATTCACCATGATCTTGTCACCCTATATTCAAATATCCGGTCATAGTATAGCATAAAGTATACTACTATGATGCAAATAAAACACACTCAGTAATTCATATTTGAACCATTAAATATTTATAATATAACTACCTGAAACACAACTAGCATGCCTTGAATGGAATACGGAATTCTTGGTGCGTTGGAGAGTAGCTTTGCCTTCTCTACTGTTTGCATCCTTTTGGCCAATGCTGTGGTCAATGACTTGTGAAGCTCTTCATAAGCAACCCTTCCCCATGGATAATCCCAAAGTTATCTATATTCTCCAGCAGCCTAACATGCAGCGGCTTCACTAGCCTCTTCTTATCCCCTCCCAGCAACAGACCCTCAACTATCAACAACAGTGCCAACTTGAGTTTGTAGTTGTCCAACTCACGATGTTCTTTGAATCTGTTGTAAACATCTTGTACTGTCGTCTTAGGACCACAAGGACTACCAAAAAATCGCTCCATTACTAGCCCGTCAGCTTTAGTATCCACAAATGGAAGTTCACCACAATTCAGTCCAGTTATGAGAGAGAACTCCTTGATCGAAAATCTCAACTCTTTCCCTGCCACCTCATACCAAGACTCCCACTTCTTTTTTGTTTCAAGTTGCTTAAATAGAACTGTATGCAATGTCTGTGAAGAAAATGATACCTGCGGCAACATTTTCAAAACTTTTTCAAACGGGTTATCCAAAACCCGTTGCCAATCTACATGTGTCAACTTGTTTTCAATCTCACGAACAAAGTGCACCCTACAGTTGATGTTAATTCTTCCGTAGAAAGGTTCACCTCTGAAATAACTGTACCTAATCTGCAAACCAAATGAAAATAACCATAAACAAACGAAATCGAACCATTTAAGAAGCCTCAGACGACAGATGAAACAAAAAAACCCTAAACAAACACTCCCGATACAAATTAAACCATTTCAGACGGGTGACAGGACAATTGAAAAAATACCCTAAACAAATTGAAACCATTTCAGAAGGCTGATAGGACAATTGAAAAATACCCTAAGCCCTAAACAGAAAATATAGACAACTTACATCCCCTTTAAAGATTACGGGTTTTTTTGCCTTTACTATTTTCGCTTTTGGCCTCGACCTGCCCTTCCCGGATTAATTTGCTATGGTATTGTCACAAGTTTTTTCCCCTTTCACCTGCACTTCGTCTCTCTGCTTCTTCTTCTTTCGAACCTACATGTCGTCTTTTTTTCTCTTCCTTTTCTCTCCACTCTTCTTTGGGCTTGATTCTTTACCGTCTCTAAGCACTGCCATTTTCTAGGGTTTTTTTGTAACGCGCTTCAGAGGTTAAGGTAAAGTTCAGGGAGGGGCGAGTAAGTAAAAATGGAGTTGCAGAGTCGCATTAATGGAGAAAGATGGAGGGAGTAAGTAAGAAAATGTGGAGATGGACTTGGTAAGAAAAAATAGACTTCAAGAGTAAGCAAAAATCAAGTCTAGCGTTAATAGGGAAAGATGAAGGAGTTGAAGAGTCGCCTTCTGGGGAAGAAGAAAATGTCTGATAACAATGATGGATGTTGCAGAGTCGCCTTCTGGGGAAGAATAAAATATCTTCTTTTGGAGGGAATTTTGGAAGGTAAACAAGGAGGGCCTTTTGCGAGCATTCGAACTTCGAAGAAAGGTAAACAGGGTTTAGTCTTACCCTTTTTATTCCAAATTAAATATTATTAAAAATGTCAACAGAATGGTAAACACAAACAAATAATATTAAAAAATTATTTTTTACCCCAAAACAACGAAAACAAAAGGATAATTTCGACAATAGGATTATACAATGTGACAAAAAACATATGTACGCAAAATATAAAGAAACTTCACTGACAGGAATTATGAACAACACTGACAGGAAGTATGCATCTACAACGAAGTAGCAAAGAAGAAATGCACCAACCAATTTTGCTAGATTTCCAAAATAATTTCAACACAAGTTATTGTCAACAAGACAAGTCAATTCTAGCAAAAACCACCCAAGAAGGAATCATACCACACTATCCCAACTACAGTGAAGCTTACATGAAAGTGAATAAGATATCCTTCACTAGTCAAACCACTTCATATCGAAAATACTAACGACTATCCTTTTTCTGTAGTGATCCACAAATTTGTCACCCACGTTCACGATGTTTTGACGTCCGAAACATAGCATTTCTATGTACTTGATCGTGAAGACGCCACAATCGCCCCTGCACACAAGTAAAAAATGTAGTTGGTTTCCTGATATTATAACCAATTTCACACCAAAAAATGAACAATTGATGTAAATAACTTACCCTCTCTTGTTTCTCTCCAATGTAGGAACACGAGTCACATTTAGGGGATTTTCCCCCTATCTTCATAAATTGTTGCCAAGGGCTCATACAGTGCTATCATGACAGGAAGAATATATGTCAACCTTGCAAGGAACCTATGGACTTCCGACAATTTGAACAAATTGACGTCGGAATCGTATACAGTGACAGACCATTTACTTAGTTGTATCTCCAGAGCTACCCAATGTTTCTCCTTGAAATTGAAGGGGAGGTATATACGATCCACGTCCTTCCAATCCTTCCCATAAAGTGCAGGCAGTTCCCCACCAGGTATCTCATCTTAGATCGATCAGCAACATAACCTTGCTTATCTAAAAACCATCTATTCATTTCCTTGTCCAACTTATGCTGAAAAAAGGTGTCCAATATTGCCACTGGTTTGTCACGCACACGACAACCAAGATAATACATACATTTGTCCAAGTGCTAAAAACCAAAAATATAATATGTCATACCAGAAATTTAAGACTTGCTGCACGCCACGATAATTTATATAAATAATAAAAGAGGCTTACCTGAGAACTCAGCCACCCCATTGGTTGCAACAATTTCTCAAAAAAATTCTTCTGTACATGTTCTCCAGTTGGAGAAACAATTTCCTCACTACATCATAAGATGGTTTAATTAACATCTCAAACACGCGTTCATATCATCAAGACAAGAGGGACAACTTCCTAATCTTTTCTTCGAGTCTAACCAATGGCACAATCTATTCGTGTCTGAAATACCTTTGGACGTTGAAACCTTACATCGTTTGGGATTATCGGCTTCTCTGGACAGTCCTCTCTACCTGACAGGATGGTCCCTCAGTTCACCAGTTGTATTAATTTTGTTTTTTGAGCTGGTTTTTCTTGTTGAGACTCCAATTGATTCTTTGGTAGAGTCTCCTTCCACCTTAACTTCTTTTGTTTCTACCGCTAGCATCTACAAATAAGTTTTTTCATAAATAAGATGTTGGTGAACTGAGGGACCATCCTGTCAGAAAGATTTATTAATGCATACCTCAACTTCTTTTGTCCTCCCTTTTTTTATTTCCCCCCTCATTCTGAACTGTACCATCTTCATCACCCTTCTTCTTTTTTGAACGAGTCTTCCTTGTAAATATTTTTCCTTCTTTCTTATCTTTTTCTTCTTTTGTCATCGTTTCTCCATATTTCTCCTCATCATGTACTGCACCATCTTCATCACCCTTATTCTTTTTTGAACGAGTCTTCCTTGCAACTATGTTTCCTTCTTTCTTATCTTTTTCTTCTTTTGTCATCGTTTCTCCATATTTCCCCTCATCATTTACTGCACCCTCAACATCATAACTCTGAACTGCACCATCTTCATCATCCTTTTGCTTTTGATAAACAACCATATATCCTAAATTGCCATTGTCGACTTTAATGGCACCTTCATCATCGTCATCTTGTAGGGGATTTGAATCAGACTCCCCCATTCTATCCATTTCGACATCCTCATCACGACCATGTACAACATTATGCTTCACTAAATAATAAATTACATTTAACTCACAAGAATAATAAGTAAGTGCATCATTCTATAATGTTTGTCAAAAATAGAGCTTTATGCATCCATCCAACTTATAAATATTGACTTTCTATTAACTAACTATGACATTCTTGTTATAATATTTGTCAAAAAACAGGCTTTAACTTACAATAAATATAAGTAATTGTCAATCTCAAGTTGAAAACAATGACATTTTAACTTTTTGATATGACATTACTATTCTACATTCCGACAAGAAAAAATGCTTGATAAGCACTACTTTGTAGGGCTTAACTAAGAGTTATTAGAGGGTTTTATTGGTGTCATTCGGGTAGATTTAGACACATTCATGTGCATGGTGTTTGGGGGCGAAGATTGGTATTTTGGTGGTGTTTTGAGCTTATTGGAGTACATTTGAAGATTCGGGATATGAAGCCACCAAGGAGTATGGAGTTAGAGAGGAGAAGTATGGATTTGGTGGTCTGGAGAAGAAAATTGAAGATATCCAGAGGAAGAGAAGTTGACCACTGAGGAGACGAAGAAGAACCAAGGAGAGAGTCCACACGAGAGTAGAAGAACAATGTGCTGAATTCAATTGATTCGTTCTATCTACTCAGATGTCAAAATGCAGTGATTCCAATTCTAGGAGTTAGATCTTGAAGTCTACTACAAGTCCCCAAATTATGAGGGCAATCCGAGTTGGGAATCAAAAGTTATTAAGTTTTTACGAAAGTGGTGCAGAAGCTGAAAATCGAGCATTAACCGCGATCGCGGGTCTTGGGCCGCGATCGCGGGTCATCAGCGCCGAAAGCTGCGTCTTTTCCTGAGCTTATCTTTTCAGATTTCTTTTTCCCTTTTTCCCTTTTTCTTATTTTTAATTTAGTTAGTTTCTTAATGGGCTAGGTCATTTTGTTAGAGCCCTATAAATACTTTCTTTTAGCATTAAGATTGAGATCTTCCACACTTTTAGTTGCAATTTTCATTCATCGTTGTTTTCTTTTCCTTTAAAGTTTTCACCATGTCTATGAGGAGCTAAGGCTCTTTGGCTTAGTCCGGTAATGGAAGCATGAGTTTATTCATTTGGTTGTGAGGTTTTGTTCCTATCTATTTATTCCTATTGAGTTATATTATCTCTTCTAAGCTTATTCCATTGGATTTCATTAATTGCACTAGCCCGTGCAACTAGTTGTTATTGGTGATTTTCATATTGCTAGGATTAGGAAACTGTTGGGCTAACGTCCTATTCTGCTGTAGCAACTATAATTTACATGCTCTGGTTGAAATTGTTCTATTGTAGGGAGAGATAATTACATGGTAAATGCATCTGAGCGAGCGTTCTGTGTATCCTGGTTAATTCTTATATGCATTGCTGCCTTTGGGTTGAACCTTTAGTGGTACTAGGGTTATTCATTGGTAAGGGTTCTTTGTGGAAGGTTTCCCTTTGAATTTACATAAGACCGAGACAGGAATAACCGAATAGAAAGATAGGACTTAATCTATGAACAACCTTTGAATGACTTATGTGGACATTACTTGGCTAAGTGTTTTTCTCTCTTGATATTTCATCAATTCTACTTTGTTTTGTTTGTTTTGTTTGCAACCAACCAACTACAAAACCCCCCTCTTGTTACTATTGCATGCGAATAACACATAGATTAATCCCTTTCTCCATGTGGATTCGACCCTTGCTTGCCCTAACTACTTGTTTAGGTTGCTAGGATTTATTTGATTAGGTGATACGACGACTATCTCCCCCTATCAATGTTTAAGCTTCCACAAAATAAAAATCTAAGTTCTCAAACAAAACTTAATAACGATTGTTGACAATTATCTTACCTCCCCTTCCTCCTGTTCAATGTCCTCTTCTTCATCATTTGTTGAATGCCCTCTTCTTGATCATCTGTTCCATTATGCCCAAAGTTTTATTAATAGCACTAAATCCTGCGTCCACTTGGTTTTCCAAATTAATCATACGATCATGAAGCTCTTTCATAGCGCACATCATTTGTCTTGCATCCAGGCCTGAGGACTTCGCAGCAGGGGCAGGGCTCGAATTTCTCAACTGCCTTGTCAAAGTAAGTGTCCTTCACTTCCCCATCAAATTTGCATTCTTTTAAGACCTCCACCTCAGCTTCTTCTTCTATTAACACCACATTTGGAATAAAACGGGATGTGGCCTTCCCCAAGAAAGACTCCATAGTCGTCGCATCAGGTTGTGAATCTGATAACCATCGTAGACCGCATGGGTATGCCTCCTTATCCACCAAATGTGCAAACGCTGAAGCAATTGGTTTAACAGCTTCAAATAGCCAAACCTGAACCACAGTTTTTCTTGTCAGTATGATACTTATTTATTGTAAGAAACCATCAATATATTGTAACTATAATACCAACTTCAAAACAATATACATTACATCATGTCATGTTACCTGAAAGGCCATTGGCAACCCCTTGAGTTTGTAACCCAACCTTGCACTTGAGTCTCTGCTTGTTTCAACAGTTTCCAATCTATTCTTCACCGTTGAACTCAATCCCTGGTGAGTTTCAATGTAGCTAACCCTGCCCCACGGGAATTTCGTGAATCAATCGATATCAGTCAATATTTTGACATGACCCGTGCTTATGCGAACCTTTTTCTCAACCCCAAGAATGACACCCTCTAATATAATCAATAATGTCATTTTATATTTCAAAGGGCTATCAGGCTGTGTACGCATAAATAATGACTCTAGCTCACCCAACGTCAAATTCTGTACATCAAATAACTCTTTCACGGCATTTTTATTCGGGTTCAGCTCATTATCATTCATTCTGCGATAGCATAACCCCGTCACAAGTGCAAATTCCTTCATTGAAAAACGCAGTAGCTGTCCTTGCAGGTCATACCACGTCTCCCACAACTTCCTCGTTTCTACTTGACGGAATAAAACGTAATGTACAAGCTGGCATGAAAAGGTTTGTCGACGAACCATCTTCACAGTAGGTCCAAATGGACCATCTATTATCCTCTGCCAGTCCACAGGGGAGAGGCATTTCTCAATAATTTTCAGCAATTCACGCCGACAGTTTTGGTTGACTCTACCGATGAATTTTTTCGCTTCAAATCTCAGTAAATGACCCTAAAAAATACAAATTATACGAGGTCAATAAATACAAAAGGAATATATACTTAAAAACTACATGACAGGATGTAAAATATGGAAAACTACACACAATGAGCTAACCAAAATTTACCTTTTTACCCATTTAAATTTTCTCCGTTTCAATATGGAAAACTATACCACTTCAGCTGCACTGGTGGAGATAGACAAACAACAAAAAATATCAACATTTAAGTTTTTTCTAAGCACAAAACTGAACATACTCAGATGTAGAGATCACACGAGAAGACAAGGAAGTTGCGAGAGTAAGAGAGCTATAATATCAGGCAAATAAAAACATTAACTTTCAAAACACAACAATGTTTCACAAAACTGACATTCTAATTGATCATTTCAACAATAAAACTATACGATGTGACAAATATTTCATCAACGCTGACATGAAATTTTCAAACAATGGTAATTCCTGCAATTGTGACAAAAAAAAACTAATCTGACATTCTCATTTTACAAACACGGATTTCACAGGTTTATATAATTTGCTACATTCAACTTCAGTTCATTTCAGCTCAAACGAACAACAGTGAATCAACCCTAAAAACCAAATGAACAGCAACGGAGCAACCCTAAAACGGCGTTGAATGGCTCGAACCCTAAAAAGTTGCACATACCTCCAAGGCTCGAACGAGATAGACAGAAGAGGAAGATGAATCGGAATCGCGACCGAATTGGGACGTCGGTCGAAGACCTGCAATTTTGGGCCTTAATCAGAGGATGATTACAAAGCTGCTCAAGCGGCGATGAAGGGCTCCGTCTGTGGAAAACCTGCAATTTTGCGCCGAAGAAGGGTTTAAGCTAGCTCGAACGGCGAAAAAGAGTTTCAAGCAAAAAACAAAGCTGGAGATTATGGAGTTTGAATCGATATCATACTTGGAAGAGAAATCTTTCCGCCGACAATGGTGAAATCCGTCGGACAAAACAAAGCTGCTTTCCGCCGGAGAAGATGGAGACACCCCGAGCTGAGAGAGAGACCTTGGTCGGCAATGTAGTTGGATTTCTGTAGCAACTTTCACATTTCAATTTGAAATAATTTTTTTTCTTCATAAAATCAATGTCATGTCATATTTTATTTTTCAAAACAAAAACAAAATTCAATTTATCTTTTTATTTGGAGGGTATTTTTGCAAAAACATAAAAAAAAATTAAATCGAATATATTTGCAAAAAACAAAAAATAGGATAAAAATACAAATATATTAATAAGGTAGGATATTGATTGCTATTTATCACAAAAATACTCACAAATACTGAGTAATAATTAAGTAGTCCGTATAAAAGATGGGTCGTTCCCATTATGTACACATGTCTGCATCCAAGGGAGCATCGGGATGACGAAACCACTGTACAGATTCTCTCTTTCCTGCCATAAACAAAGGCTTTGGATAAAATCCCCTAAATTATATGCTAATTTATTAGTATAGGAGTACCTTTTTAATTTCATTAATTTGTTCTCATATTAGCTTTATCGCAACGCTTGTGTAAACGATCATGTTGTATGATTGGTTACTTAAGCTAATCTCTGATATCTTAATCTAAATAATACTTATAACCAACTTTTTTTTATTAAACAAATATTGTTATAATTAGGCTTGATTATTGTTCATTGATGATGTCCAAATTTTCTAAGTAAATAAAGTATAAAGCTTATAAAAGACTTGGTCATTGATGAACGCGATAAATCTGTATGGATATAAGAACACAAACACAAACACAACGATTTTTAACGAGGTTCGGATAAAGCCTACTCTTCGTGGCCTCAAGTAGGAGAGTCAAATCCTCTAAATACGTCAAAGGATTATGAGAGAGCACAAGGTTCAGATCAGACACATACAAAGCAGAAGACGACAAACTCGAATAAAGTACGCGATACACTATAGATGGTGAGCGCGAAACTTTTCACTCTTTTACAATTTCATGGGAATCATCACAGATCTTGAAAAAGCTTAAAATAAACTTTTGGGCCTGTCTCTTTCCTTTTTTTTCGACCCTTTTTTATGAAGGGGTCTTGGGCTATTTATAGGCAAGGAGTCCTACTCCAAGTCGGTCCGAAGGCGGGGATACGTGTCGTCTCGTGATTTATCCAGCGACAGACGTCGGCAAGTAAGTGTAGGGCCGTGATTGGACCAGCAAGGCGGGAAGACGCATGTCGATCTTGGAAAGATGCATGGCTGGCATGCCCGGATTGGTCAGATGGATTTGAGGCGGCTTGGCAGCGTTCGACAGATACCACGCGATCATATGGAATTGACGCGCTACAGGTGCTTCGAGGTCTCTTGTTACTCTGTGATGAGCTCTTTTACATGTTGGACGCGTTCTTTCTTGTTGGCTCGCGATCTTCCTCCTTAATGAAAGGTCATGAGAGGGATAAAGATGGACATCCAACGCGTTGAGTGTTATAAAAATAACGTGATCCATAACATGATAATGGGGGTTAATAATAGATAGGGGCATGGGCCGGCTCAGAGCAGTGCAGTGCACGTCTCCAGTAGAGCTGATCACGTGGAGGGGCATAAAAGTCAAAAATATTTGTTGCCCTATGGCGCCCTTGAGTGCAAGAGAAGTAAATTAATGCTAACCATGACATGAAGGATTTCTGATCGTAACGCCTTGACGTACCAAAACAAGTAATGTACGGCCAACGATTGTGCAAACCTAGCGACCAAGGAGAACTCTTTATGCAAATAAGTGTGGCCTCAATTATTGGAAAATCTTGCATATTAACTAGCTAGTCTGTAATTGAATAAAAAAAAAAAACTAGCTAGTCTGTAACCATTGTTCAGTTGGTTGAGTGGGTTTAGCGTTGGATTCTCATAAGCGTTCTATCTGAATGTCTCGAGTTCGATTTTTACTGAACACGTGTATAAATATACTGATGTTGGAAGGAGTATACCATTTCGCGGACCAATTGTACATCGGTTTGGGCGTAAAGTGGCTATGGCCGATCGTACCCTGGTTAATTTAAATAGAGTACAATATTTATATATATCAATCATATGATTAATTATAAATTAATAAATTAAATCCCGAAGGGTCCTTATTTATGGGATATTTTGAATTTCTTTATAAGTTATATATACTAGTTCAGTGCCCATGTCAAGCACGAGATTGGATTATTATTTTTTATTAAATGTATAATAAACATTAGACATGTCTTAAATTGACCGACTTGAAAATCTGACCCGATCATAATTTTTTGGATTGAGACCCGATTCGAAATTCACTGGGTCAAGAAGGACCTGAATCAGAAAGGCCCGAACTCGACTCGGACCCGACCACAACGTGAATTCGAGCTCAACGGACCCCACTATTTCATTTATATTATATATTTTAATATACTTTATCAAATAATTATATAATATGAATGGAGTATTGTTACCCACCTACAACAACACAAGGAGAGATGTATAAAATCTTAGTTGTTTAAACAAATAATTCAACGATTTTGATATAAAGATGCGGTTGTTCTGATAACAATCCAACTTGAGACAAATTCTATAGAATTTTTAATTGAAATTCTTTTACATATATATTTAACAGAATTTATAATTTTAATTTTTAAATATGAATCCTTATCATCTATCTTTACTCTCTTAGGCTATATAAAAAAACGTCAGATCTACAAATCATTTGGACAATAAACTACCGAAGTCATATATATTCAATAATCTTTTGAATGAACCCTCAATAAGTTGTTTTACGAAAAAAGTAACTTACGCAAATAGATTGTTAAAGGATATTGTTATAAAAATAAGTTAGTTTTTTATCTGTTTATTCATGGAGATTTGGTGAGATTTTGGGTATAAAATTAGTTAATTTTAAAATACATAAAATTAAAAAAATATTTAACCACAAATAGATAACTTAAAAACGAAGTAAAGTTTATAGATAGTTATGTCGTAAGTAAATAAAATTGAAACACAAATATGATATCTTTGGGTTTTTTTAAATATTTTGTATTATTATATTTAAGAAATATTTGATTGAAGCACATGACGTTTGAAATTTTGGAAATATATAGTTCTTAAATAAAACATAAAAAATTGATTGTCAACTTAAAAAATGAGTTAAAAGCAATGTAATTCACATCAACTTGTTAAAAAAAATGAAATAATGGCTCGTCAATAAATATTTTATGAAAGTATAAGTATTTTTTGTTAACGTTTTACAAAATTGTATCAAAATATATACAATCAATTATAATAAGGATGCGATCAAAACAATCCAAAAAAATTTAAAATAATTTAACCTTAATCTATAAAAAACAAAATAAAAAATATTAATATCTCTAGTATAAATTTTTTTGCTAAATATAATTATAAATATCTTTCATTAAAAATGGCTTATTAAATATTTAAATACATATACGTAAATTGGATAATATAAAAAGATATTATTATTTCAAAATAAAAAATGTAAAAGAAAAATAAGATTTGTTATGATATGGTAATGGTAGCAATCAAATGTGAATATATATTTAAGATTTTGTTTTAAGTTAGGTTTAAGAGAAACAAAATATAATTACGAAATCTAAAATATGTTCTAAAAATTCAGATACGGCAGAATAAAAAATCCAAATCTAAATAGTCTAGTCCTAACAACTTTATTTGTTGAATCAAACATTTATTTCAATTATAACAACAATGATTTATCTAATTGAACCCACAAAGTCAGTTTTTAATATAAATATCACAAATGGATCTACCAAATCTAATAAAATATTTATATGAAATTGTGATAAAAAAATTAAGACAGTTTGTTAAGAGTTTTAAATTTACAAATTTATTCAATAAATAGTGGCATTTACAGATTTTTAATAAACAAACACAAAAATTTAAAAATAATTGAGATAGTTTGTTAAGAGTTTTGAAAAAACAACAACCTTTAATCTAGTTTTGAGGAAAATCTGCTAACAAATCACATTATAAACTACAAATTAAATCCGGTAACAAATAGAAAAATTATAGTTGTTAAGCATTTAAAAGCTTTAATATATATAGAGATGGACCGTGAAATATGTTAGTTTAATAATATAATATAGTGGGTTGAATTATATAATCACATGTACTATGAGTTGAAAATTGTATATATTGTATGATTTTGGCCCATAATTTATATATGTCAAATTATATATATAAACTCATGAAAATAATATTACTAATTACATAATGAATATAAGATGTATTTTATAAATAAGTTTAGTAGGAAATTTATCACATATTATTTTGACATATATTATAAGCTTATTGTATATGTAATTTGTAGAAATCAAATTTAAAAAAAAAATTATATACAATTTTTATATATTTAAAGATAGTTGTGATTAGATATTGTGATTTAAAATTTTAAATATTTAAGGTTAGTTATGATTAGATATTAAGATTTAAATTGAATAAAAATGTTAATAAAAAATGCAAATTAATTACAAATTAACACATAAAATTTGTGGGGCCGGAATTAATATGATAGCCAAAGTAGCCATGCATGTAAAGAAAATTGTAAAAAAAGTCTTCTACAACTCTACAAGTAGTTTCTCGTGACTTATTGGCTATATTTATGACACAAATATACACAAATTAATATATGTACACATAATGAAATCGATCAATGCGGATTGCGGAGTAACATTTACCGCTTGCATGCAATTCGTAGGCAATTCTCAGCAATTAATTTTCTTGCACCCAAATCATTGAGGTGGTTGCACTCCTTAGCAGGCGATATAATTACTACACCGTATATTTGTTGACCTTCTAAAACGTACATATCCATGGTAGTTTTTTTTTCCGCTCGTCCGACTTAACAATTTTATAGATTTTCTTCACATTCTTTATTTGCAAAAGCATACTAATAGGAAAAAAGATATACACACGAAAAATCGTCTAAATACAAACCAAAGTATGCGTTAAGCCTTAACGTACAAGTTTTGTGCGATATGTCTTAACGCACAAGAGACAGAAGAGGCATTTTCGGAAAATTCGGGGGTAAAATCTGTGCGTTAAGTCATGTCGTACAGGTTGAATTGGGCCAACGGAGACAAGCCCAAAAATATTCTGGCCCAGCCCAACCACCTATGTGTTAAGGCATATCGCACATATTTATGTGCGACAACCCTTAACGCACAACGGTGCGATAAGGGTTGAAGCCGCTTCTTCTTCCCCTTTCCCATTTCCTGATTTCGGCGCCGAATTTTTTCTCGTTTCTTCGATTTCGATTTCCCAGAATTTTCGTCTATTCAATCTCAAATCCGATCATGGATTCAACTAGGGGGCTCATGGCGGTCCGATTGGTGGTGATGAGGTGGCCGGAGGCGTTGAGGCGGCGGCGACCGGAGCTCCTGTGCAGCAGACTCGCGCCGGTGGTGGTGCTTTGGCGTCTGGTTCCGGAGCTGAGGGGGTGCAGACGACGGCCGGTGTCGGAGGAGGAGCCGCCGCTGGTGAAGCTCCGGCTTGGATGGCCATGGAGGAGGAGGAGGAGGATGAGGAGGATGGTAGCTTAGTCCGACGGACTACTGGTGGCGCGAGACGTCGGTTGACCCCATCGATCCCGTCGAGTCCACCTATTGACGTTACACCCACAACAGGCATCAGTCGTCAGGTAAGTAGATTTGCTTAGAAATCATCCAAATTGTGTCGTTAAATTTTAATCGTTATATTTGTTAGATTTTCTTAGAATTCATCCAAATTTTGACGTTAAATTTTAATCGTTATATTTGTTAGATTTGCTTAGAATTCATCCAAAATTATGTTTATATAAAATTTAGAGAAATATGATAAAATATATATAATTTAGATAAAATTTAAATGAAATTTAAAATATCATATAATATTTAGCGAAATAGGTATGAAAGTTAGATAATTCTGAACCGATCAATAAATATGAAATTTAGATAAAATAGATTAATTAGAAATAAAAAAAATAAAATTAGATATTATAGAAATTAAATTATATAATTTAAGTTTAAAATAAAAGTTCGAATTTCATTTGAAATTGAGAGAAATAAATTAATGATATTAGAGAATGACTATAATAAATTACGAAACAATAATTTTAGGCATTACGGGACGCGTTGGGTGGATTTGAGGAGATGACACATCCCGCTCCGGTAGCTGATCGACGCGGTGCGCCTAGAAGGCACATCTCAGCGACAGTGCGACGTCATGCGGTGCAGATGAGGGCGGACTTATTAGCAGTAGAGTCGCCGGTTCCAGCTTCTGGTCCGACTGAGGATGCGTCACCGGTTCTAGCTTCTGGTCCGACCGAGGATGCGAGGATGGAGGACGCATACGTCACATCTGGTGACGATATGCCAGTTGATGAGGCGGCATGTCATGTGTCAGACGAGGACGAGGACCTGTTGGCAGACTACACGGTTTCTTATGAGCCGATTTTACCGGATGAGACCGACCCTCCACCTCCTTATTTTGTCCCATCCCCCGTTTCCTCCCCGTTCCCTTATAGTCTTGCTGTCCCATCCCCTATTTCTTCCCCTGCACCAGCTCCAGCACCAGCACCAGCTCCAGCACCAACACTAGCTCCAGCACCAGCTCATGGCCCCGTTCTAGGGCAGTCTTCTTGGATGCCTGGAGGGCCGCGCGTCCCTTTCCTCCTTCCGAGCTACACCACACATATCGCGAGGGCGATTTTTGATTTGTCTCCTTTGGCCCCTCCTCCCCCTCGTGCCCCCACCCTTCCTGTAACACCCCCAGGTCAGTGGTGCTACAGTGCCATAGTCCCGAAGGACTATAAGGCGGGTGAAATAAAAATTTGCGAAGCATAACCCATATATCAAAAGCAGCACAGCGGAAAACCTGTACAACCTGTAAAACCTGTCCAGAGTTTGAAACCACAATCAAACTTAACCTACATAAAATACAACACTTTACAAACCAAAAACCAATACAACAAGTTCGACCCATACAAGGTCCAAAACCAAAACGACACGCACAACCAAGTCAAAGTCCAAACCAAAAGAGTAAAGCCTTCGACTCCAAACCGACGGTGATCAGGATCCTCCTTGCTGGCGCTAAATCTGCAAAGCCTGATTGACTGGGGGACCCGATACCCCAGCCAACCACGGCACGTAAACCGCAGTTGGTCAGTCTCGTGAAAGACTATGGCAAGATTCCTCAAGCCAAAACAGTTCAAAACACATACATATATCACCAACCAACTCACAACAACGACAACACGCCACACAATATATAATATCATAACTATACTTAATCATATCAACCAACCAATGCCAACCATACGTCAAAACATATACACCCACTATCACATACCATTCATTACACATCCTTATCCAACTCGTCACTATACTAACCTCAATCAATCCATCCTCAAACTCATCACAAGCATAAATGAATAAAACGATCCAATCCAACTTCCTCTTCAATACTAATACCTCCAATCCAACTCCATGCACATACAAAATCTCTTATTACTGACTTACAACCAAAGTTAACCAATAATACAGAACTCACTACTGCACTTAACACAACAAATTCAATGAACCTTCACATCAACAAACACATAAGCATCAACGAGATAATCATCACATAATACAATCATAACCATGATAACGATCCAGGCCAGCCACCCTTCTGGTGCCGCCGATTCGTCACCCTAGACTACAACTCATACATCAAACTCAACTCGTATTGGCTCACACCCTCAAGATGGGAAACCAATCTAAACACTCAATCAACGCAACCGACCTTCATAACCCACTAGCTACCAACAACCATACCAACAGAAATTACCACCTTGACCAGATACAATCAACCACTAAACACACGTAATTTAACAACCACAACCAATGGCCAACAATGGCCCACAACCACAACTAATAACAATCAACATCCAACATAACCCAATTATCAACATACAACCAAATTACCAACACAACCACTTAGTCAAGTACATAATCAACATTCATCACAAATCCACGTATTCAGGTACACAACAAATATCATTAACACAACCACTTAATCAAGTACACAACCAACATTCAACACATAACCAACACACACAACCACCAACACCTCCAATCCAACCTCCGTCTCCACCACCACATCATCGGGTGAGACAATTCACAACATCTCCGTCTCCACCCCCACATCACCAAGGTGAGACAATTCACAACATCTCCGTCTCCACCCCCACATCACCAAGGTGAGACAATTCACAACATCCCCGTCTCCACCCCCACATCACCAAGGTGAGACAATTCACAACATCCCCGTCTCTACCCCCACATCACCAAGGTGAGACAATTCACAACATCCCCGTCTCCACCCCCACATCACCAAGGTGAGACAATCAACACACACTTTCCGGATGGGACTTTCACCATCCAACAACATTCCACCACTACCCGACACCAATTCAAACACGTCATACGACAACCAATCAAATATCACATACACACACACAATCCAACACACACACAAACTCAATCCAACACACACACACACACATTCAATCCAACACACGCACACACACGATCCAACACACGCACACACACACACACATTCAATCCAACACACACACACGATCCAACACACACACACACATTCAATCCAACACACACACACACGATCTAACACACACGCGCACACATTCAACACACACACCCATTCAATCCAACATACACACACACATTCAACACACACACCCATTTAATCCAACATACACACACACACATTCAACACACACACCCATTTAATCCAACATACACACACACACACACACATTCAACACACACACCCATTTAATCCAACATACACACACACATTCAACACACACACCCATTTAATCCAACATACACACACACATTCAACACACACACCCATTTAATCCAACAACACTATTTACAACAATCAATCATATTTAGTCACAATTGACTACCACGTCAACATTTAATCAAATACGATACAAGACAAATCATATCACACGCACATACCCATATTTAACCAAGCAACGGTAAACTTAATTATGAAATAAACTGGGCATAAAACAATTTATAAAAATATAAAGTTAGCAAGAATCCTCTTGCCTCAAGTCGAACCACAACGACCCCAGAGATCTCCAGTCAACTCGAACTAACCTGCGAAATCAATCCGAGCAAATCCCTGGCGTTAATTAACTCATACAAATCCACAACTAATAAACCCCCAATTCAAACCCTAAATCATTCCTTAAACTTCCAATCTCAGCAACCCACACACAAAATTAACCCAATTCCAAATACTCCAAAAATCAAGTTTGCTGCTCAATCCTACAAATTCAGCAAACAAATCAATGAATTCAGTCCAAATCCCACACAGCTCGGTCACATATATACATGTTCAGCCACGTTCTGAACTTCACAAAAAATTGATTAAAGCACCTTACCTTGTCGTCAACCAAGCCACTGCTACCGGATTGGTTCCGTCGTCGCCGGAACACAGCAGAGCTTCAGCATCAGCAAAGCAGCAGCACGCAGCAGCCACGAACAACAGCAAATTTCGCCCAGCAGCTCCGACTTAGAAAATTTCGTTCTCCCTGGTCAGGACTCCGAATGCGATGATTCCAACTCGAGGAGTTAGATATACGAGTTTAGTTTACCTCCTCAAAATTTCAGACCAAAAGAATAAGTGAGCAAAACGTTCTTAAAATTATACTGAAGTATCGCAGACAGGACAACAGCACACCAGCGGACAACAGAGGAGAGGAGCGGCGATTGGGTTCTGGTTCGTCGGAGGAAGAGACTCAGCTGGGCAGAGGAGGCGAAAGGAGCACAACTGCTCAGCGGGAGCTTCACGAAGGAGATGGAACGAAGGGGATAAAACGAAGGGGATGAATTCCCTTCTGCACAGTGCACACCCCTTGTTCTCATTTTAAACCAAATCCCAAATTTGATCTTTATCCCCTAAATTTCCATTTCTCCCTTTTTAAGTAAATCCCTAATTAATTTACCAGAGTTTGGATCATATGCGGAGCACTCTTCCCGTGCGGACGTGCGGAGCATGCACTTTAGGGCCTTATTTGTGTACTTTAACGTCTTATTTGTGCACTTTTTCAAAAAAAAAAAAAAAAAATTTCTTTTTCAAATTTTTTTCCAAGCATTTTTCAATTTTTTTGCAAAAGTGCACAACTAAGGCCCTAAAGTGCACAAATAAGGCGCTATAGTGCATGTCCGCACGGGAAGAGTGCTCCGCACCGGAACCGCACTCTTTATGCCATTATCAACTTATTTGGGGTATTTCATTCTCCCCCCTTACAATAGTTTCGTCCTCGAAACTCAGATCAAACAGGGCGGATAACTGCCTCACATAACTGATTCCAGAATATACAGAACTTGCCGAAGAATAACCTTCCTTGAGAATCAACTCTCAAATTTCTTTATCAGTTAACACACATAACTGATTCTAGAGTCACCATACTCCATCCTCATAAACAAGAATTCCTGCACTCTTCCCTGGGCAATTTGACTGCATACTTCACTCAGCATTCCATCACATTCAGTTGTATCTGCTCTTTCCCGAACCATTTTCACTTTCATTCATCACCATTCCAGTTGCAATCCGGCAGAACTGTCAGGCAAGCAACCATATACTCGAGCGTCAACTCCCTACTCAAAGCATCAACTACCACAGTAGCCCTTTTCTGATTGATAAACAATATCTTTTTATAATCCTCAATCAATTCTAGCAACCATCTGTATCTCATGATCAATTCTCTCTCATACAATTTGAGCTGTCGAAAAAAACATATGCAAAGACCTTTCCATTCTGCATCAAAACGCAACCCAAACCTTGCTTAGACACATCACTGAAGAGAACAAACATATCTGTTCCCTGCGGTATAACCAACACTGACACACTAATCAAACACTTCTTGAGTTCTTCGAAACTCTCTCCTGACATTTCACATTCCATTCAAAAATTCTTAGCCTTACGTAACCAGCCACAATCTGCCTGAAGCAACCTGCACATTCTACTTCTCAACTCAACCAAACCCATAGTCGCGAAATCCCACTTTTTCAGATGCAGACCGAGTTCTCTGTTTCTTACTGCTTCCAACATCAACAGTCTGATCAAAATCAACTGTAACAGTCTCCCTGATCAGCACTCATCAGTATACGCAAGGATTTACATCTATACTTCACCATCAAAGTTTCATCTCTACATACAACCATCACTGAAAGTGCCCAATCTGTGTTTCTCAACCCTAACAATAACAGCAACACACAACAATTTCATACCAATCATCAATTATCAGACTAGCTGCATCAACCTCTTGACGACAAGCCCAACGGCTTCATCCTCTACCACACCCACACTCCTTAAACCTCTAGCACGTCCCACTTACCAGGGAACACACCATAAATATAATTTAACAACTCAAAACATCACATATAAAATATATCAAACATTAGCACAAAACATCACAAACAACCAATACTTACTTACCAACACAACCCACTACGGTTGACAGCAAGGATTCCTGATCACCCGATCGTTCACAACCACAACGAATAAAAATTCTCAAGTTTAAAACTCGGAAAGAACACATTTTTGAAAAGAAAGCTCTGATACCAATTTCTGTAACACCCCCAGGTCAGTGGTGCTACAGTGCCATAGTCCCGAAGGACTATAAGGCGGGTGAAATAAAAATTTGCGAAGCATAACCCATATATCAAAAGCAGCACATCGGAAAACCTGTACAACCTGTAAAACCTGTCCAGAGTTTGAAACCACAATCAAACTTAACCTACAGAAAATACAACACTTTACAAACCAAAAAACAATACAACAAGTTCGACCCATACAAGGTCCAAAACCAAAACGACACGCACAACCAAGTCAAAGTCCAAACCAAAAGAGTAAAGCCTTCGACTCCAAACCGACGGTGATCAGGATCCTCCTTGCTGGCGCTAAATCTGCAAAGCCTGATTGACTAGGGGACCCGATACCCCAGCCAACCACGGCACGTAAACCGCAGTTGGTCAGTCTCGTGAAAGACTATGGCAAGATTCCTCAAGCCAAAACAGTTCAAAACACATACATATATCACCAACCAACTCACAACAACGACAACACGCCACACAATATATAATATCATAACTATACTTAATCATATCAACCAACCAATGCCAACCATACGTCAAAACATATACACCCACTATCACATACCATTCATTACGCATCCTTATCCAACTCTTCACTATACTAACCTCAATCAATCCATCCTCAAACTCATCACAAGCATAAATGAATAAAACGATCCAATCCAACTTCCTCTTCAATACTAATACCTCCAATCCAACTCCATGCACATACACAATCTCTTATTACTGACTTACAACCAAAGTTAACCAATAATACAGAACTCACTACTGCACTTAACACAACAAATTCAATGAACCTTCACATCAACAAACACATAAGCATCAACGAGATAATCATCACATAATACAATCATAACCATGATAACGATCCAGGCCAGCCACCATTCTGGTGCCGCCGATTAGTCACCCTAGACTACAACTCCATACATCAAACTCAACTCGTATTGGCTCACACCCTCAAGATGGGAAACCAATCTAAACACTCAATCAACGCAACCGACCTTCATAACCCACTAGCTACCAACAACCATACCAACAGAAATTACCACCTTGACCAGATACAATCAACCACTAAACACACGTAATTTAACAACCACAACCAATGGCCAACAATGGCCCACAACCACAACTAATAACAATCAACATCCAACATAACCCAATTATCAACATACAACCAAATTACCAACACAACCACTTAGTCAAGTACATAATCAACATTCATCACAAATCCACGTATTCAGGTACACAACCAATATCATTAACACAACCACTTAATCAAGTACACAACCAACATTCAACACATAATCAACACACACAACCACCAACACCTCCAATCCAACCTCCGTCTCCACCACCACATCACCGGGTGAGACAATTCACAACATCTCCGTCTCCACCCCCACATCACCAAGGTGAGATAATTTACAACATCTCCGTCTCCACCCCCACATCACCAAGGTGAGACAATTCACAATATCCCCGTCTCCACCCCCACATCACCAAGGTGAGACAATTCACAACATCCCCGTCTCGACCCCCACATCACCAAGGTGAGACAATTCACAACATCCCCGTCTCCACCCCCACATCACCAAGGTGAGACAATTCACAACATCCCCGTCTCCACCCCCACATCACCAGGTGGGACAATTCACAACATCCCCGTCTCCACCCCACATCACCAAGGTGAGACAATTCACAACATCCCCGTCTCCACCCCCACATCACCAAGGTGAGACAATCAACACACACTTTCCGGATGGGACTTTCACCATCCAACAACATTCCACCATTACCCGACACCAATTCAAACACGTCATACGACAACCAATCAAATATCACATAATCACATCCACACACACAATCCAACACACACACACACACAAACTCAATCCAACACACACACACACACACACGATCCAACACACGCACACACACACACACACATTCAATCCAACACACACACGATCCAACACACACACACACATTCAATCCAACACACACACACACGATCTAACACACACACGCACACATTCAACACACACACCCATTCAATCCAACATACACACACCCATTCAACACACACACCCATTTAATCCAACATACACACACACATTCAACACACACACACACCCATTTAATCCAACATACACACACACACATTCAACACACACACCCATTTAATCCAACATACACACACACATTCAACACACACACCCATTTAATCCAACAATACTATTTACAACAATCAATCATATTTAGTCACAATTGACTACCACGTCAACATTTAATCAAATACGATACAAGACAAATCATATCACACGCACATACCCATATTCAACCAAGCAACGGTAAACTTAATTATGAAATAAACTGGGCATAAAACAATTTATAAAAATATAAAGTTAGCAAGAATCCTCTTGCCTCAAGTCGAACCACAACGACCCCAGAGATCTCCAGTCAACTCGAACGAACCTGTGAAATCAATCCGAGCAAATCCCTGACGTTAATTAACTCATACAAATCCACAACTAATAAACCCCCAATTCAAACCCTAAATCATTCCTTAAACTTCCAATCTCAACAACCCACACACAAAATTAACCCAATTCCAAATACTCCAAAAATCAAGTTTGCTGCTCAATCCTACAAATTCAGCAAACAAATCAATGAATTCAGTCCAAATCCCACACAGCTCGATCACATATATACATGTTCAGCCACGTTCTGAACTTCACAAAAAATTGATTGAAGCACCTTACCTTGTCGTCAACCAAGCCAATGCTACCGGATTGGTTCCCTCGTCGCCGGAACACAGCAGAGCTTCAGCATCAGCAAAGCAGCAGCACGCAACAGCCACGAACAGCAGCAAATTTCGCCCAGCAGCTCCGACTTAGAAAATTTCGTTCTCCCTGCTCAAGACTCCGAATGCGATGATTCCAACTCGAGGAGTTAGATATAGAAGTCTAGTTTACCTCCTCAAAATTTCAGACCAAAAGAATAAGTGAGCAAAACGTTCTTACAATTATACTGAAGTGTCGCAGACAGGACAACAGCACACCAGCGGACAACAGAGGAGAGGAGCGGCGATTGGGTTCTGGTTCATCGGAGGAAGAGACTCAGCTGGGCAGAGGAGGTGAAAGGAGCACAGCTGCTCAGCGGGAGCTTCACGAAGGAGATGGAACGAAGGGGATAAAACGAAGGGGATGAATTCCCTTCTACACAGTGCACACCCCTTGTTCTCATTTTAAACCAAATCCCAAATTTGATCTTTATCCCCTAAATTTCCATTTCTCCCTTTTTAAGTAAATCCCTAATTAATTTACCATTATGCCATTATCAACTTATTTGGGGTATTTCACTTCCACAGCAGCGACGGCGCAGGAGAGCTAGAGGACAGGCTGCTCCAGAGGATGCTCCAGAGGCTGCTCCCGAGGTTGCGCCGGAGGAGGCTGCAGATGTTGAGGCCACTCCCCGTGTTTCAGGTCGTCAGGCCCGCCAGCAGACTCAGGATTTGGTGCGTTTTCTTAACTCATTTGTCTTGTAGAAATTTAATTATTTGTTTAATTTCGTAGCTAATATTAATTATCGAACATGCAGACCCGTAAGGTCTTGAGGGTTCACTTCCACGTCGGCATCGTCACAGATCTTGAGCCGTTCATCAGACCCGAGCCAAAGCCATGGTTTCGGCTAGCGGAGCGTAGTGGCCTCACACATCTCCGTGTTCTTGGCACCGGGACTATTGATCGCGTCCTGGTCTCTGCTTTTGTGGAGAGATGGCACCCTGAGACGTCATCGTTCCATTTTCCTTGGGGCGAGATGACGATTACGCTACACGACGTTTATGAGATACTCAGGGTGCCCATTGACGGGAGGAGCTGTACGGCACTAGGCGTGAAGGATCTAGAGCTCAGACGGAGGATTGCGCTGGAGCTTTTTGGGTTTGACGATAGTTCTCAGGTGGATAGATGGTATCGTACTGGCGGCATTCCTATCGTGAGGCTACAGGACGATTTGACGCGCATGATGGGTAGTGAGCAGAGGGAAGAGAGCGTCTTGGCTTCACTTTATCTGTTCTTGATGCTCGGCTCCACAGTGTTGGTCGATAAGTCTACCCGTCAGATCAAGCACAAGTGGTTGGCACTATTGTTCGATCACGAGGCCACAGGCCGATATGCATGGGGAGCAGGCATTCTGGAGTTCCTGTACCGGAACTTAGGATATGCGTCCAGACGAGAGGCACAGGGCATTGCCAGTTGTGGCATACTTTTGAGGGTAAGAATTTAAATTTAATAAAATTTAATTAACTTTATACATTATAATTATTTATTTTCTAACCTTCTACTTCGTTCGCCTTCTTATGTAGTCATGGATATGGGCGTACTTTTCTCATTTTCGTGGACATTATGTCACGGACCCAGCTGCCACGACCGAGGACCCAGCTGCCATCAGAGACGGCCAGGAGGTACCACAGAGCAAGGAGCCTGGGCGTTTGGTGTGTATGCGCGAGATGCTGGACAGTATTAGATATGAGGAGGTAATATGTTTCACCATATTAGTATTTTAATTTTTAATATGTACTTCATGCTATATATTTTATAATATGTTATCAATTTTATTTGTTACAGGTACAGTGGTTTCCGTTTCCTAGAGTATCATTCGACCGACCAGAATACGCTCCTTCCCTGTTTAGAGGGATCATTCAGATCATGGATATTCAGGAGCCGTACCTGCCGGACTGCTGCCTTCGTCAGTTTAGCCATGTACAAGGGATCCCGATCTTACCCCCAGAGCCGAGCTCATTGATTCGACAGAACGACCTCAGGCATTACGACGTCAAATTCGACGCTCATCTATTGGGGGCATGGGATGAGGATCCGAGGCCTTTGATCCAGGTTGAGGCACCACCAGTCACGCGCTATTGGGATGTTACAGATGACTATCTCGATTGGTTGGACGAGTATTCACATGTGCTGGTGGATCCTAGATCCACCAGACAGGATCGTCCTCATGGCCCTGTCCATCCCACACCATCGGTGGACACTCTTGCGGTATGTGCAATTTGTTTAAATCAATTAATGTCATTTATTAATTAATCATATTTAAGTTCTAATGGGTATTTGCCAATACAGCAGAACCAGTTGGTTGCTGGTGAGATTCGTGCCTATTTCCAGAGGCGGACGCGTAGGGATCTTATCCCCGTTCAGGAGGTTGACGAGATGATGTCTCTTCTATTGCATATGCTGACTGATGAGACTCCTCCGATGGCCCTTCCTCCACCTCGTGCATCACAGATATTCCCGGATTCCATACACGAGCCGAGGGAGGGTAGTGGGAGTCAGCTCGGAGATTAGCGATGTTATGTGTTTTGAAATTGTGTTTTGGACTTGTGTTTTGTATTTTGGGTTACCTATGTATACATTTTAATTTGCTCAAACTATGACCAACAAACGCATAATGGGCCCAAACAAGGCCCAATAGGACCAACAAACGCATATTGGGCCCAAACAAGGCCCAATAGGACCAACAAATGCATATTGGGCCCAAACTAGGCCCAATAGGACCAACAAATGCATATTGGGCCCAAATTAGGCCCGAACAAGCATATTGGGCCCAAACCAGGCCGAATAGTATCAAATTACGCATAAGGGGCCTAAACAAGGCCCAATAGGACCAACAAATGCATAAGGGGCCCAAACAAGGCCCATTAACTTATAATACGAGTGATACATCAGTATAATATTGTAATAACATAGTATTATAACCTATATGTACAACTTCTTCATACTTCGTGATATATCGTTACTATGAAACTCATGTAAGTATATAGTGCAAGTAGAGATTGCTTAAGAATTATGTACAATACATTAGTATAAACCATGACTGATGAATGCTTTGTAAGTATAAAGTTCTAAATCATATATAAGAAACCCTAAACCCTAAGTCCTAAGTCCTAAATCCTAAATCCTAAATCCTAAACCCTAAACCCTAAAACAATACATTAGTATTAACCATATGGTAAGATAATATTAATTCATTTAATATGTATTTAATCCTAAACCCTAAACCGTTGGAACGTATATAAGAAACCCTAAATTCTAAACCCTAAACCATACCCTAAACCCTAAAACAATACTATGTGTTAACCCTAAACGCACACATATTCATTGGGTTGTTACGAAGCCCAATGACTGTTGGGCCCAGAGTCAAGCCCAGCCAGGTGTGCGTTAAGACTAAACGCACACCCAGAATCCATCCTTAACGGCCAATATTCAGCCGTTATGAAATCCGACCGTTCTTTGTGCGTTAAGGGATAACGCACCAACGGTAAGAATTTTATAACGGTCAAATTTCCCTCCTATATATACCCATATCAATTTCTTCATACTTCCACATCCAAACACAACAATCACCTTTTTGCTTTAGTTTTTGCAAGACTTTATATTTTCTTATACAATAATTCGTATTACATATCAGGGGATGACTTCATCCTCCAACAGTGCATTGCCTCCGGTTACAATGTGCGAATGCAATTTTCCAGTCGTATTGTACACTTGCGACATGCCCAATCACTATAAAAGAAGGTACCTCGCATGCAAAGATTACGTCCCATCGGAGCGGTATGAAGATGAAAGAGGGTGTCGTACATTTAAGTGGCTCGATCCACCGTATGACGAGAATACTGCCAAGGTTATCAGAGATCTGGTGAAGGAAAGAAATAAGCTTCAAGAACTGTGCGACACCCTTTCCGATAAATGTTGGAAGTTAAAGAGAACGATATATTATTGGGGTTATGATATAACGAAATGATGTTGTTTGATTATGTAATTTTACAAATGTATAAATTCCAATGTTATGATTGTATAAGTTTAATGTCTTTTTATATTGTATTCCAATTTTAAGTATGTAATTTTACGTATGGATTACTCTTAAACACACCAAAGCAATAATAATCAGCAAATAATCAAGCTAAATAACATCAAATTTCATATTGTATTACAATTCACACTAAACTCTAATACGCCACATAATCTGGATTCTTACCGGCTGCAATGCGACATTCCCTAAACTCTTGCAATTTCGAAGCATACAATGTTTCCCACCAAAGGATGTTCGGATCACAATGTCTTCGCCATGCATCCGTCACGGGTGGTAATGGAGACTCGTTAATGAGCGTCACCTATTGGAATACAAAAACAAAACCCAATTAGCATACACAAAACATTACCGGTATCCAGTGGTTGTGACACCCTACGTGTGCTATCCCCACAGAATTTATGGGAGGTGCGAAGCTTGATCCAGATGCCCGTATTGGTAAGCACAATGAAGGGTGCTCAGATATGACGACGATAGCAACATTATACATCGTTGCAAACACTAAACCCATGAATGGTATGTCAAGCCAATAATCCGCGCCACAAGGGGTATTAACATAGTTAATTTGAACCATTAGATCGTCCCATGACCCTGGTCTTGCATAAGCTCGTACCGGCTCTCACATTTGTCGGTTAACACGCAACTCCTTTGCCATCGCGCTACGGATCAAGGGATACTGACCCTCACTCATCCCCATAAGCACAGCCAAAGACCGATAGCCACAATGTCCGTCTGAACGTACTTCCTTAGCACCGTTAATGTACCCAAACCAGAAGTAATCGATATTCCGAACCCCAAAGTCCACCCCAAAATGAATCATGGGTTCCTTAGGCCATTTCGACTTACGGACTCCCACATCGGCGTCCTCAATTGTGATTCTTCTGGTTGCGGTTGGGATTGCATGTCCTCAGCGTCGAGCACCACAATACTTGGTTGCTTTCTGGGACGGCCTGGCCCTCTCGCCTTCTCCTTTGCCTTTCCTTGTGCCTTTGCCTTCTCAGACTTCAGTAAGTCTTCTCTTACGTGCTCATGCAGACTCTTTTCCCTAGTCGGCGACCCCTTTGCCTTGTTCTTCGCACCACTTGGCCTTCCCTTGGAACGTATGCCCGTTGGCTCCATAAATGTACTCTGTTCCGGATGCTCCAAGGCCATGTACAACTCACTCATTTGCCATAACGTGGCTTGGGTCAAAGTACGGCTTTTCACTTTCGACCACATCTCACGCAATCTCAACTCTGGAATGGAAATAGCTACACCGTCATCACCAAGCGCACATGTTGTTGGATCGTTTTCCCAATGCAAGTCCTTCCAGAAGTCGTGAATGTCGTCTGGAGTGAGAGTTGTCTTTGTAATGATGGCTTTTGCAATATCGTGGACGCACGGCAACCCAAGGCAGTCTCTCACCCAATGATCATCGCATACTTCTGAATACTCATCCTTCACTAGCTGATCATACATGGCCAACAACAAATCAAAACACTTATCCGACACTCTGCAAAATAGCCCTGAAAATACCATTCGAGCAAGCTCTGGAAACCCTGGGTCGTTGAACTCCATTGGTCGTGTAGACAGTGACTTATTCATGGTCGCTTTTATCGTGTCTATTTGAAGAAGGATTGCATGGTGGATCCTTACGATCACTCTGTTAAAGCCGCCTCTGCTGGACCCTACAATATCTTTCAACACACGATGCATCCCCTCAACCCTATCAAAACAATAAAATTTTACTCAAGGTACAACATTCATATCGAATACTAAATTATTCTAACTACACAATGTTCAAATTATACCTGTTTGAAGTTCGTGTGAAGAAGTGAAGGGTGTCATCCGTCCAGGCTCTTACTATACTTTCCTTGTAAGGAGTCAGCCATTCTCTCTCGACATATCCAACAAGGCCGCTCTTCCACGACTTCCTCAATGCTCTGAGCCTCTCCTCGTACCTTTCCTCTGTGGTCGAGAAAAATAGTCCCCAACACTGGTTTGTAAACGTATCGACCTTGGCACTATCTTTTATAACCTTATCCGCATGTGTCTTGATGTTGTTTCTAATATGGACCCAACACAAGAGCTGCCTAACCGGGGAGTCTTTGAATACTACCTTAATAGCTTTCATGAGAGCCTTTTCACAATCGGTCATGATAGCATTGGGCATAACTCCTAACTGCTGATACAAGTTCCGAAGGGCAGTCAATATCCACTGGTAATGGGAAAACTTCTCTGCTTTTGTGAATGCGTACGCAATGTTGAACGTCTTGTGAGTGCTGGTAAAACCAACAATCTCCACAAAAGGCATATCATACCTATTACCAGTGGACATTAATACTTGTCAATATAACTAATTAAACAAGAGCACATACAAAATTAACTGTTATTAAATGGTTTTACATACTTATTTGTTTTGTATGTGGCGTCAATGATCACCACGTACGGGAACTTCTTCAACAAGCGTAGCGACTCCGGGTGAGCAAAAAATAGGATCTCTACCTCTTGCCCTTTCTTATTATTCCTAAGAGGATAAAAAAGATACCCGTTCTCTTTCAAAAAAGTCAGAGACCATTGGGTAATCGTCAATTCCCCACGATCCTCGTACTGGAGCTTCTGCAAAAAGTTTGCAACCTGCTTCATTGATGTCACATTTTCCGGAAAGTGTTTCCTCAAGTTCGAAACAATCTCTTTCGGAGTCTTTCGTCCATCATCCCATTTCCTAGCCATGACCTCCTCCTCTTGGGTCATTCGACCCATGAATGCATTCCCATGAAAGCTAGCATAAAGCTTGTGGTTGTGGGTGCCATGTATAACATCCAAGACCCATTTTTCAGTAAGGGATCATGTCTTCTTGTGGAAACGACACCCGTATAGCTCAAATTTACAACCACACTTCTTCGATCTACGTTTTCGAATCCTTTCAACCGACAACTCTGGATTTTGTACATTAACTTTAGGCCTCCCAGATCTCGGCTCACCATATCTATCACATGTCAAATTAACCACGTACGCATTTGAAGTACGTTTTACCAAAACTATCATCATCTCTTTTGCTTTAGCTCTAGCCCATTCAAGCATTTCATTCTTACTCCCCCACTCTAGGACAATACAAAAATAATCTCCATAATCTCCCCCCTATAATTAATTGTTATTTAATAATTATTATACTTTCTACAATTATAACTACAAATACTTCAATTTAGCAAAGACATTAATAATTCATAATACAATCCATGAATTTTATGTGCAACTACGTAAACTACTACTTCATACCTAATATCATACAAAATTAATTATATACGATATTTTTCGTATGTCACTCGAAATTATTTGTTATATTACATCATAACTACTTCATACAAAACTAGGACATGATTCATTACTCAAATTAAAATGAAATCAACACTAACCGTGCAAGAATCGCCGCTCGAATCACAATTGTCTCCTTCGTCATCGGAACCCGAAGACTCGTTCACTTCGTCTACTTCTTCATCTTCTCGTGCTTGTACCCAATTACATTCCTCACTTTCATGATTATAATACTTCATATTGAGTGCGTTGGTGTGCAAGAGAATAGTATCAATTTCTTCGGGTATATATAGGCTGAAATAGGTTGGGAAAAATCAGACACTTTGGTGTGTTAAGGCTTGTCGCACCAACGGTCTGATTTTTTCTAGCCGTTGGCAGTTTGAATTCATCAATTTGTGCGTTAAGGCTTAACGCACATGAACAGTATCATGCGTTAAGTCTTATCGCACCAGTTCTGAATTTTTTACAACTTTCGGACTGTTCTGTCCCTTGTACGTTAAGACTTAATGCACCAAAGTGTACGTTAAGTCTTAACGCACCAAACAATGTGCATTTAGACACTTTTTGGTGTGTATATATACAGACCCACAAACTAATATATATGCCCCTCGATTGATACACGACAACAAATCGCGCACTCCCAATTTTTCAACCTCGCACTCCATCCTGGGCTGCACTAGGTGTCGCCCAAAAAAGGCCCAAAAAAACGGTCTGAGTCTTGGGCGGCACCTAGTGCAGCCCAGAAAAACCGGGTTTTCGAAAACCCGGTTCAGAAGTTCAGCTGCACCTATTGCCGCCCATATTTTTTTTATCGAACCCGGTTTATGAGTTTTATATTATTTTAAAAAAATTAGATTTTTTTTCAACTCGGTTTAACTGTGGGCGGCAATTATTGCCGCCCAAAATTGATTTCAAAATTTGAACGTGGGAGGCAATAGGTGACGCCCAGCTTTGACAGGGCAAAAAAATCGATCTCGGCGGTATTTATTGCCGTCGAGATCGTCTTCTCCGAGAGAGTTGAAAGGCGAGATTCCGACGAAAAATTTGTTTCAAGAAAAGAGAGTTGACAGGGAGGTGAGAACATGGCGGATTCCGGCAAAATTGTATCCATTGACGAGGCTGAGATATGGGCTGAGGTTGCACGAGAGGAGAGAGAGATGGCGGCGGCGGGAGATCTTGGCGGCGCTGAGACACTGGACTCGACGGTGGACTCAGCGGCGGCTTTCCGGCTTAGTCGGGGCGGAGGAGAGTCGTCGCCAGGGCAGAGCAGTGTCGCCGCCGGGGCGGAAGAGGAGAGTTCTGGGCTGCACGAGGTGGTGCCCAGATCCGGGGACAATGAGGGATCTGGGCTGCACGAGGTGCCACCCAGATCCGGGGACGATGTGGGATCTGGGTTGCACGAGATGCCGCCCAGATCCGGGGGCGATGATGTTGACGGTGCCGGAGGCAGTGTCGTTTCGGGCGAGGAGGTTGCCGGTGACGAGGAGGATAGATTGCCGGCTTGGACCGAGGAGGTGGATATCGGGGCAGACAATGCTTTCGACGTCGCTCTAGCGGTTGCTATGGAGGCGGTGGATGAGTTGGCCGGAAATCCTGTTCGTCAAAAGCGGAAATATGAACGGAGGCCGACCGAAAATGTTTGTTTTATCATTAGTTTTAATTTGTTAAATGTAATTTCTTTAATAAATTTTGTACTGTAATTGTAGGTTTTTAGAGTTAGTTTTTATTGTATTTAATCATAATTAAAAATGACATTATAGGTAATTGGCTCAATTTTGTTGTTAAATAAGATTAAATATTATGTATAAAAAAACGATTAGTAATTTATTTATAATAGTTGTTTAGATTTATATTGCGTAGATTGCCCTAATGAAAATGAAAATATTTAATATATTGATTTTATAAAGAAAATAATTTTCTTTAACAATTGCTAAGGTATATGTAACTAAAAGTTATTATAAATATATAAAATAATAGTAAAATGAAAATAGTTATATTTCTTGTGGCAAAATAGGATGTATTGGGTAAAATCAAACGGTCGGATCGAGACAGTCGCCCTACTACTGCATCTGCTCGCAAGAGGAGGGTCGTGGGTGTATCGCAGGACACGGAGGTGCTTAGTGAGGACGATGTTGGTCCCGTCTGTTCAGATGAGGAGGATGCCCCTACCAATACAGCTACTGAGGATCCATACTTTACTACCGACCCTTCTACTATCCTTGAGGATCCAGACTTTACTACCAGCCTACCAAAGCAGGATCCACGAGAGCAGCAACCACCTCAGGAGGATTCACGAGAGCAGCAACCACCTTTGGAGGACCCACCTCAGCAGAACCCACCTCAGGAGGACCCACCTCAGCAGGACCCACCTCAGGAGGACCCACCTCTGCATATTCCTTCTGTGTTGAGGAACTTTGATACGCACATTGCAGAGCTGATATGGAGGAAGGCGTTATTGGACCCTCCAGAGGACGTTGTTAGGACTTTGAGGGTTCAGACACGCCATACACAGTTTGCGTTTTGGAGGGCTCGTATGCCTAGAGGGGTCCCTGAGGAGGGTTCCTGGTTTTGGATTACTCAGCAGACGGGGTTGACCGGTTTGCTCGATTTTTAGTTCGGCAATGCTGATCACACCCTCATTTCAGCGTTTTTTGAGCGATGACATCCAGACACGAACACCTTCCACTTTCCCTTTGGCGAGATAGGTCCTACGCTACATGACGTTATGATGATTCTAGGGCTGCCGATTGAGGGATTTGAGGTGACGTCACCATGGACCGGTCAGGATAGCGAGTTGGCTGAGTGTGCGGCGTTGTTCGGATATATGTTTGGCATTGATTCGGAGTACAATTTAGATGAGGATGATGCTGACATGGTCTGTGACCTTAGAAAGGGCTGGATCAAGCAATTTCAGCTAGGGAGGCATGTGTTGAGGATGATTGAAGAGGGTGCATATCCAGAGGATATAGCAGCTGGTTTCTTGTGGCACACCATGTCGGCTAGTATTTTCATTGACAAGTCGACGAACGAGCTGAGGACTACGTTGTTACCTATTTTTGTGGATTGAGAGCGTGTCGTTCATACAGCTTGGGGCACCGGGGTTCTAGCTCTCCTTTTTAAAAACCTCGGAGAGGCTTCTCGACGTGGAGCTGCACAGTTGGCCGGTTGCGTACGTCTCTTAGAGGTAGACCTTTATTATAGTTCGATTGTAATTTAAATCATTACTATACGGTGTTTAATTGTTTATAACTAATGTCTTTCTTCCTCCATACGCATGTTTGGATTTGGACGTACTTTGTATACTTCCCGGGCAACCCTAACCTCAAGGAAGGTGCAAACGACCACCTCCGGCTATCAACTTGCAAAGGGTATGTTTCTTGTCCCATTTTATTCTTATTAATTATTTTAGGGAAGTCTATGTATTTAAAATGTTTGTTTTCATTTGTAGCGTGTGGCGATGGGCAAGGCCTTTCTTCAGGAGGTTATAGAGGCAGGTGGTTTAGGGTGTTTGCGACACTTTCAACATATATATGACATACTTGCCAGTGACGTCATCCTTGTAGCTCCTCCGCTTGTAGGGGCATCACAGATGTCTTCCCAGCCCTCTAGTGCAAGCGAGACTATATTTGATAGAGAGAAGGCCAAATCATCTAGGATGGCAGAAGAGCGTACAGCAGCACAACAGGCAGCGTCTCAACCTATGCCGGTGGATCCTCCAGATTGGGCACCGAGCATGGATTCAGGTTTAGGTGTGTCCTTGGGTAGTGATTCCGGGAGTTTAGGTGTGTCCTTGGATAGTGATTCTGAGAGTTTGTAAAATATTTATTTCTAGTTTGACTTCTTTGTTCATCCATATTGGTTTTTTACATTTTGTTCGGTTATTTGCACGATTACATCCAAATAACTACAGGAAATAATACAACTCGATAATAGATTACTTCATTAAAACCATGAAATAATACATCATTACTTCATTAAATCCACACGATTACATCCAAATAACTACAGGATTGAGTTGATGTCATTGCGTTGTGCAGATTATCCCGTTGACCGCCTGAAATTTCGTAAAGGAGGGTGAGCCTACAATGACCAAGGTCGTCCCCATCGAACCTTCTGATTTGACCCTTTTTTCTGACAGCGGCACATAAATGCTTGAAATCCACAAACCCCGGTTCAATACCATATATTTATTCCTTATATGGTGTTGAAAGGAGGTTTGTGGATTTCAAGTATTTTTGTGCTGCTGCCAGAAAAAGGGTCAAATCAGAAGGTTCGATGGGGACGACCTTGGTCATTGTAGGCTCACCCTCCTGTACGATTCTTCAGGCCGTTAATGGGATAATAGCCACCAGGCAATGACTCCAACTCAATGATGTAACAATAACATTATTCATACATTTGAAGACTTATTTAATAACTAACAACAATAATGTTATTATTCATACAATTGATGACTTATCAATAAAAAACATAGTTATAACTTATTTTGTTATATCGTAACCCCAATACAATATCTTCCTCTTTAACTTCTAGTTTGAATCTGAAAGGGTCTCGCACATCTTTTTAAGCTCATCTCTTTCCCGCACCAAATCTCTGATAATCTTGGCAGCATTATCGTCGTATGGTGGATCAACCCACTTGAAGCTACGACAACCTCTCATTTCCCCATCCCGCTCCATTGGGATATAATCCTTGCATGCGAGGTACCTTCTTTTATAGGGAATGGGCCTGTCGCAAGTGTACAAAATGACCGGGAAATTGCATTGGCACATTGAACCCAGAGCCAATGAACTGTTGGACGTGTTGGACGACGAAGCCATACCCCACGATCTTGATTTCTTGGATCTGAAATACTATTTTTTGTAATCGCAATGTATACACCCTGGAAATATAAATAAAGCCAAAAATACATGAATAATATTTTTTTACCGAGAATGAAATTTGCTAAACTTGAGGATAATTTTTCTTCACCACCGAATTTGAATGGCTCCTTGGATGTGGAAGAGATGAATTTGGCTGTGGTATTTATAGGCATGCTGGACCGCACGAGGTGCAGCCCAAATAACTATTCTGGGCGACACATGGTGCAGCCCAGACATATGATTTATATCACATCTGGACGGCACCTGGTGCAGCCCAAATACACTTGGGGACGACCTTGGGCGGCACATGGTGCAGCCCACGTTACGTGTGGTTTTTGTTGGCCGCGATCGCGGCCAACAAGGCAGCGATCACGACCTCTGAAGAATTCGTTGGAGTCAAGCAAAGCCGCGATCGCTGCCTTGTTGGCCGCGATCGCGGCTTTGCCTGTCTTTGACTTCAACGAATTCTTCAGAGGCCGCGCCCGCTGCCTTGTTGGTCGTGACGCGACTTTGCTTCTTGGCATCTTAGCGAGTTCTTTCAAGGCCGCGCCCGCGGCCTCCTTTCCGCGATCGCGGTTTTTTTTTCTTTTCAATTCACCTAAAATGCAACATGTAATTGAATTTTAATATAAAATCAATTTTTTTATAATTTAATATAAAGGTTATATTTAGTAATTTAATATAAAGGATATTTTGATAATTTAATATAATTACATAATTGTAATTTAATATAAATGTAATTATGGTTTAGGGTTTAGTAATATAAAGGGTATATTTAGTAATTTTATAGTTATATAACATATGATCATATCCTATGGTTATATAACATATGATTATACCCTATTTATATCGTATAGTTATATAACATATGATCATATCCTATGGTTATATAACATATGATTATACCCTATTTATATCCTATAGTTATATAACATATGGTTATTATACCCTATAGTTATATAACATATGATTATACCCTATTTATATCCTATAGTTATATAACATATGGTTATTATACCCTATAGTTATATAACATATGATTGTATCTTATAGTTATATAACATATGATTGTATCTTATAGTTATATATCATATGATTGTATCATATCGTTATATCATATGATTGTATCATATCGTTATAACATATGATTGTATCGTATCGAAACCTCCTGGACGGCACCTAGTGTAGCACAAAGGGGTACACAAACTCAACCAACAATCCCATCTCACAGGTACCCTCGTGGACGACACCTAGTGCAGCCCAAAGGTCCCATTTTGGGCGGCACCTATTGCCGCCCAAGTAAACCACCCTGGGCTGCACTATGTGCCGCCCAAAACGGTCATATTTTGCCTGTCATGAACCCTTATAAATACACAACGAAATCATCTACCCATCCACACAATTACCACTCCATCACTTCTCACAAACTTTTCGTGTGTTCTATTTGTTCTAATGGCGCCTTTGGTTCTCAAAGTTTACCAAAATGGGCGAATCACCTACAATCGAATGATACGCCAACGAAGTGGGATGGACATGTTTTTCCATGGCTATGAAGGTGGCGAGGTCCGCATGTTGCGTATGAGGGATGTCTCGCCTGGAGAGGGGGGGAGGGGGTTATCATTAGGTTACTTGTTCATGGCGTTATTTTACAATCCAATAACCGGGGTTCGCCCTGGTCGGATTTTTTACTTTCCCTCGGGTGTGGATCCTCCCCGACTCCGTGAGGTGGTAGATGAGGAACACGTAACTAAAATTATAGCTCTTTACAGACCTGGTGTTCCTGTCACCCTTTACACCGAGGCTGCACACCCGAAACATCATATCCCAGGTCTTTTAGAAGATTCGGAATCTGAGGTGGACAACGGTAGCTCTGAGGATGGCGGGGAGACCGATTCTGATGAGAATTAGATAGCTTTTTATGATTCATGTTCAACTAGTGTACTCTTTAACGTTTATGTGTGTGTGTATTTGTTAATGATTCAAGTAATATTATTGTCTCGTATTGCATTTTCCCGAATCAACAACAATTCGAATCAAAACAAACGATTATAAACACAATATACGGTCAATCTCAATCAAACTAAGCAAATTGAAATACAATGACATATATAGAGTCAATTACAATCCAAAAAGCCTAGGTAAGTATGTCGGGTCGCCCTTGTTCCACCCGCTCCTCTACATAATTCTTGAACCTATCCTTAAAGCGCTCATGACTATCCCATCCATCAACACTTGGGTCCTTGTAAATGAACCACTGCCTCGGAGGCGGTGGAATTGGACAACGATCATCAACAAGCCAAACTTGTAAACATAAACAATAAAATTATAACAATTTATGAAATAATAAGTAAATACCAGAGAGTAGCGCTCCACGTACCGGTACGTAATGGTCTCTCTTGCCTACATGTGCTATCGCATAAACCTTTGTCGGAGGCTCAACACCCGGGCCCCCCCACAATGGAAGACATGTGTGCGGTCCAAACCATGATAAGACAACAACCGCCACTTGGTGTTCCGTGGCAAACATCAAACCAGTTGTAATATCCCTCATTTTTATAAGGGTATTTTGGTAATTTTTCCAACTCCCGTACTTCAAGTCAGATTAAATTCAGAGAAGCTCGGACATTCGGTAATATGTTTGATCTCTGTAATAATTTTTCTGAGTAATATAAAAGACAGTTGACGTGTTTTCGGGGTTAAATAGTCGTTCGTGTACGAATATATTTAACCCAAAGTTAAGATAATTAACCCAAAAGTAAAACGGACAAAAAGAGGCAAAATTGGCCTTGACCGCACCCTTGCCGCACCCGCGGTGAAGGCCAATTCTGGAGTCGGCCACCACACCCTGCCACATCCCGCGGTGAGATATTTCTGAACGTTATCTTCTTCCCTCTTCTCCTGTCAGTGGCGCCGGTTGTCAGCAAGTGGTGGTTCCCTCTTGGTCGAGGGCTTGTCACCTGCTTGTTCCCCTTCTTAGTTGGCCTATAAAAGGGAGAGAATTGTAGAGGAAGATGCACAGCTGAAACTTCATCTTCCTCCTCTGAAAATTCTTCCTCCATTGTTGCCAGATTTTCCAAGCTTTCGCCGGAGTGTCGCCGGAGTTCCCTTTGAGTGACAAAGGTCCTCTCAAGTGTTGTTTGAAGGTGCAAGGTGTGTGGAGACTAGACCACAATTGAATCAAGGCCAACGAATCGGATTTGGGTGAGTTTCTCCATGGTCGCTGCCTTCGTCCTCTACACCTGTGACCCCACCGCACCCGCGGCAAGCACCCCACCGCACCCGCGGCAAGCACCCCACCGCACCCGCGGTGGCCTATGTTCGGGTTGTGTGTTCTTGGGTGTTGTGTGTTCTTGGGTGTTGTGGTTATGTGGATATCGAATCTAACTTAGGATCTCGTTATGGGTCGTTTCTTAGAGATCTGGTATTCGAGATCTGTCCCTGAAACCCGTCATCTCTAAGCTTTGTTCAAGCTTTCGTCGGATCTAAGGCAAGTGGCGGTTCGCTCTTGCTCATCATTCCATATTTCAATTAATTATCAATTGTTTAGTTGTTAATTAATTTGGGATGATTTACTGTTTTCGTTGGGAATAGTTTTGATAACTGTTTGTGATTTTAAAAGATATTATAATAGGTTATATATCTGTTAGAACAACGCTATTATATCTGTTATTGGCCTTAATGGCTTTGATGTGATTATTATTGTGCTTTAACTGTTTAGTTAGCACGAGTATCCTTAGCATTAAAATGGTTTATTACTATGCGTTAACTGTTTAGTTAGCACAAGTATTCTTAACGTTGATGTGAATTATTACTGTGTTCGTAACTGTTTAGTTAGAACGAGTATTCGTAGGAACGCTATGTACCTTGTGGGAGTTTAGCTGTTTCTTTATAACTAGTACTTGGTGGATTTTTCCCCAGTACTCTTTCTGGTCATGACCATGCCCTTACTCAGGGTTGGTGCACTTTGCTAGTGCCAAATCTTTTGGGATTTATTCCCTCTGATATCTCTTGTGAGGAGATCTGATATCTCTTGTGAGGAGATCCGATATCTCTTGTGAGGAGATTTAAAAGCTTATAACGTGATGATCGTTTTGGAATTAAATGAGATAAGTGCCGTTGTCGCACATAATTAATATACCCTTGGGCGAGTAGAGCAGTTAGGCAATAGTGCAGCTAGGAAATCTCGTCTTGACTTTGATTACAGTAACGTTCTCTTTCCAATCTGGATTCGCTTTGAGCGGTGAGGTTGGTCGTGAAACGAAACATCAAGTCGTTTTGAACGCTTGTGTGTCATATTTATGTTCCCCAACATTTGTCATGTTTCCGATAAGACTCAACTCGTTGGAATCTTCTTTTGGGATTGATTGTTGTGAGACTCGGTCTCCAGAATCTTCTCTTGATCATGTCTTTTCATGTATTCCAGTAGAAGTATGGTGGTTGACTATCGTCATCGGTTTTAATTCGAGAAGCGATGAGTCTAACCTAATACGACTACTTCGGACCACTCTGCTTGTACCCTTGCATAGTCTTTCATTAGACTAACCAACCGTAATTGTTCTCTGCATGGTTGGCTGGTGTCATCCGTTCGATTCGGGACATCAGATAAGTTGTCGTCCTGTGAAGTCTAGAACGACTATGAAGGCAAACGGTGTTTTTGATAAGTTTATTCAGGTTGAGATCCTTGGCGGGTGATCATTGCGATCAAGACCCTTTTGTTGGTTATTTAAAGACTTCCGCTGTGTTAAATATACCTTGTATTAAGTCCTCCGCTGTATTTTTTGGTTGTCTTTCGGATTATGGATGTAATGCCGAGACAATGATTTTAAATGAAAATTATGATATTTTGTATCATAATTGTTGTTTGATGATTTATATCAACTGGTAAAGCCTTGGATGACATCGGACAGAACGTCTGAGGTCACTGGCGGTAATGCCTTCAAGGTTATATATTTGGGGGTGTTACAGATTTGGTATCAGAGCCTAAATTTTTAAAAACTGGTTGGGATTTTATAAACCATTTACTCGTTTTAAACTGAGAAATGTTTTCAAAGGCTCTGAATTTTTTTTAAATGAAATTTTTTACCGTTCATAGTCGTGCCTTCTCTTTAGTCTGATATGGAAACGAACTTCCATATTTAGAAAGACTAACTCTCTGTTCGTCACTCGTAGATTCTGAGTGCTTTCGTTTCTCTTCAAAGGGACTCGGAAGAAGCCGAGGTGGTTTCGCCATCTCTAGTAAAGGCTTGAATTCCCAGTTCCCTCGATATGATTTGAGGTTGTAGAACCTAGTAACTTGGTTTGAGTTCATCAATGACAATTACCAAGTTTGATCTATTCTAAGTTGATTTTATTACGTTAAGTATATCGGGAGGGTATTAATGTGATAAAATCCTTGGAATTTGATCGGTAAACAGATGGTGAACACGAGGAACACTATTCGTGCTGGTGCTGGGCCGAGTAATGACCCCATGCCAAACGTGAGGAATGTTGCGAACCCTGTGGAGGAACACGAGTCTGTTTCTGTAGGATCGTGATTGTTAGATAAAAACTTAAGAAACTCAGAATATCAATTCTTAGTTCCTTTCGCAGCGGAAATAAACAATCAAACAAATGACCAGTTCCTTATAGTGGAAACCTTTGATTGCCAACTAGCAATCCAGGATAAAAACCACTACCTTTCTTTCGAAAGGATTTCAAAGTCTACTTCTTGATTTCTTATCTCTTTTGGTTACAGCTTATCCTAGGAACGAACACACAGTTCCTTTGCCTTACACACAGTTAGACAATCCTAGATAACTTAACACAATCAATAATCAATCCAAGAAACAAACTTTCGCACCTAGGAACTATCACTTACAGTCACAGGAACTTAGCACTCAGCTCTTCTTCCTTGACTGGTTCCTCTTGATCTCGGTTTGCTTTGATGATCTTGTTTGGAGGTTCACACTAGATATTTGCTAATGAGTGTGAGTCGTGTTTCAATGCTTGAAGATAACCCTTGGGTTAGTCTTTCTTTTATAAAGGATTCTTCACAGCTCGATCCTCTCTAGGTTCCCACAGATTGAGCTTGCCCTAGGATGAGTGGTTCTCCTTGATCCACATTGTTCTTGGCATGTGCAAACAACCTAGGCAGTTCAGAATCTCTCTTGGTTGGTCAACTACCTCAGACGAGCCTTGCTATGTCGTTGTCCAAATACTTTCGTCTGAGGTTGAACAAGCTGGCCGCTTGGGAACTGTCTTCTGGACAGCGACGTCTCTATGTCTTGTCGCTTTCACCTTCTCTGTCCGAGGTTGAGCGTTTCTGGGTATGTTGTTGTTTTGCTCTGGGTATTGGCAGTCTTTTGGAAGCTTCGGACAATTCGATTTTAACACCTTTTGTCCGAGGTTGTGTGTCCCCAGATTTCTCGGTTTCTGGGCACACCTGGGTTCCTCTGGTTTCCTTCATCTGTCTTGTTCCTTTGGTTCCCTTGTCCTGTTTGGCTTTCTTGCCTTCGGTATATTCCTGTGGTTCCTTAAAACACATCTTTGAGATAAAACATTAGTATCATAATATTTGTCATCGTCAAAAGTAGAGAAACTGAGGAAAGGAACTCTCAGGGGAACCTAAGTTCCAGAGTTCCGTTTCCTAACAATTTCCCCCTTTTTGATGATGACAAATACAAGGAACCTGGCAACATAATAGGACTTTGAATTTTATGAGACCAGTTGAGATTAAGGGAGTTACAACATTACAAATTAATGATAGAACATTCAATGGTTGCAAATTCCCCATAAGCAAATGAACGAGTTTATTTCAAATTCCCCCTTAGAATTAGAACTAGTTCAGGGTTCCTATTAGTTCAGTAGTCTCCAAAGTTCAAGGTTCCTATCCTTTTCTTCCCCCTTTTGACATCATCGAAAAGATTAAGTACAAGTTAAGAACATGATATCCAAGTGAATATGCAATTGCATCAAGCCAAAAAAAATCATAATGAGAACATTAAGGCAAAGACAAATTGATCATTGGAACGATTCCAAATATAGTCATTAAAGCTTCATTGATCATTGTTCAAAACACTTATACCACAACATAACGACTGACAACAGACAACACAAACAGCAAATAGCAAGGAAGACAACAAAAGCAATCTTAAGAAAGACAACAAAAGGGATAGAAGAGGGGAGTAGGATCCTAAGGGAAACTACTAGCTCGATGTGGCGTTGCAGCATTGGGAACCTAGAACAAGCGTTCCTATGGCGTAGTAGCGGCCTCCTCTTCTGCATCCTTGTCGTCGGTTCCTACATTTTGGCCCGCGGCCTGATGAGCACTGATTGCACCTTGCCAATCCTTCTGCAGAACTTCAACCAGACTCTCGACAGCAGAACTGATACGCCCCAACTCTCTTACTTGATCATGGATGGCGACCGTGTTGGCAGTCGAGCCTTCCAAGATAGCTTTTTCAATACGATCCAACGCAAGGAGGATCGCAGAGGAGTCTGAAGAGGGGGGTTGCTGAGGGTGGGAACTAGAATGGCCCTGGGAACTCGCCTTTTCCTTAGGCAGGATTTCTTCTGTTTCAGCAGGGTTGGGTTGTTGTTCCTTAGATTTCAGCTTCCGAACTGTGTGCATGGTAAGACATTTGTTGTAGGCAGTCTCGGGTGAGTCTTCTGGGTACTGATTGAGGTTGGAGAGTAGCTTCTTGATGATGTGAGGGAAGGGTAAAGCATGGGAGTCATGGGATGCACAGAATTGCATGTGAGCCAGCACAATACGGGGAAGATCCGACTGAACACCGGAGAGCACCTTGTCCATGTAGACGGCGTCGGTGATGAGGACTTCGTTCCTGTGCTCTTGCCTGGGAACCAAGTTGCGAGTGATCCAGAAATGCAGTAGCCGGTTTGCGATGGAGAGATCCTTCGTCTCCAAAGATGAGGGGGATGCGCCATCATAAATTTTCTTCACTATTGCTCCTTTGGACTTGAACCCTTTTCCTTTAGGCCATCCCTTCTTCTGAGGCAGAATGCCAAACCCAGACATTGGCTCGATCCTTAGAGCAGACGCGATCAAGTTGGCAGACAAGGGATAGCTGGTTCCCTTCCAGATAAGAATGGCGTCGTGACAGGGAGAGTTCTCCTTCTGGGGTACAAACTCCATAGATTGGTAAAACATCCGGACAACCTCGTCGGAAGCAGAGAAAGGCTCGCATAGTATCTTGTCCCACCCTTGGAACTGCAACAGAGAGTGGAACTCATCCAAAGCTTCTCTATAGAGTTCCTCATCCTCTTCTTCTAACTCCTGGGTCCAGAATTCTCTGCCGATAATGAGAGGTTTTAGGATCTTCCTTTTGGAGAAGGAAGAGGAGGCAGAGAGGGTGGTGGTTTTGGCCTTTTTTGTGGATTTGGTTTCATAGGGAACAATGACTTGGGAGCTTCTCTTCCTCTGTTGCATTCTTGTGGCGACAGAGGGGCCTGGGTTGGAAGTTTTGGATTTGAGGCTAATCGGGGAAGGCTCGGGGCTAAGGATCTCTTGAAGGGATTTATCCGGAGAGGAATCATGCGACCCGCCTTCAGAAACTGATTTTGTGACTGATTCTGAAGCCAAAGTGATGGCTTGCTCCTCTTCTTTGGGCATGGTTGGATCCTCTTCCACCTTTTCCTTATCCTTTGGTGGTTTCTCAAGCTTCTCTTCTGGTTTCTCTGCAGGTTTCGCCACGGGGTTTTCTTTGGGGAGGGATTTTGAAGAAGTGGAGGCAGAAACATACTTGGAGGAGGAGGCTTTAGCCTTCTTTTCGCGAAATGCTTGAAGAAAAGCAGCCTCCTCTTCATCCATAACAACGATTGGGTTAGGGTTGGCCATTTGAGAGGAGCTTAAGAAGATTGCTGTGTGAAGAGAAAGAGAGGTAGAAGATCAGAGAGATGGAGAGCTTGTGTGATCAACTCGGAGCAACTGAGCACCTCTTTAAGGGCGTTGAAGATCTGGGATGGCCAAGAGCTGAGGTGACCGTTGAAGCAAATCCAGCCGTTGAGAAGATCAAGGCAAATCCGAAGCATTGAAGAAAGTTGCAGCTTTTCGGAACGGCTAACTTAAATTCAAAATTTGACCCATTCAGAGAAGAGGGAGGTCTGCCACTGATAAGACGTGCCTTATCCCTGCCAATATGCCATAAATAGCGTCTAGGAGAGCCAAGCGAGCCGTTGGAGAGACGCTACGTTATGGTTCCTTTCTGGCGACATTTTCAGCGAGCTAGAGGAATGTATGGGAACCTTTGGTGTGGGTTAAAATAAAGGAACCAAAAACAGTACGTTTCCATACAAGGAATCAGGATAGGCCATTTATCGCATTGCACAATAATTCTCAGAGAGGGTTTAGAGATGGATCATAGAGAATTAAATTGAGCAATGAGGCAAGGGTAGGTCTTAGTACACAATCATCATCTCGGCTTGTAATGTTGGGTTAGAAATATGATCAGATTGTGACTTTTGGGCCATAAAAAAAAAATTGAACAATGAGGAGTTAAAAAAGTAATGAGGACCAAAAGGAAACGAACCAGAAAAAATTATCTAAGCCCTTTTAAGAAACCATTATGACAAGAAGGGTTTGTGGCAAAAGATATAACACAAGGACATCAAGACTCAACAAGTTAAATATTTTAAACTAGTCAATCAGGGGAACTGGAAAGAATTCTCAGAACTAAGGTCACTACTGAGTAATAGGAATCATTCCTAGTTCCAATCTGAGGTTCTCGAAAGGAGCTCTATTCAATGCCTTGGTGAATATATCTGCAATTTGATCTTCAGTTCTACAAAATTTCATAATGATGTTTCCCTTCTCAACATGATCTCTAAGAAAATGATGTCTAATGTCAATATGCTTGGTCCTAGTATGATGCACAATATTCTTAGAAATGTTTATGGGACTAGTGTTATCACAAAGAATAGTGAGAGGGCCATAAGACATACCAAATTCCGCGAGTTGTTGCTTTAGCCAGAGAAGTTGGGAACAACAAGAGGCAGCCGTAATGTACTCGGATTCTGTGGTGGAGAGAGAGACTGAAACTTGTTTCTTTGATCCCCATGACACAAGGCAAGGGCTTAGGAACTGTGCCATTCCAGAAGTGCTCTTCCTATCCACCAAGTATCCGGCATAATCAACATCAGTGAAACCCATGAGCTCAAAGGGACATTCTTTGGGGTACCAAATGCAGATATCGTCAGTTCCTTTGAGGTATCGAAGTATTCTCTTCACAGCGGCCAAGTGGGTTTCTCTTGGACAAGATTGGAACCTAGCACACAAGCCAACATCAAAGACAATGTCTGGTCGACTAGCGGTTAGGTACATGAGTGAGCCTATCATACCTCTATAGAGCTTCTCCTCCACTAGAGGACTCGAATGGTCCTTATCCAGATGGGCAATGGTGGATATGGGAGTGGAGAGAGACTTGCATGAATCCATTTTGAACTTCTTCAGTAGTTCCCTGACATACTTCTGTTGGTGGATTTGAATACCATCTTCCTTTTGAGTGATTTGTAATCTGAGGAAGAAAGTGAGTTCCCCAATCGGAGCGGTATGAAGATGAAAGAGGGTGTCGTACATTTAAGTGGCTCGATCCATCGTATGACGAGAATACTGCCAAGGTTATCAGAGATCTGGTGAAGGAAAGAAATAAGCTTCAAGAACTGTGCGACACCCTTTCCGATAAATGTTGGAAGTTAAAGAGAACGATATATTATTGGGGTTATGATATAACGAAATGATGTTGTTTGATTATGTAATTTTACAAATGTATAAATTACAATGTTATGATTGTATAAGTTTAATGTCTTTTTATATTGTATTCCAATTTTAAGTATGTAATTTTACGTATGGATTACTCTTAAACACACCAAAGCAATAATAATCAGCAAATAATCAAGCTAAATAACATCAAATTTCATATTGTATTACAATTCACACTAAACTCTAATACGCCACATAATCTGGATTCTTGCCGGCTGCAATGCGACATTCCCTAAACTCTTGCAATTTCAAAGCATATAATGTTTCCCACCAAAGGATGTTCGGATCACAATGTCTTCGCCACGCATCCGTCACGGGTGGTAATGGAGACTCGTTAATGAGCGTCACCTATTGGAATACAAAAACAAAACCCAATTAGCATACACAATATTGCAAATGAAACATCTAGGTACAAGTAGAGATACAAAACATTACCGGTATCCAGTGGTTGTGACACCCTACGTGTGCTATCCCCACAGAATTTATGGGAGGTGCGAAGCTTGATCTAGACGCCTGTATTGGTAAGCACAATGAAGAGTGCTCAGATATGACGACGATAGCAACATTATACATCGTTGCAAACACTAAACCCATGAATGGTATGTCAAGCCAATAATCCGCGCCACAAGGGGTATTAACATAGTTAATTTGAACCATTAGATCGTCCCATGACCCTGGTCTTGCATAAGCTCGTATCGGCTCCCACATTTGTCGGTTAACACGCAACTCATTTGCCATCGCGCTACGGATCAAGGGATACTGACCCTCACTCATCCCCATAAGCACAGCCAAAGACCGATAGCCACAATGTCCGTCTGAACGTACTTCCTTAGCACCGTTAATGTACCCAAACCAGAAGTAATCGATATTCCGAACCCCAAAGTCCACCCCAAAATGAATCATGGGTTCCTCAGGCCATTCCGACTTACGGACTCCCACATCGGCGTCCTCAAATTGTGATTCTTCTGGTTGCGGTTGGGATTGCATGTCCTCAGCGTCGAGCACCACAATACTTGGTTGCTTTCTGGGACGGCCTGGCCCGCTCGCCTTCTCCTTTGCCTTTCCTTGTGCCTTTGCCTTCTCAGACTTCAGTAAGTCTTCTCTTACGTGCTCATGCAGACTCTTTTCCCTAGTCGGCGACCCCTTTGCCTTGTTCTTCGCACCACTTGGCCTTCCCTTGGAACGTATGCCCGTTGGCTCCATAAATGTACTCTGTTCCGAATGCTCCAAGGCCATGTACAACTCACTCATTTGCCATAACGTGGCTTGGGTCAAAGTACGGCTTTGCAATTTCGACCACATCTCACGCAATCTCAACTCTGGAATGGAAATAGCTACACCGTCATCACCAAGCGCACATGTTGTTGGATCGTTTTCCCAATGCAAGTCCTTCCAGAAGTCGTGAATGTCGTCTGGAGTGAGAGTTGTCTTTGTAATGATGGCTTTTGCAATATCGTGGACGCACGGCAACCCAAGGCAGTCTCTCACCCAATGATCATCGCATACTTCTGAATACTCATCCTTCACTAGCTGATTATACATGGCCAACAACAAATCAAAACACTTATCCGACACTCTGCAAAATAGCCCTGAAAATACCATTCGAGCAAGCTCTGGAAACCCTGGGTCGTTGAACTCCATTGGTCGTGTAGACAGTGACTTATTCATGGTCGCTTTTATCGTGTCTATTTGAAGAAGGATTGCACGGTGGATCCTTACGATCACTCTGTTAAAGCCGCCTCTGCTGGACCCTACAATATCTTTCAACACACGATGCATCCCCTCAACCCTATCAAAACAATAAAATTGTACTCAGGGTACAACATTCATATCGAATACTAAATTATTCTAACTACACAATGTTCAAATTATACCTGTTTGAAGTTCGTGTGAAGAAGTGAAGGGTGTCATCCGTCCAGGCTCTTACTATACTTTCCTTGTAAGGAGTCAGTCATTCTCTCTCGACATATCCAACAAGGCCGCTCTTCCACGACTTCCTCAATGCTCTGAGCCTCTCCTCGTACCTTTCCTCTGTGGTCGAGCAAAATAGTCCCCAACACTGGTTTGTAAACGTATCGACCTTGGCACTATCTTTTATAACCTTATCCGCATGTGCCTTGATGTTGTTTCTAATATGGACCCAACACAAGAGCTGCCTAACCGGGGAGTCTTTGAATACTACCTTAATAGCTTTCATGAGAGCCTTTTCACAATCGGTCATGATAGCATTGGGCATAACTCCTAACTGCTGATACAAGTTCCGAAGGGCAGTCAATATCCACTGGTAATGGGAAAACTTCTCTGCTTTTGTGAATGCGTACGTAATGTTGAACGTCTTGTGAGTGCTGGTAAAACCAACAATCTCCACCAAAGGCATATCATACCTATTACCAGTGGACATTAATACTTGTCAATATAACTAATTAAACAAGAGCACATACAAAATTAACTGTTATTAAATGGTTTTACATACTTGTTTGTTTTGTATGTGGCGTCAATGATCACCACGTATGGGAACTTCTTCAACAAGCGTAGCGACTCCGGGTGAGCAAAAAACAGGATCTCTACCTCTTGCCCTTTCTTATTATTCCTAAGAGGATAAAAAAGATACCCGTTCTCTTTCAAAAAAGTCAGAGACCACTGGGTAATCGTCAATTCCCCACGATCCTCGTACTAAAGCTTCTACAAACAGTTTGCAACCTGCTTCATTGATGTCACATTTTCCGGAAAGTGTTTCCTCAAGTTCGAAACAATCTCTTTCGGAGTCTTCCGACCATCACCCCATTTCCTAGCCATGACCTCCTCCTCTTGTGTCATTCGACCCATGAATGCATTCCCATGAAAGCTAGCATAAAGCTTGTGGTTGTGGGTGCCATGTATAACATCCAAGACCCATTTTTCAGTAAGGGATCATGTCTTCTTGTGGAAACGACACCCGTATAGCTCGAATTTACAACCACACTTCTTCGATCTACGCTTTCGAATTCTTTCAACCGACAACTCTGGATTTTGTACATTAACTTTAGGCCTCCCAGATCTCGGCTCACCATATCTATCGCATGTCAAATTAACCACGTACGCATTTGAAGTACGTTTTACCAAAACTATCATCAGCTCTTTTGCTTTAGCTCTAGCCCATTCAAGCATTTCATTCTTACTCCCCCACTCTAGGACAATACGAAAATAATCTCCATAATCTTCCCCCTATAATTAATTGTTATTTAATAATTATTATACTTTCTACAATTATAACTACAAATACATCAATTTAGCAAAGACATTAATAATTCATAATACAATCCACGAATTTTATGTGCAACTATGTAAACTACTACTTCATACCTAATATCATACAAAATTAATTATATACGATATTTTTCGTATGTCACTCGAAATTATTTGTTATATTACATCATAACTACTTCATACAAAACTAGGACATGATTCATTACTCAAATTAAAATGAAATCAACACTAACCGTGCAAGAATCGCCGCTCGAATCACAATTGTCTCCTTCGTCATCGGAACCCGAAGACTCGTTCACTTCGTCTACTTCTTCATCTTCTAGTGCTTGTACCCAATTACATTCCTCACTTTCATGATTATAATACTTCATATTGAGTGCGTTGGTGTGCAAGAGAATAGTATCAATTTCTTCGGGTATATATAGGCTGAAATGGGTTGGGAAAAATTAGACCCTTTGGTGCGTTAAGGCTTGTCGCACCAACGGTCTGATTTTTTCTAGTCGTTGGCAGTTTGAATTCATCAATTTGTGCGTTAACGCTTAACGCACATGAACAGTATCATGCGTTAAGTCTTATCGCACCAGTTCTGAATATTTTTACAACTTTCGGACTGTTTTGTCCCTTGTACGTTAAGACTTAACGCACCAAAGTGTACGTTAAGTCTTAACGCACCAAACAGTGTGCATTTAGACACTGTTTGGTGTGTATATATACAGACCCACAAACTAATATATATGCCCCTCGATTGATATACGGCAACAAATCGCGCACTCCCAATTTTTCAACCTCGTACTCCATCCTGGGCTGCACTAGGTGTCGCCCAAAAAAGGCCCAAAAAAATGGTCTGAGTCCTGGGCGGCACCTAGTGCAGCCTAGAAAAAACCGGGTTTTCGAAAACCCGGTTCAGAAGTTGAGCTGCACCTATTGCCGCCCATATTTTTTTATCGAACCCGGTTTAGGAGTTTTATATTATTTTTAAAAAAATAGATTTTTTTTCAACTCGGTTTAACTGTGGGCGGCAATTATTGCCGCCCAAAATTGATTTCAAAATTTGAACGTGGGCGGCAATAGGTGACGCCCAGCTTTGACAGGGCAAAAAAATCGATCTTGGCGGTATTTATTGCCGTCGAGATCGTCTTCTCCGAGAGAGTTGAAAGGCGAGATTCCGACGAAAATTTTGTTTCAAGAAAAGAGAGTTGACAGGGAGGTGAGAACATGGCGGATTCCGGCAAAATTGTATCCATTGACGAGGCTGAGATATGGGCTGAGGTTGCACGAGAGGAGAGAGAGATGGCGGCGGCGGGAGATCTTGGCGGCGCTGAGACACTGGACTCGACGGTGGACTCAGCGGCGGCTTTCCGGCTTAGTCGGGGCGGAGGAGAGTCGTCGCCAGGGCAGAGCAGTGTCGCCATCGGGGCAGAAGAGGAGAGTTCTGGGCTGCACGAGGTGGTGTCCAGATCCGGGGACAATGAGGGATCTGGGCTGCACGAGGTGCCGCCCAGATCCGGGGACGATGAAGGATCTGGGTTGCACGAGATGCCGCCCAGATCCGGGGGCGATGATGTTGGCGGTGCCGGAGGCAGTGTCGTTTCGGGCGAGGAGGTTGCCGGCGACGAGGAGGATAGATTGCCGGCTTGGACCGAGGAGGTGGATATCGGGGCAGACAATGCTTTCGACGTCGCTCTAGCGGTTGCTATGGAGGCGGTGGATGAGTTGGCCGGAAATCCTGTTCGTCAAAAGCGGAAATATGAACGGAGGCCGACCGAAAAGGTATGTTTTATCATTAGTTTTAATTTGTTAAATGTAATTTCTTTAATAAATTTTGTACTGTAATTGTAGGTTTTTAGAGTTAGTTTTTGTTGTATTTAATCATAATTAAAAATGACATTATAGGTAATTGGCTCAATTTTGTTGTTAAATAAGATTAAATATTATGTATAAAAAAACGATTAGTAATTTATTTATAATAGTTGTTTAGATTTATATTGCATAGATTGCCCTAATGAAAATGAAAATATTTAATATATTGATTTTATAAAGAAAATAATTTTCTTTAACAATTGCTAAGGTATATGTAACTAAAAGTTATTATAAATATATAAAATAATAGTAAAATGAAAATAGTTATATTTCTTGTGGCAAAATAGAATGTATTGGGTAAAATCAAACGGTCGGATCGAGACAGTCGCCCTACTACTGTATCTGCTCGCAAGAGGAGGGTTGTGGGTGTATCGCAGGACACGGAGGTGCTTAGTGAGGACGATGTTGGTCCCGTCTGTTCAGATGAGGAGGATGCCCCTACCAATACAGCTACTGAGGATCCATACTTTACTACCGACCCTTCTACTATCCTTGAGGATCCAGACTTTACTACCAGCCTACCAAAGCAGGATCCACGAGAGCAGCAACCACCTCAGGAGGATTCACGAGAGCAGCAACCACCTTTGGAGGACCCACCTCAGCAGAACCCACCTCAGGAGGACCCACCTCAGCAGGACCCACCTCTGCATATTCCTTCTGTGTTGAGGAACTTTGATACGCACATTGCAGAGCTGATATGGAGGAAGGCGTTATTGGACCCTCCAGAGGACGTTGTTAGGACTTTGAGGGTTCAGACACGCCCTACACAGTTTGCGTTTTGGAGGGATCGTATGCCTAGAGGGGTCCCTGAGGAGGGTTCCTGGTTTTGGATTGCTCAGCAGACGGGGTTGACCGGTTTGCTCGATTTTTAGTTCGGCAATGCTGATCACACCCTCATTTCAGCGTTTGTTGAGCGATGGCATCCAGAGACGAACACCTTCCACTTTCCCCTTGGCGAGATAGGTCCTACGCTACATGACGTTATGATGATTCTAGGGCTGCCGATTGAGGGATTTGAGGTGATGTCACCATGGACCGGTCAGGATAGCGAGTTGGCTGAGTGTGCGGCGTTGTTCGAATATATGTTTGGCATTGATTCGGAGTACAATTTAGATGAGGATGATGCTGACATGGTCTGTGACCTTAGGAAGGGCTGGATCAAGCAATTTCAGCTAGGGAGGCATGTGTTGAGGATGATTGAGGAGGGTGCATATCCAGAGGATATAGCAGCTGGTTTCTTGTGGCACACCATGTCGGCTAGTATTTTCATTGACAAGTCGACGAACGAGCTGAGGACTACGTTGTTACCTCTTTTTGTGGATTGAGAGCATGTCGTTCATACAGCTTGGGGCACCGGGGTTCCAGCTCTCCTTTTTAGAAACCTCAGAGAGGCTTCTCGACGTGGAGCTGCACAGTTGGCCGGTTGCGTACGTCTCTTAGAGGTAGACCTTTATTATAGTTCGATTGTAATTTAAATCATTACTATACGGTGTTTAATTGTTTATAACTAATGTCTTTCTTCCTCCATACGCATGTTTGGATTTGGACGTACTTTGTATACTTCCCGGGCAACCCTAACCTCAAGGAAGGTGCAGACGACGACCTTCGACGCGCTGCACGATATTGCATTGGCCGGACCCCTGTCCGTTTAAGTCGCAACCAGTTACACTATAGATGGATACTGGACGAGTATAGGCCAGAGGATGTACGTATTCTTATTCCATTTTAATATACTATAAGATAGGCTTAATGAATTAATATATGTTTTGTATTTTGGGGTTAATTGCAGATACGGTGGATGCCGTATGAGGGTCTTGATTTCCGAGGTGCTCATAGGGCCTTCACGTATCGAGGGACTATTCTTTTTCTCGGTGTAGAGGAGCCCTACATGCCGAATAGGCTTACCCGACAGTTCGGTTATCGACAGAGCATGCCCCTCGATATCATAGAGCCTCGGGTTGCAGTGCGTCCTCATGATTTTAAGGGGACGAGGCAATACCAATTGTACTTTGACCCGCATTGGCACAAGTGGGACCAGCTTGAGCATCAACTTTGCCCCTACATCTTGACGAGTCCTCTTGCCACGATGGCTTGAGATGTCCACGACGCATACCTGGACTGGTATCTACAGGTGTCGCATCCTTACGTGAGTCTGAATGCGCCAGTCCAGCCTCGTATTTGTAGAGGCCCACCTCCGGCTATCAACTTGCAAAGGCTATGTTTCTTGTCCCATTTTATTCTTATTAATTATTTTAGGGAAGTCTATGTATTTAAAATGTTTGTTTTCATTTGCAGCGTGTGGCGATGGGCAAGGCCTTTCTTCAGGAGGTTATAGAGGCAGGTGGTTTAGGGTGTTTGCGACACTTTCAACATATATATGACATACTTGCCAGTGACGTCATCCTTGTAGCTCCTCTGCTTGTAGGGGCATCACAGATGTCTTCCCAGCCCTCTAGTGCAGGCGAGACTATATTTGATAGAGAGAAGGCCAAATCATCTAGGATGGCAGAAGAGCGTGCAGCAGCACAACAGGCAGCGTCTCAACCTATGCCGGTGGATCCTCCAGATTGGGCACCGAGCATGGATTCAGGTTTAGGTGTGTCCTTGGGTAGTGATTCTGAGAGTTTAGGTGTGTCCTTGGATAGTGATTCTGAGAGTTTGTAAAATATTTATTTCTAGTTTGACTTCTTTGTTCATCCATATTGGTTTTTTTACATTTCGTTCGGTTATTTGCACGATTACATCCAAATAACTACAGGAAATAATACAACTCGATAATAGATTACTTCATTAAAACCATGAAATAATACATCATTACTTCATTAAATCCACACGATTACATCCAAATAACTACAGGATTGAGTTGGTGTCATTGCGTTGTGCAGATTATCCCGTTGACCGCCTGAAAAATCGTAAAGGAGGGTGAGCCTACAATGACCAAGGTCGTCCCCATCGAACCTTCTGATTTGACCCTTTTTTCTGACAGCGGCACATAAATGCTTGAAATCCACAAACCCCGGTTCAATACCATATATTTATTCCTTATATGGTGTTGAAAGGAGGTTTGTGGATTGCAAGTATTTTTGTGCTGCTGCCAGAAAAAGGGTCAAATCAGAAGGTTCGATGGGGACGACCTTGGTCATTGTAGGCTCACCCTCCTGTACGATTCTTCAGGCCGTTAACGGGATAATAGCCACCAGGCAATGACTCCAACTCAATGCTGTAACAATAACATTATTCATACATTTGAAGACTTATTTAATAACTAACAATAATAATGTTATTATTCATACAATTGACGACTTATCAATAAAAAACATAGTTATAACTTATTTTGTTATATCGTAACCCCAATAAAATATCTTCCTCTTTAACTTCTAGTTTGAATCTGAAAGGGTCTCGCACATCTTTTTAAGCTCATCTCTTTCCCGCACCAAATCTCTGATAATCTTGGCAGCATTATCGTCGTATGGTGGATCAACCCACTTGAAGCTACGACAACCTCTCATTTCCCCATCCCGCTCCATTGGGATATAATCCTTGCATGCGAGGTACCTTCTTTTATAGGGAATGGGCTTGTCGCAAGTGTACAAAATGACCGGGAAATTGCATTGGCACATTGAACCCAGAGCCAATGAACTGTTGGACGTGTTGGACGACGAAGCCATACCCCACGATCTTGATTTCTTGGATCTGAAATACTATTTTTTTTAATCGCAATGTATACACCCTGGAAATATAAATAAAGCCAAAAATACATGAATAATATTTTTTTACCGAGAATGAAATTTGCTAAACTTGAGGATAATTTTTCTTCACCACCGAATTTGAATGGCTCCTTGGATGTGGAAGAGATGAATTTGGCTGTGGTATTTATAGGCATGCTGGACGGCACGAGGTGCAGCCCAAATAACTATTCTGGGCGACACATGGTGCAGCGCAGACATATGATTTATATCACATCTGGACGGCACCTGGTGCAGCCCAACTACACTTGGGGACGACCTTGGGCGGCACATGGTGCAGCCCACGTTACGTGTGGTTTTTGTTGGCCGCGATCGCGGCCAACAAGGCAGCGATCACGACCTCTGAAGAATTCGTTGGAGTCAAGCAAAGCCGCGATCGCTGCCTTGTTGGCCGCGATCGCGGCTTTGCCTGTCTTTGACTTCAACGAATTCTTCAGAGGCCGCGCCCGCTGCCTTGTTGGTCGTGACGCGACTTTGCTTCTTGGCATCTTAGCGAGTTCTTTCAAGGCCGCGCCCGCGGCCTCCTTTCCGCGATCGCGGTTTTTTTTTCTTTTCAATTCACCTAAAATGCAACATGTAATTGAATTTTAATATAAAATCAATTTTTTTATAATTTAATATAAAGGTTATATTTAGTAATTTAATATAAAGGATATTTTGATAATTTAATATAATTACATAATTGTAATTTAATATAAATGTAATTATGGTTTAGGGTTTAGTAATATAAAGGGTATATTTAGTAATTTTATAGTTATATAACATATGATCATATCCTATGGTTATGTAACATATGATTATACCCTATTTATATCGTATAGTTATATAACATATGATCATATCCTATGGTTATATAACATATGATTATACCCTATTTATATCCTATAGTTATATAACATATGGTTATTATACCCTATAGTTATATAACATATGATTATACCCTATTTATATCCTATAGTTATATAACATATGGTTATTATACCCTATAGTTATATAACATATGATTGTATCTTATAGTTATATAACATATGATTGTATCTTATAGTTATATATCATATGATTGTATCATATCGTTATATCATATGATTGTATCATATCGTTATAACATATGATTGTATCGTATCGAAACCTCCTGGACGGCACCTAGTGTAGCACAAAGGGGTACACAAACTCAACCAACAATCCCATCTCACAGGTACCCTCGTGGACGACACCTAGTGCAGCCCAAAGGTCCCATTTTGGGCGGCACCTGTTGCCGCCCAAGTAAACCACCCTGGGCTGCACTATGTGCCGCCCAAAACGGTCATATTTTGCCTGTCATGAACCCTTATAAATACACAACGAAATCATCTACCCATCCACACAATTACCACTCCATCACTTCTCACAAACTTTTCGTGTGTTCTATTTGTTCTAATGGCGCCGTTGGTTCTCGAAGTTTACCAAAATGGGCGAATCACCTACAATCGAATGATACGCCAACGAAGTGGGATGGACATGTTTTTCCATGGCTACGAAGGTGGCGAGGTCCGCATGTTGTGTATGAGGGATGTCTCGCCTGGAGAGGGGGGGTGGGGGTTATCATTAGGTTACTTGTTCATGGCGTTATTTTACAATCCAATAACCGGGGTTCGCCCTGGTCGGATTTTTTACTTTCCATCGGGTGTGGATCCTCCCCGACTCCGTGAGGTGGTAGATGAGGAACACGTAGCTAAAATTATAGCTCTTTACATACCTGGTGTTCCTGTCACCCTTTACACCGAGGCTGCACACCCGAAACATCATATCCCAGGTCTTTTAGAAGATCCGGAATCTGAGGTGGACAACGGTAGCTCTGAGGATGGCGGGGAGACCGATTCTGATGAGAATTAGATAGCTTTTTATGATTCATGTTCAACTAGTGTACGCTTTAACGTTTATGTGTGTGTGTATTTGTTAATGATTCAAGTAATATTATTGTCTCGTATTGCATTTTCCCGAATCAACAACAATTCGAATCAAAACAAACGATTATAAACACAATATACGGTCAATCTCAATCAAACTAAGAAAATTGAAATACAATGACATATATAGAGTCAATTACAATCCAAAAAGCCTAGGTAAGTATGTCGGGTCGCCCTTGTTCCACCCGCTCCTCTACATAATTCTTGAACCTATCCTTAAAGCGCTCATGACTATCCCATCCATCAACACTTGGGTCCTTGTAAATGAACCACTGCCTCAGAGGCGGTGGAATTGGACAACGATCATCAACAAGCCAAACTTGTAAACATAAACAATAAAATTATAACAATTTATGAAATAATAAGTAAATACCAGAGAGTAGCGCTCCACGTACCGGTACGTAATGGTCTCTCTTGCCTACATGTTCTATCGCATAAACCTTTGTCGGAGGCTCAGCACCCGGGGCCCCCCACAATGGAAGACATGTGTGCGGTCCAAACCATGATAAGACAACAACCGCCACTTGGTGTTCCGTGGCAAACATCAAACCAGTTGTAATATCCCTCATTTTTATAAGGGTATTTTGGTAATTTTTCCAACTCCCGTACTTCAAGTCAGATTAAATTCAGAGAAGCTCGGACATTCGGTAATATGTTTGATCTCTGTAATAATTTTTCTGAGTAATATAAAATACAGTTGACGTGTTTTCGGGGTTAAATAGTCGTTCGTGTACGAATATATTTAACCCAGGATTAAGATAATTAACCCAAAAGTAAAACGGACAAAAAGAGGCAAAATTGGCCTTGACCGCACCCTTGCCGCACCCGCGGTGAAGGCCAATTCTGGAGTCGGCCACCACACCCTGCCGCACCCCGCGGTGAGATATTTCTGAACGTTATCTTCTTCCCTCTTCTCCTGTCAGTGGCGCCGGTTGTCAGCAAGTGGCGGTTCCCTCTTGGTCGAGGGCTTGTCACCTGCTTGTTCCCCTCCTTAGTTGGCCTATAAAAGGGAGAGAATTGTAGAGGAAGATGCACAGCTGAAACTTCATCTTCCTCCTCTGAAAATTCTTCCTCCATTGTTGCCGGATTTTCCAAGCTTTCGCTGGAGTGTCGCCGGAGTTTCGCCGGAGTTCCCTTTGAGTGACAAAGGTCATCTCAAGTGTTGTTTGAAGGTGCAAGGTGTGTGGAGACTAGACCACAATTGAATCAAGGCCAACGAATCGGATTTGGGTGAGTTTCTCCATGGTCGCTGCCTTCGTCCTCTGCACCTGTGACCCCACCGCACCCGCGGCAAGCGCCTCACCGCACCCGCGGTGGCCTGTGTTCGGGTTGTGTGTTCTTGGGTGTTGTGGTTATGTGGATATCGAATCTAACTTAGGATCTCGTTATGGGTCGTTTCTTAGAGATCTGGTATTCAAGATCTGTCCCTGAAACCCGTCATCTCTAAGCTTTGTTCAAGCTTTCGTCGGATCTAAGGCAAGTGGCGGTTCGCTCTTGCTCATCATTCCATATTTCAATTAATTATCAATTGTTTAGTTGTTAATTAATTTGGGATGATTTACTGTTTTCGTTGGGAACAGTTTTGATAACTGTTTGTGATTTTAAAAGATATTATAATAGGTTATATATCTGTTAGAACAACGCTATTATATCTGTTATTGGCCTTAATGGCTTTGATGTGATTATTATTGTGCTTTAACTGTTTAGTTAGCACGAGTATCCTTAGCATTAAAATGGTTTATTACTGTGCGTTAACTGTTTAGTTAGCACAAGTATTCTTAACGTTGATGTGAATTATTATTGTGTTCGTAACTGTTTAGTTAGAACGAGCATTCGTAGGAACGCTATGTACCTTGTGGGAGTTTAGCTGTTTCTTTATAACTAGTACTTGGTGGATTTTTCCCCAGTACTCTTTCTGGTCATGACCATGCCCTTACTCAGGGTTGGTGCACTTTGCTAGTGCCAAATCTTTTGGGATTTATTCCCTCTGATATCTCTTGTGAGGAGATCTGATATCTCTTGTGAGGAGATCCGATATCTCTTGTGAGGAGATCCGATATCTCTTGTGAAGAGATTTAAAAGCTTATAACGTGATGATCGTTTTGGAATTAAATGAGATAAGTGCCGTTGTCGCACATAATTAATATACCCTTGGGCGAGTAGAGCAGCTAGGAAATCTCGTCTTGACTTTGATTACAGTAACGTTCTCTTTCCAATCTAGATTCGCTTTGAGCGGTGAGGTTGGTCGTGAACCGAAACATCAAATCGTTTTGAACGCTTGTGTGTCATATTTATGTTCCCCAACATTTGTCATGTTTCCGATAAGACTCAACTCGTTGGAATCTTCTTTTGGGATTGATTGCTGTGAGACTCGGTCTCCAGAATCTTCTCTTGATCATGTCTTTTCATGTATTCCAGTAGAAGTATGGTGGTTGACTATCGTCATCGGTTTTAATTCGAGAAGCGATGAGTCTAACCTAATACGACTAGCGCTCCACGTACCGGTACGTAATGGTCTCTCTTGCCTACATGTTCTATCGCATAAACCTTTGTCGGAGGCTCAGCACCCAGGGCCCCCCCACAATGGAAGACATGTGTGCGGTCCAAACCATGATAAGACAACAACCGCCACTTGGTGTTCCGTGGCAAACATCAAACCAGTTGTAATATCCCTCATTTTTATAAGGGTATTTTGGTAATTTTTCCAACTCCCGTACTTCAAGTCAGATTAAATTCAGAGAAGCTCGGACATTCGGTAATATGTTTGATCTCTGTAATAATTTTTCTGAGTAATATAAAAGACAGTTGACGTGTTTTCGGGGTTAAATAGTCGTTCGTGTACGAATATATTTAACCCAGGATTAAGATAATTAACCCAAAAGTAAAACGGACAAAAAGAGGCAAAATTGGCCTTGACCGCACCCTTGCCGCACCCGCGGTGAAGGCCAATTCTGGAGTCGGCCACCACACCCTGCCGCACCCCGCGGTGAGATATTTCTGAACGTTATCTTCTTCCCTCTTCTCCTGTCAGTGGCGCCGGTTGTCAGCAAGTGGCGGTTCCCTCTTGGTCGAGGGCTTGTCACCTGCTTGTTCCCCTCCTTAGTTGGCCTATAAAAGGGAGAGAATTGTAGAGGAAGATGCACAGCTGAAACTTCATCTTCCTCCTCTGAAAATTCTTCCTCCATTGTTGCCGGATTTTCCAAGCTTTCGCTGGAGTGTCGTCGGAGTTTCGCCGGAGTTCCCTTTGAGTGACAAAGGTCATCTCAAGTGTTGTTTGAAGGTGCAAGGTGTGTGGAGACTAGACCACAATTGAATCAAGGCCAACGAATCGGATTTGGGTGAGTTTCTCCATGGTCGCTGCCTTCGTCCTCTGCACCTGTGACCCCACCGCACCCGCGGCAAGCGCCTCACCGCACCCGCGGTGGCCTGTGTTCGGGTTGTGTGTTCTTGGGTGTTGTGGTTATGTGGATATCAAATCTAACTTAGGATCTCGTTATGGGTCGTTTCTTAGAGATCTGGTATTCAAGATCTGTCCCTGAAACCCGTCATCTCTAAGCTTTGTTCAAGCTTTCGTTGGATCTAAGGCAAGTGGCGGTTCGCTCTTGCTCATCATTCCATATTTCAATTAATTATCAATTGTTTAGTTGTTAATTAATTTGGGATGATTTACTGTTTTCGTTGGGAACAGTTTTGATAACTGTTTGTGATTTTAAAAGATATTATAATAGGTTATATATCTGTTAGAACAACGCTATTATATCTGTTATTGGCCTTAATGGCTTTGATGTGATTATTATTGTGCTTTAACTGTTTAGTTAGCACGAGTATCCTTAGCATTAAAATGGTTTATTACTGTGCGTTAACTGTTTAGTTAGCACAAGTATTCTTAACGTTGATGTGAATTATTATTGTGTTCGTAACTGTTTAGTTAGAACGAGCATTCGTAGGAACGCTATGTACCTTGTGGGAGTTTAGCTGTTTCTTTATAACTAGTACTTGGTGGATTTTTCCCCAGTACTCTTTCTGGTCATGACCATGCCCTTACTCAGGGTTGGTGCACTTTGCTAGTGCCAAATCTTTTGGGATTTATTCCCTCTGATATCTCTTGTGAGGAGATCTGATATCTCTTGTGAGGAGATCCGATATCTCTTGTGAGGAGATCCGATATCTCTTGTGAAGAGATTTAAAAGCTTATAACGTGATGATCGTTTTGGAATTAAATGAGATAAGTGCCGTTGTCGCACATAATTAATATACCCTTGGGCGAGTAGAGCAGCTAGGAAATCTCGTCTTGACTTTGATTACAATAACGTTCTCTTTCCAATCTAGATTCGCTTTGAGCGGTGAGGTTGGTCGTGAACCGAAACATCAAATCGTTTTGAACGCTTGTGTGTCATATTTATGTTCCCCAACATTTGTCATGTTTCCGATAAGACTCAACTCGTTGGAATCTTCTTTTGGGATTGATTGCTGTGAGACTCGGTCTCCAGAATCTTCTCTTGATCATGTCTTTTCATGTATTCCAGTAGAAGTATGGTGGTTGACTATCGTCATCGGTTTTAATTCGAGAAGCGATGAGTCTAACCTAATACGACTACTTCGGACCACTCTGCTTGTACCCTTGCATAGTCTTTCATTAGACTAACCAACCGTAATTGTTCTCTGCATGGTTGGCTGGTGTCATCCGTTCGATTCGGCACATCAGATAAGTTGTCGTCCTGTGAAGTCTAGAACGACTATGAAGGCAAACGGTGTTTTTGATAAGTTTATTCAGGTTGAGATCCTTGGCGGGTGATCATTGCGATCAAGACCCTTTTGTTGGTTATTTAAAGACTTTCGCTGTGTTAAGTATACCTTGTATTAAGTCCTCCGCTGTATTTTTGGTTGTCTTTCGGATTATGGATGTAATGCCGAGACAATGATTTTAAATGAAAATTATGATATTTTGTATCATAATTGTTGTTTGATGATTTATATCAACTGGTAAAGCCTTGGATGACATCGGACAGAACGTCTGAGGTCACTGGCGGTAATGCCTTCAAGGTTATATATTTGGGGGTGTTACAGATTTGGTATCAGAGCCTAAATTTTTAAAAACGGGTTGGGATTTTATAAACCATTTACTCGTTTTAAACTGAGAAATGTTTTCAAAGGCTCTGAATTTTTTTTAAATGAAATTTTTTACCGTTCATAGTCGTGCCTTCTCTTTAGTCTGATATGGAAACGAACTTCCATATTTAGAAAGACTAACTCTCTGTTCGTCACTCGTAGATTCTGAGTGCTTTCGTTTCTCTTCAAAGGGACTCGGAAGAAGCCGAGGTGGTTTCGCCATCTCTAGTAAAGGCTTGAATTCCCAGTTCCCTCGATATGATTTGAGGTTGTAGAACCTAGTAACTTGGTTTGAGTTCATCAATGACAATTACCAAGTTTGATCTATTCTAAGTTGATTTTATTACGTTAAGTATATCGGGAGGGTATTAATGTGATAAAATCCTTGGAATTTGATCGGTAAACAGATGGTGAACACGAGGAACACTATTCGTGCTGGTGCTGGGCCGAGTAATGACCCCATGCCAAACGTGAGGAATGTTGCGAACCCTGTGGTGGAACACGAGTCTGTTTCTGTAGGATCGTGATTGTTAGATAAAAACTTAAGAAACTCAGAATATCAATTCTCAGTTCCTTTCGCAGCGGAAATAAACAATCAAACAAATGACCAGTTCCTTATAGTGGAAACCTTTGATTACCAACTAGCAATCCAGGATAAAAACCACTACCTTTCTTTCGAAAGGATTTCAAAGTCTACTTCTTGATTTCTTATCTCTTTTGGTTACAGCTTATCCTAGGAACGAACACACAGTTCCTTTGCCTTACACACAGTTAGACAATCCTAGATAACTTAACACAATCAATAATCAATCCAAGAAATAGACTTTCGCACCTAGGAACTATCACTTACAGTCACAGGAACTTAGCACTCAGCTCTTCTTCCTTGACTGGTTCCTCTTGATCTCGGTTTGCTTTGATGATCTTGTTTGGAGGTTCACACTAGATATTTGCTAATGAGTGTGAGTCGTGTTTCAATGCTTGAAGATAACCCTTGGGTTAGTCTTCCTTTTATAGAGGATTCTTCGCAGCTCGATCCTCTCTAGGTTCCCACAGATTGAGCTTGTCCTAGGATGAGTGGTTCTCCTTGATCCACGTTGTTCTTGGCATGTGCAAACAACCTAGGCAGCTCAGAATCTCTCTTGGTTGGTCAACTACCTCAGACGAGCCTTGCTATGTCGTTGTCTAAATACTTTCGTCTGAGGTTGAACAAGCTGGCCGCTTGGGAACTGTCTTCTGGACAGCGACGTCTCTATGTCCTGTCGCTTTCACCTTCTCTGTCCGAGGTTGAGCGTTTCTGGGTATGTTGTTGTTTTGCTCTGGGTATTGGCAGTCTTTTGGAAGCTTCGGACAAGTCGATTTTAACACCTTTTGTCCGAGGTTGTGTGTCCCCAGATTTCTCGGTTTCTGGGCACACCTGGGTTCCTCTGGTTTCCTTCATCTGTCTTGTTCCTTTGGTTCCCTTGTCCTGTTTGGCTTTCTTGCCTTCGGTATATTCATGTGGTTCCTTAAAACACATCTTTGAGATAAAACATTAGTATCATAATATTTGTCATCGTCAAACGTAGAGAAACTGAGGAAAGGAACTCTCAGGGGAACCTAAGTTCCAGAGTTCCGTTTCCTAACAATTTCCCCCTTTTTGATGATGACAAATACAAGGAACCTGGCAACATAATAGGACTTTGAATTTCATGAGACCAGTTGAGATTAAGGGAGTTACAACATTACAAATTAATGATAGAACATTCAATGGTTGCAAATTCCCCCTAAGCAAATGAACGAGTTTATTTCAAATTCCCCCTTAGAAGTAGAACTAGTTCAGGGTTCCTATTAGTTCAGTAGTCTCCAAAGTTCAAGGTTCCTATCCTTTTCTTCCCCCTTTTGACATCATCGAAAAGATTAAGTACTAGTTAAGAGCAGGATGTCCAAGTGAATATACAATTGCATCAAACCCATAGCAGAAACATAATGGAAACTTTAAGGCAAAAAACAGATTGATCATTGGAATGAAACCAAAAGATAATCATTAGAGCTTAAACTGAACATTGTTCAAAGACGGGTAAGACCAACCACAAAACAACATAAACAACAACCAACAAGGACCAACAATAGGACAACAAACGACAAAGATAACAACAAAAGCAATCTTAGGAGGGACAACAAGTGGATAGACGAGGGGAGTAGGATCCTAAGGGAAACTACTAGCACGTTGTGGTGGTACAACACTGGGAACCAGAACAAGCGTTCCTATGGCATAGCAGCGGCCTCCTTGTCTTCAGCTTTGTCGTCAGTTCCTACGTTTTGGCTCGTGGCCTGATGAGCACTGATTGCACCTTGCCAATCCTTCTGAAGGACTTCTATTAGATCCACAATAGCAGAACTTATGCGCCCCAACTCTTTTACTTGATCATGGAGGGCGACCGGTCGGCAGTCAAGCCTTCCATGATTGCCTTTTCAATACGATCCAGAGCAGCAAGGATCGCAGAGGAGTCTAAAGAGGGGTTGAGCTGTGGTCGGGAACTAGAAGGGTCCTGGGAACTCGTGTAGGATCGTGATTGTTAGATAAAAACTTAAGGAACTCAGAATAACGATTCTCAGTTCCTTTCGCAGCGGAAATAAACAATCAAGCAAAAGACAAGTTCCTTATAGTGGAAACCTTTGATTGCCAACTAGCAATCCAGGATAAAAACCACTACCTTTCTTTCGAAAGGATTTCAAAGTCTACTTCTTGATTTCTTATCTCTTTTGGTTACAGCTTATCCTAGGAACGTACACACAGTTCCTTTGCCTTACACACAGTTAGACAATCCTAGATAACTTAACACAATCAATAATTAATCCAAGAAACAGACTTTCGCACCTAGGAACTATCACTTACAGTCACAGGAACTTAGCACTCAGCTCTTCTTCCTTGACTAGTTCCTCTTGATCTCGGTTTGCTTTGATGATCTTTGTTTGGAGGTTCACACTAGATATTTGCTAATGAGTGTGAGTTCTTGTTTTTGTGCTTGAAGATAACCCTTGGGTTAGTCTTCCTTTTATAGAGGATTTTTCGCAGCTCGATCCTCTCTTGGTTCCCACGGATTGAGCTTGCCCTAGGATTAGTGGTTCTCCTTGATCCACGTTGTTCTTGGCATGTGCAAACAACCTAGGCAGCTCAGAATCTCTCTTGGTTGGTCAACTACCTCAGACGAGCCTTGTGGTGTCGTTGTCAAAACGCTTTCGTCCGAGGTTGAGTAAGCTGGCCGCTTGGGAACCGTCTGTTGGACAGCGACATCTTCATGTGCTGTCGCTTTCATCGTCTCTGTCCGAGGTAGAGGTTCTCTAGGCATCTTGTTCTTTAGCTCTTGGACCTTGGCAGACTTTTGGAAGCTTCGGACAAGTCGTTTTTGACGCCTTTTGTCCGAGGTTGTGTGTTCCCAGATTTCTCAGGAATCGCAATGTCGCAAACTCTATTTCTGGGCACACCTGGGTTCCTCTGGATTCCTTCAGCTGTCTTGTTCCTTTGGTTCCCTTGTTCTGTTTGGCTTTCCTGCCTTAGGTATTTTCCTGTGGTTCCTTAAAACACATCTTTGAGATAAAACATTAGTATCATAATATTTGTCATCTTCAAAAGTAGAGAAACTGAGGAACGGAACTCTCAGGGGAACCTAAGTTCCAGAGTTCCGTTTCCTAACAATTTCCCCCTTTTTGATGATGACAAATACAAGGAACCTTACAACATAATAGGACTTTGAATCTTATGATACCATATTGAGATAACGGAATTTACAACATTACAGATTAGTGATAGAACATTCAATGGTTGCAAATTCCCCCTAAGCAAGTGAACAAGTTTATTTCAAATTCCCCTTTAGAAATAGAACTAGTTCAGAGTTCCTATTAATTCAGTAGTCTCCAAAGTTCAAGGTTCCTATCCTTTTCTTCCCCCTTTTGACATCATCGAAAAGATTAAGTACAAGTTAAGAACATGATATCCAAGTGAATATGCAATTGCATCAAGCCAAAAAAAATCATAATGAGAACGTTAAGGCAAAGACAAATTGATCATTGGAACGATTCCAAATATAGTCATTAAATCTTCATTGATCATTGTTCAAAACACTTATACCACAACATAACAACTGACAACAGACAACACAAACAGCAAATAGCAAGGAAGACAACAAAAGCAATCTTAAGAAAGACAACAAAAGGGATAGAAGAGGGGAGTAGGATCCTAAGGGAAACTACTAGCTCGTTGTGGCGTTGCAGCACTGGGAACCTAGAACAAGCGTTCCTATGGCGTAGTAGCGGCCTCCTCTTCTGCATCCTTGTCGTCGGTTCCTATATTTTGGCTCGCGGCCTGATGAGCACTGATTGCACCTTGCCAATCCTTCTGTAGAACTTCCACCAGACTCTCGACAGCAGAACTGATACGCCCCAACTCTCTTACTTGATCATGGATGGCGACCGTGTTGGCAGTCGAGCCTTCCAAGATAGCTTTTTCAATACGATCCAACGCAAGGAGGATCGCAGAGGAGTCTGAAGAGGGGGGTTGCTGAGGGTGGGAACTAGAACGGCCCTGGGAACTCGCCTTTTCCTTAGGCAGGATTTCTTCTGTTTCATCAGGGTTGGGTTGTTGTTCCTTAGATTTCAGCTTCCGAACTGTGTGCATGGTAAGACATTTGCTGTAGGCAGTCTCGGGTGAGTCTTCTGGGTACTGTTTGAGGTTGGAGAGTAGCTTCTTGATGATGTGAGGGAAGGGTAAAGCATGGGAGTCATGGGATGCACAGAATTGCATGTGAGCCAGCACAATACGGGAAAGATCCAACTGAACACCGGAGAGCACCTTGTCCATGTAGACGGCGTCGGTGATGAGGACTTCGTTCCTGTGCTCTTGCCTGGGAACCAAGTTACGAGTGATCCAGAAATACAGTAGCCGGTTTGCGATGGAGAGATCCTTCGTCTCCAAAGATGAGGGGGATACGCCATCATAAATTTTCTTCACTATTGCTCCTTTGGACTTGAACCCTTTTCCTTTAGGCCATCCCTTCTTCTGAGGCAGAATGCCAAACCCAGACCTTGGCTCGATCCTTAGAGCAGACGCGATCAAGTTGGCAGACAAGGGATAGCTGGTTCCCTTCCAGATAAGAATGGCGTCGTGACAGGGAGAGTTCTCCTTCTGGGGTACAAACTCCATAGATTGGTAAAACATCCGGACAACCTCGTCGGAAGCAGAGAAAGGCTCGCACAGTATCTCGTCCCACCCTTGGAACTGCAAGAGAGAGTGGAACTCATCCAAAGCTTCTCCATAGAGTTCCTCATCCTCTTCTTCTAACTCCTGGGTCCAGAATTCTCTGCCGATAATGAGAGGTTTTAGGATCTTCCTTTTGGAGAAGGAAGAGGAGGCAGAGAGGGTGGTGGTTTTGGCCGTTTTTGTGGATTTGGTTTCATAGGGAATAATGGCTTGGGAGCTTCTCTTCCTCTGTTGCATTCTTGTGGCGACAGAGGGGCCTGGGTTGGAAGTTTTGGATTTGAGGCTAATCGGGGAAGGCTCGGGGCTAAGGATCTCTTGAAGGGATTTATCCGGAGAGGAATCATGTGACCCGCCTTCAGAAACTGATTTTGTGACTGATTCTGAAGCCAAAGTGATGGCTTGCTCCTCTTCTTTGGGCATGGTTGGATCCTCTTCCACCTTTTCCTTATCCTTTGGTGGTTTCTCAAGCTTCTCTTCTGGTTTCTCTGTAGGTTTCGCCATGGGGTTTTCTTTGGGGAGGGATTTTGAAGAAGTGGAGGCAGAAACAGGCTTGGAGGAGGAGGCTTTAGCCTTCTTTTCGTGAAATGCTTGAAGAAAAGCAGCCTCCTCTTCATCCATAACAACGATTGGGTTAGGGTTGGCCATTTGAGAGGAGCTTAAGAAGATTGCTGTGTGAAGAGAAAGAGAGGTAGAAGATCAGAGAGATAGAGAGCTTGTGTGATCAACTCGAAGCAACTTAGCACCTCTTTAAGGGCGTTGAAGATCTGGGATGGCCAAGAGCTGAGGTGACCGTTGAAGCAAATCCAGCCGTTGAGAAGATCAAGGCAAATCCGAAGCATTGAAGAAAGTTGCAGCTTTTCGGAACGGCTAACTTAAATTCAAAATTTCACCCATTCAGAGAAGAGGGAGGTATGCCACTGATAAGACATGCCTTATCCCTGCCAATATGCCATAAATAGCGTCTGGGAGAGCCAAGCGAGCCGTTGGAGAGACGCTACATTCTGGTTCATTTCTGGCGACATTTTCAGCGAGCTAGAGGAATGTATGAGAACCTTTGGTGTGGGTTAAAATAAAGGAACCAAAAACAGTACGTTTCCATACAAGGAATCAGGGTAGGCCATTTATCGCATTGCACAATAATTCTCAGAGAGGGTTTAGAGATGGATCATAGAGAATTAAATTGAGCAATGAGGCAAGGGTAGGTCTTAGTACACAATCATCATCTCGGCTTGTCATGATGGGTTAGAAATATGATCAGATTGTGACTTTTGGGCCATAAAAAACATTTTGAACAATGAGGAGTTAAAAAAGTAATGAGGACCAAAAGGAAACGAATCAGAAAAATTTATCTAAGCCCTTTTAAGAAAAACCATTATGACAAGAAGGGTTTGTGATAAAAGATATAACACAAGGACATCAAGACTCAATAAGTTAAATATTTTAAACTAGTCAATCAGGGGAACTGGAAAGAATTCTCAGAACTAAGGTCACTACTGAGTAATAGGAATCATTCCTAGTTCCAATCTGAGGTTCTCGAAAGGAGCTCTATTCAATGCCTTGGTGAATATATCTGTAATTTGATCTTCAGTTCTACAAAATTTCATAATGATGTTTCCCTTCTCAACATGATCTCTAAGAAAATGATGTCTAATGTCAATATGCTTGGTCCTAGTATGATGCACAGGATTCTTAGAAATGTTTATGGCACTAGTGTTATCACAAAGAATAGTGAGAGGGCCATAAGACATACCAAAGTCCGCGAGTTGTTGCTTTAGCCAGAGAAGTTGGGAACAACAAGAGGCAGCCGCAATGTACTCGGATTATGTGGTGGAGAGAGAGACTGAAACTTGTTTCTTTGATCCCCATGACACAAGGCAAGGGCCTAGGAACTGTGCCATTCCAGAAGTGCTCTTCCTATCCACCAAGTATCTGGCATAATCAGCATCAGTGAAACCCATGAGCTCAAAGGGACATTCTTTGGGGTACCAAATGTAGAGATCGTCAGTTCCTTTGAGGTATCGAAGTATTCTCTTCACAGCGGCCAAGTGGGTTTCTCTTGGACAAGATTGGAACCTAGCACACAAGCCAACAGCAAAGACAATGTCTGGTCGACTAGCGGTTAGGTACATGAGTGAGCCTATCATACCTCTATAGAGCTTCTCCTCCACTAGAGGACTCGAATGGTCCTTATCCAGATGGGCAATGGTGGATATGGGAGTGGAGAGAGGCTTGCATGAATCCATTTTGAACTTCTTCAGTAGTTCCCTGACATACTTCTGTTGGTGGATTTGAATACCATCTTCCTTTTGAGTGATTTGTAATCCGAGGAAGAAAGTGAGTTCCCCAATTAGACTCATTTCAAATTCACTGCTCATCAAGTCTTTGAACTTGTCTACAAAGGACAGGTTAGTGGAACCAAAAATGATATCATCAACATAGATTTGAACCACTAAGATGTTACCTTCTTCTTCTAGGATGAAAAGGGTCTTATCAATAATTCCACGCCTGTAGCCGTTTGAAAGTAGGAACTGGGCAAGACGATCATACCATGCTCTGGGAGCTTGCTTGAGGCCATACAATGCCTTGTCTAGGAAGTAGACATGATCTGGATGATCGTCGTCTTCGAAACCAGGAGGTTGCTTGACATAGACTTCTTCTTGAAGAATTCCATTGAGGAAGGTTGTCTTCACATCTATTTGGAACAACTTGAACCCTTTGTGAGATGCGAAGGCAATCAACAACCTTATTGCTTCGATCCTTGCCACTGGAGCATAGGTTTCTTCATAGTCAATTCCTTCTTGTTGATTGTATCCTTGAGCCACAAGTCTTGCTTTGTTCCTTATCACAGCTCCTGTATCATCTAGCTTGTTTCTGAAAACCCATCTGGTTCCTATGATGTGCTTATCCTTGGGGCGAGGAGCTAGATGCCAGACTTTGTTCCTTTCAAATTGATGAAGTTCTTCTTGCATGGCTTGGATCCAGTCCGCATCCTTCAGTGCCTCACTTATGTTCTTTGGTTCCACAATAGACAAAAAGGCATTAAAGGCAAAGAAAGTTAGATGTTCGTACCTGACTGGACGCTTGACGACTCTTCTTTCTCTGTTGGAAGCCAAAGTATTTGATGTGTAGACATTCTGAGTTGAGCATTCAGCTTCCTGGTTGAGGTCACCTTCTCCATTGAAGAACGTGTGGGAAGATGAATCATTGAGGTCTCCACAGATGTTGTCGTCATGCTCATGGTTTCCAGAAATGGATTGTTGTTCATTATCCATGGGAACTGGTGGAGGAGCCATTGGAGGGTTCCGAGCAGCAGGACAGGAACTGGGTGGAGTGACATCTTCATCTGGAACTTCCTGATATGACTTGGGAAACGGGTCTTCAAAGGAATTGGTGGTGTTCTGCACAATCTTTCCAAGTGATTTTTCATTAAAAATAACATGAACACTTTCTTCTACCTTTTTAGTCCTTTTGTTGAAGACTTTGTATGCCTTGCTGCCTGAGGCATATCCAATGAAGATTCCTTCATCACTTCTTGGGTCAAACTTTCCAAGATTGTCCTTCCCATTGTTGTGTACAAAGCACTTGCATCCGAACACCCTTAGATGAGAAATGTTGGGAACTCTTCCTCTTAGGAGTTCATAGGGTGTCTTCTCTGTGATAGGGCGAAGCATGGCTCTGTTGATGATGTAGCATGCTGTGTTAATCGCCTCAGCCCAAAAGGATTGGGAGAGTCCACTTGAGATCAACATAGTTCGAGCCATGTCTTCCAAGGTCCTATTCTTTCTCTCCACTACTCCATTCTGTTGAGGAGTGTATGGTGCAGAGAAGTTGTGATCAATGTCATGCTCACTGCAAAAGGTTAGAAATTCTCCATTTTCGAATTCGGTACCATGGTCAGACCGAATAGCATTAAGTGAACAATCAAGGGATTTTTCTAACAAGGGAACCAGGTCTTTAAAGCGATCAATGACTTCTCTTTTAGATTTAATGAAAATGGTCCAAGTAAAGCGAGAGAAGTCATCGACAATAACAAAAATATACTTGTTCCCTCCTAGGCTTTGAACTCTCATGGGTCCACAAAGATCCATGTGGATGAGCTCAAGAGGCCTTGAGGTGCTTACCATGTTTTGGGATTTGAAGGAACTACGAGCCTGTTTTCCTTTTACACAGTCAGAGCATGGTTCCTTAGATGTGCCACTCAGCTTTGACAATCCTCTGACTAGTTCCTTTGAGTGTAGCTTTTGAATCAGCTTAGTGCTAGCATGACCGAGGCGTTGGTGCCACAACTCAGCTTGGTCATTCACGGTTTAGAGACACAGTTTCTCCTTGGGGACGAAGGATGGATCAACAATGTAAACATTGTTGAATCTCTTTCCTTTTAGGATGATTTGTCCCGAGGAGTCAAGAACTGAGCATTCGTTTGATCTAAATCTGACTTCATTGTCTCCTTGATCACACAGCTGTGACACACTTATTAGATCAAAACCAAGACTATCAACAAGGTGAACTTTGTTTACCTGAATGTGATCGTTGAGTTTCACAGTTCCTATTCCACAGATTTTCCCTTTGCTTTTGTCTCCAAAGGATATGTTCCCTCCTTGGAGAAGTTGAAGAGAGGTCATTTGATTTCTTTTTCCGGTCATATGGCATGAGCAACCACTGTCAATGTACCATAGTTGGGGTTGCCTCTCTTCTTTCTGCACACAAGGGAACTAAGATTTCTGAACCCAGCGAAGCTTGGCTTTACTGGGGGGATTAGCATTCCGAGTTTGTGAATAACCAGGGAACTGGTTCCTTTCATGGTAATGAGTACTTTTCTCCTTTTCAAAGTTCCTTTTCTTAGCACAATCAGTGTTGTAATGACCATTCTTACCACAGTAGGTACACAAACGATTGTAAACAACATGTCCATATTTTCCTTTTCCTGGCCTAAAAGGTTTTTCAGTTTTCCTTTTGTTAAAATCAACATTGTTTCTAACCTTGCTATGGGCCATGTCAATATATTTTTTGTGAGCAAAGGAATTGGTGAACCATTGGTTTTCAGGAACCATCTTTTCTTTTCCCTTTGGTTCATTCTTAGGACTTTGAGAACCTTCATTGAGACGTTTGGCAACCTCAGCCTTGTTCTCAAGGACCATGATCTTCTCTGATAGGAATTGATTCATATCACGAGAAGTGGCCAGAGCAATACTGAGGTTCTCATTCATCTCAACAAGTTCTCGCCTAGCATTTTCTTCTTCAACATCATTGTTCCCTTTATTATTGACATATCCTATTCCATGGCGTTGTCTCACAAAAACAGTTTGATTTATCATTTTTTCATTAATGGAATCAGTGAGAATGTCTAACCTATCAATTATGGATTGAAGCGTGTCATTTCCAGGTGGGTTAGCATGCAAGGGAACTTTGACAGAGTCTATGCTAGTTTCATCACAAGATTTGCAAATTTTAAGGTGACTAGCATGCACATTCCTAATATCAATGAGTTTGGAGTGAGTTTCAGCTAGGTCTTTCTCAGTTTCATCAAGTTTCTTACTCCAAACAGAATTCTCGACAGTCAAGCAAGCAATTTCATCTTCACAGTCATCTAGTTTATGTTGAAGGGAACTGGTTTCCTTTCCTAGTTTCTTTATGATCTTAAGAAGTTGTTTCTTATCACAATCAACTAGGGATTTTAAGAGATCGTCAGAAGTTACCTCAAGGTCTTCTGAGTCGCTTGAGTCTCCTTTTTCCATGAGACATCTCCCTCCAGAGAAGCCACTCAGATCCAGTTCCTCATCTGAGTCTTCTCCCCATGATGCTACGAGAGCCTTCTTTCTTTGAGGTCTTTCCTCTTCCTTGGACTCTTCTTTGTTGGGACAGTTCTTAGCGTAGTGTCCCTTCTCCTTGCACTCATAACAGGAGACTTCCTTGAGATCTCTTCTTGGTCCATTGTGAGAGGAACTGCCCTTTTGGAACCTTCCCTTCACAATGAATTTTTTGATGTTCTTTGTGAAGAGGGCTGTTAGTTCGTCCTCCTCTTCTTCAAGGTCTGAGTTCTCTTCCTCCATCTCGAGCCTAGAGAAGGCTTTGGAGATCTTGAGGGCGATTCCTTTCTCTAGTTTCTTATCGGCATTGGCTTTAGTGTGCTCTCCTTCTTCAACTTCCAGTTTCCCTATGACTTGGGTCAAGGGAAGGGATTGGATGCCTGGAGTGTTCTTCATGATTCCCTTGAGAAGGGTGAACTTGGAGTTGAGTCCATTGATAATCACCAAGGACTTGGAGACTTCATCAAGATCAACTCCCGCCGCCGTCAACTTTCCAATTAATCTGTTGAAGCGAGAGTAGTACTCTGAGATGGTCTCAGTTTCCATCATTTTGAAGGTGTGGTATTCTCCTTCCAAAGCAAACTTTCTGCTTTGCTTTAGTTCCTCACTTCCTTCATGCATCTCCTTGAGAGGTTTCCACATCTCCTTGGCTGTCTTGATGCCTATGACTTTGTCCATGTCCTCTCTGTCCAATCCATTGAGGATGAACTGTCTTGCCTTGGCATTCTTCTCCATGATGACATAATGTTCTGATTTCCAGTCTTCTTCCTTCATGGTAAGATCGACGTGGCCATCTCCATTTTGGACTATCCTCCAACATTGGTAGTCGTTGGTCTTGATATGGCTTTCCATGCACTTTTCCCACCATGTTTCTTCTCCTTTCTTGCGAAGGTGTGGCTTGTTGGTGGAGATTCCTAGCTCAAACTTGCTTGGTTGAGACATGATCTGCAAACTTATCAAAGATCTAGAGCTTTTCCTGCTCTGATACCAATTGTAGGATCGTGATTGTTAGATAAAAACTTAAGGAACTCAGAATAACGATTCTCAGTTCCTTTCGCAACGGAAATAAACAATCAAGCAAAAGACAAGTTCCTTATAATGGAAACCTTTGATTGCCAACTAGCAATCCAGGATAAAAACCACTACCTTTCTTTCGAAAGGATTTCAAAGTCTACTTCTTGATTTCTTATCTCTTTTGGTTACAGCTTATCCTAGGAACGAACACACAGTTCCTTTGCCTTACACACAGTTAGACAATCCTAGATAACTTAACACAATCAATAATTAATCCAAGAAACAGACTTTCGCACCTAGGAACTATCACTTACAGTCACAGGAACTTAGCACTCAGCTCTTCTTCCTTGACTGGTTCCTCTTGATCTCGGTTTGCTTCGATGACCTTTGTTTGGAGGTTCACACTAGATATTTGCTAATGAGTGTGAGTTCTTGTTTTTGTGCTTGAAGATTACCCTTGGGTTAGTCTTCCTTTAATAGAGGATTCTTCGCAGCTCGATCCTCTCTTGGTTCCCACGGATTGAGCTTGCCCTAGGATTAGTGGTTCTCCTTGATCCACGTTGTTCTTGGCATGTGCAAACAACCTAGGCAGCTCAGAATCTCTCTTGGTTGGTCAACTACCTCAGACGAGCCTTGTGGTGTCGTTGTCAAAACGCTTTCGTCCGAGGTTGAGTAAGCTGGCCGCTTGGGAACCGTCTGTTGGACAGCGACGTCTTCATGTGTTGTTGCTTTCATCGTCTCTGTCCGAGGTAGAGGTTCTCTAGGCATCTTGTTCTTTAGCTCTTGGACCTTGGCAGACTTTTGGAAGCTTCGGACAAGTCGTTTTCGACACCTTTTGCCCGAGGTTGTGTGTCCCCAGATTTCTCGGAAATCGCAATGTCGCAAGCTCTATTTCTGGGCACACCTAGGTTCCTCTGGATTCCTTAAGCTGTCTTGTTCCTTTGGTTCCCTTGTTCTGTTTGGCTTTCCTGCCTTAGGTAATTTCCTGTGGTTCCTTAAAACACATCTTTGAGATAAAACATTAGTATCATAATATTTGTCATCTTCAAAAGTAAAGAAATTGAGGAACGGAACTCTCAGGGGAACCTAAGTTCCAGAGTTCCGTTTCCTAACAGAGAGCTTGTGTGATCAACTCAGAGCAACTGAGCACCTCTTTTAAGGGCGTTTAAGATCTGGGATGGCCAAGAGCTGAGGTGACCGTTGAAGCAAATCCAGCCGTTGAGAAGATCAAGGCAAATCCGAAGCATTGAAGAAAGTTGCAGCTTTTCGGAACGGCTATCTTAAATTCAAAATTTGACCCTTCAGAGAAGAGGGAAGTCTGCCACTGATGAGACATGCCTTATCCCTGCCAATATGCCATAAATAGCGTCTGGGAGAGCCAAGCGAGCCGTTGGAGAGACGCTACGTTCTGGTTCCTTTCTGGCGACATTTTCAGCGAGCTAGAGGAATGTATGAGAACCTTTGGTGTGGGTTAAAACAAAGGAACCAAAAACAGTACGTTCCCATACAAGGAATCAGAGTAGGCCATTTATCGCATTGCACAATAATTCTCAGAGAGGGTTTAGAGATGGATCATAGAGAATTAAATTGAGCAATGAGGCAAGGGTAGGTCTTAGTACACAATCATCATCTCGGCTTATAATGTTGGGTTAGAAATATGATCAGATTGTGACTTTTGGGCCATCAAAAAATTTGAACAATGAGGAGTTGAAAAAGTAATGAGGACCAAAAGGAAACGAACCAGAAAAATTTATCTAAGCCCTTTTAAGAAACCATTATGACAAGAAGGGTTTGGGGCAAAAGATATAACACAAGGACATCAAGACTCAACAAGTTAAATATCTTAAACTAATCAATCAGGGGAACTGGAAAGAATTCTCAGAACTAAGGTCACTACTGAGTAATAGGAATCATTCCTAGTTCCAATCTGAGGTTCTCGAAAGGAACTCTATTCAATGCCTTGGTGAATATATCTGTAATTTGATATTCAGTTCTACAAAATTTCATAATGATGTTTCCCTTCTCAACATGATCTCTAAGAAAATGATGTCTAATGTCAATATGCTTGGTCCTAGTATGATGCACAGGATTCTTAGAAATTTTTATGACACTAGTGTTATCACAAAGAATAGTGAGAGGGCCATAAGACATACCAAAGCCCGCGAGTTGTTGCTTTAGCCAGAGAAGTTGGGAACAACAAGAGGCAGCCGCAATGTACTCGGATTCTATGGTGGAGAGAGAGACTGAAACTTGTTTCTTTGATCCCCATGACACAAGGCAAGGGCCTAGGAAATGTGCCATTCCAGAAGTGTTCTTCCTATCCACCAAGTATCCGGCATAATCAGCATCAGTGAAACCCATGAGCTCAAAGGGACATTCTTTGGGGTACCAAATGCAGAGATCGTCAGTTCCTTTGAGGTATCGAAGTATTCTCTTCACAGCGGCCAAGTGGGTTTCTCTTGGACAAGATTGGAACCTAGCACACAAGCCAACAACAAAGACAATGTCTGGTCGACTAGCGGTTAGGTACATGAGTGAGCCTATCATACCTCTATAGAGCTTCTCCTCCACTAGAGGACTCGAATGGTCCTTATCCAGATGGGCAATGGTGGATATGGGAGTGGAGAGAGGCTTGCATGAATCCATTTTGAACTTCTTCAGTAGTTCCCTGACATACTTCTGTTGGTGGATTTGAATACCATCTTCCTTTTGAGTGATTTGTAATCCGAGGAAGAAAGTGAGTTCCCCAATTAGACTCATTTCAAATTCACTGCTCATCAAGTCTTTGAACTTGTCTACAAGGGACAGGTTAGTGGAACCAAAAATGATATCATCAACATAGATTTGAACCACTAAGATGTTACCTTCTTCTTCTAGGATGAAGAGGGTCTTATCAATAATTCCACGCCTGTAGCCGTTTGAAAGTAGAAACTGGGCAATACGATCATACCATGCTCTGGGAGCTTGCTTGAGGCCATACAATGCCTTGTCTAGGAAGTAGACATGATCTGGATGATCGTCGTCTTCGAAACCAGGAGGTTGCTTGACATAGACTTCTTCTTGAAGAATTCCATTGAGGAAGGCTATCTTCACATCCATTTGGAACAACTTGAACCCTTTGTGAGATGCGAAGGCAATCAACAACCTTATTGCTTCGATCCTTGCCACTGGAGCATATGTTTCATCATAGTCAATTCCTTATTGTTGATTGTATCATTGAGCCACAAGTCTTGCTTTGTTCCTTATCACAACTCCGGTATCATCTAGCTTGTTTCTGAAAACCCATCTGGTTCCTATGATGTGCTTATCCTTGGGGCGAGGAACCAGATGCCAGACTTTGTTCCTTTCAAATTGATGAAGCTCTTCTTGCATGGCTTGGATCCAGTCCGCATCCTTCAGTGCCTCACCTATGTTCTTTGGTTCCACAATAGACAAAAAGGCATTAAAGGCAAAGAAAGTTAGATGTTCGTACCTGACTGGAGGCTTGACGACTCTTCTTTCTCTGTTGGAAGCCAAAGTATTTGATGTAGAGACATTCTGAGTTGAGCATTCAGCTTCCTGGTTGGGGTCACCTTCTCCATTGAAGAACATGTGGGAAGATGAATCATTGAGGTCTCCACAGATGTTGTCGTCATGCTCATGGTTTCCAGAAATGGATTGTTGTTCATTATCCATGGGAACTGGTGGAGGAGCCATTGGAGGGTTCCGAGCAGCAGGACAGGAACTGGGTGGAGTGACATCTTCATCTGGATCTTCTTGATATGACTTGGGAAACGGGTCTTCAAAGGAATTAGTGGTGTTCTGCACAATTATTCCAAGTGATTTTTCATTAAAAATAACATGAACACTTTCTTCTACCTTTTTAGTCCTTTTGTTGAAGACTTTGTATGCCTTGCTGCCTGAGGCATATCCAATGAAGATTCCTTCATCACTTCTTGGGTCGAACTTGCCAAGATTGTCCTTCCCATTGTTGTGCACAAAGCACTTGCATCCGAACACCCTTAGATGAGAAATGTTGGGAACTCTTCCTCTTAGGAGTTCATAGGGTGTCTTCTCTGTGATAGGGCGAAGCATGGCTCTGTTGATGATGTAGCATGCTGTGTTGATCGCCTCAGCCCAAAAGGATTGGGAGAGTCCACTTGAGATCAACATAGTTCGAGCCATGTCTTCCAAGGTCCTATTCTTTCTCTCCACTACTCCATTCTGTTGAGGAGTGTATGGTGCAGAGAAGTTGTGATCAATGCCATGCTCACTGCAAAAGGTTAGAAATTCTCCATTTTCGAATTCGGTACCATGGTCAGACCGAATAGCATTAAGTGAACAATCAAGGGATTTTTCTAACAAGGGAACCAGGTCTTTAAAGCGATCAATGACTTCTCTTTTAGATTTAATGAAAATGGTCCAAGTAAAGCGAGAGAAGTCATCGACAATAACAAAAATATACATGTTCCCTCCTAGGCTTTGAACTCTCATGGGTCCACAAAGATCCATGTGGATGAGCTCAAGAGGCCTTGAGGTGCTTACCATGTTTTTGGATTTGAAGGAACTACGAGCATGTTTTCCTTTTACACAGTCAGAGCATGGTTCCTTAGATGTGCCACTCAGCTTTGGCAATCCTCTGACTAGTTCCTTTGAGTGTAGCTTTTGAATCAGTTTAGTGCTAGCATGACCGAGGCGTTGGTGCCACAACTCAGCTTGGTCATTCACGGTTGAGAGACACAGTTTCTCCTTGGGGACGAAGGATGGATCAACAATGTAAACATTGTTGAATCTCTTTCCTTTTAGGATGATTTGTCCCGAGGAGTCAAGAACTGAGCATTCATTTGATCTAAATCTGACTTCATTGTCTCCTTGATCACACAGCTGTGACACACTTATTAGATCAAAACCAAGACTATCAACAAGGTGAACTTTGTTTACCTGAATGTGATCGTTGAGTTACACAGTTCCTATTCCACATATTTTTCCTTTGCTTTTGTCTCCAAAGGATATGTTCCCTCCTTGGAGAGGTTGAAGAGAGGTCATTTGATTTCTTCTACCGGTCATATGGCATGAGCAACCACTGTTAATGTACCATAGTTGGGGTTGCCTCTCTTCTTTCTACACACAAGGGAACTAAGATTTCTGAACCCAGCGAAGCTTGGCTTTACTGGGGGGATTAGCATTCCGAGTCTGTGAATAACCAGGGAACTGGTTTCTTTCATGGTAATGAGTACTTTTCTCCTTTTCAAAGTTCCTTTTCTTAGCACAATCAGTGTTGTAATGACCATTCTTACCACAGTAGGTACACAAACGATTGTAAACAACATGTCCATATTTTCCTTTTCCTGGCCTAAAAGGTTTTTCAGTTTTCCTTTTGTTAAAATCAACATTGTTTCTAACCTTGCTATGGGCCATGTCAATATATTTTTTGTGAGCAAAGGAATTGGTGAACCATTGGTTTTCAGGAACCATCTTTTCTTTTCCCTTTGGTTCCTTCTTAGGACTTTGAGAACCTTCATTGAGACGTTTGGCAACCTCAGCCTTGTTCTCAAGGACCATGATCTTCTCTGATAGGAATTGATTCCTATCACGAGAAGTGGCCAGAGCAATACTGAGGTTCTCATTCATCTCAACAAGTTCTCGCCTAGCCTTTTCTTCTTCAGCATCATTGTTCCCTTTATTATTGACATATCCTATTCCATGTCATTGTCTCACAAAAACAGTTTGATTTGTCATTTTTTCATTAATGGAATTAGTGAGAATGTCTAACCTATCCATTATGGATTGAAGCATGTCATTTCCAGGTGGATTAGCATGCAAGGGAACTTTGACAGAATCTATGCTAGTTTCATCACAAGATTTGCAAGTTTTAAGGTGACTAGCATGCACATTCCTAATATCAATGAGTTTGGAGTGAGTTTCAGCTAGGTCTTTCTCAGTTTCATCAAGTTTCTTACTCCAAACAGAATTCTCAACAGTCAAGCAAGCAATTTCATCTTCACAATCATCTAGTTTCTGTTGAAGGGAACTGGTTTCCTTCCCTAGTTTCTTTATGATCTTAAGAAGTTGTTTCTTATCACAATCAACTAGAGATTTTAAGAGATCATCAGAAGTTATCTCAAGGTCTTCTGAATCGCTTGAGTCTCCTTTTGCCATGAGACATCTTCCTCCAGCGAAGCCGCTCAGATCCAGTTCCTCATCTGAGTCTTCTCTCCATGAGGCTACGAGAGCCTTCTTTCTCTGAGGTTTTTCTTCTTCCTTGGAGTCTTCCTTGTTGGGACAGTTCTTAGCGTAGTGTCCCTTCTCTTTACACTCGTAACAAGAGACTTCCTTTAGATCCCTTCTGGGTCCGTTGTAGGAGGAACTGCCCTTTTGGAACCTTCCCTTCACAAAGAATTTTTTGATATTCTTTGATAAGAGGGCTGTTAGCTCGTCCTCCTCTTCTTCCAAGTCTGAGTTCTCTTGCTCCATTTCAAGCCTTGAGAAAGCTTTGGAGATCTTTAGGGCGATTCCTTTCTCCAGTTTCTTATCGGCATTGGCTTTGGTGTGCTCTCCTTCTTCAACCTCCAGTTTCCCTATGATTTGTGTCAAGGTAAGGGATTGGATGCCTGGAGTGTTCTTCATGATTCCCTTCAGAAGGGTGAATTTGGAGTTGAGTCCATTGATGACCACTAGGGACTTGGAGACTTCATCAAGATCGACTCCCGCCGCTGTCAACTTTCCAATCAATCTGTTGAAGCGGGAGTAGTACTCTGAGATGGTCTCAGTTTCCATCATTTTGAAGGTGTGGTATTCTCCTTCCAAAGCAAACTTTCTGCTTTGCTTTAGTTCCTCACTTCCTTCATGCATCTCCTTGAGAGTTTTCCACATTTCCTTCGCCGTCTTGATGCCTATGACCTTGTCCATGTCTTCTCTGTCCAATCCATTGAGGATGAACTACCTGGCCTTGGCATTCTTCTCCATGATGACATAGTGTTCTGGTTTCCAATCTTCTTCCTTCATGGTAAGATCGACGTGGCCATCTCCATTTTCGACTATCCTCCAGCATTGATAGTCGTTGGTCTTGATGTGGCTTTCCATGCACTTTTCCCACCATGTTTCTTCTCCTTTCTTTCGGAGATGTGGCTTGTTGGTGGAGATTCTGAGCTCAAACTTGCTTGGTTGAGACATGATCTGCAAACTTATCAAAGATCTAGAGCTTTTCCTGCTCTGATACCAATTGTAGGATCGTGATTGTTGGATAAAAACTTAAGGAACTCAGAATAACGATTCTCAGTTCCTTTCGCAGCGGAAATAAACAATCAAGCAAAAGACAAGTTCCTTATATTGGAAACCTTTGATTGCCAACTAGCAATCCAGGATAAAAACCACTACCTTTCTTTCGAAAGGATTTCAAAGTCTACTTCTTGATTTCTTATCTCTTTTGGTTACAGCTTATCCTAGGAACGAACACACAGCTCCTTTGCCTTACACACAGTTAGACAATCCTAGATAACTTAACACAATCAATAATTAATCCAAGAAACAAACTTTCGCCCCTAGGAACTATCACTTATAGTCACAGGAACTTAGCACTCAGCTCTTCTTCCTTGACTGGTTCCTCTTGATCTCGGTTTGCTTTGATGATCTTTGTTTGGAGGTTCACACTAGATATTTGCTAATGAGTGTGAGTTCTTGTTTTTGTGCTTGAGGATAACCTTTGGGTTAGTCTTCCTTTTATAGAGGATTCTTCGCAGCTCGATCCTCTCTTGGTTCCCACGGATTGAGCTTGCCCTAGGATTAGTGGTTCTCCTTGATCCACGTTGTTCTTGGCATGTGCAAACAACCTAGGCAGCTCAAAATCTCTCTTGGTTGGTCAACTACCTCAGACGAGCCTTGTGGTGTCGTTGTCAAAACGCTTTCGTCCGAGGTTGAGTAAGCTGGCCGCTTGGGAACCGTCTGTTGGACAGCGACGTCTTCATGTGTTGTCGTTTTCATCGTCTCTGTCCGAGGTAGAGGTTCTCTAGGCATCTTGTTCTTTAGCTCTTGGACCTTGGCAGACTTTTGGAAGCTTCGGACAAGTCGTTTTCGACACCTTTTGTCCGAGGTTGTGTGTTCCCAGATTTCTCGGGAATCGCAATGTCGCAAGCTCCATTTCTGGGCACACCTGGGTTCCTCTGGATTCCTTCAACTGTCTTGTTCCTTTGGTTCCCTTGTTCTGTTTGGCTTTCCTGCCTTAGGTAATTTCTTGTGGTTCCTTAAAACACGTCTTTGAGATAAAACATTAGTATCATAATATTTGTCATCTTCAAAAGTAGAGAAACTGAGGAACGGAACTCTCGGGGAAACCTAAGTTCCAGAGTTCCGTTTCCTAACATCCCCTTCTTTGCTAACACAGCTTGGGCATACAACATTCTCAAGCATTTCTCATAACACTTTTCAAGGATGCGCTTGAAGAAGACCTTAACCCACTCAGGGCCATTTACTATCTCCATGGGAAAGGCAATGCAGTTCTTGGTCATCTCAAATCGGATCTTTCGATGCTGATCAACAAACATGTTGTCGATGTGTTGCACAATTGTGTCGAACCCTCCAACAGATGTCTCAATCATGTCCTTAAGCATAGAGTGCTGACCCTCAACCCTGAAAATAATATAATCGTTTACAATTTACTAATTGAATTTTAAAACCCAATTTGATTGCAAATGTTTGTATGAAAGTTACATGTTTGATGTTCTTGTGGCAAAATGGAGAACATGATCGCACCATGCTGCAACTAGCTTTTTCTTATGGTGATTAAACCAAGTTTCCTCCACATAATTCACAAGGCCTTTATTCCATGTCTCCTTAAAGTGAGCAAGTCGCTCTTCATACTCCTCCTTTGTGTGAGACCTCATCACTCGACGAACACTTCCCGATCATTTCTTCTCGTCAATGTTCCTCGTTTTAGCATATGCCTTCACATTACGGTCTATATGGACTTGACACAAATGATGGCGAACCTTCGAAAACACCTTATCGGCAGCCTTGATCAGTCCTAGCTCTCGATCAGACATGATGCATACGAGACTCCCCCCCCCCCCCCCCCGAATAACCACTTCAATCGTGTCAATGCCCATGCATAGTGGCTTGACATCTCCCTTTCCATGAACGCAAGAGCAATGCAATATGTGAAGTTGGTGCAAGTAAACCCAACAATCTGGAATAGTGGCATACCGTACCTATAAATCCAACACAAAATAAACTTCAAACCCGCCCAAAATACCATTATCTACTCACAATACTAAAACGAGTAAGGTTTACCTGTTGGTTTTGTACGTCGAATCCATGTTGACGACATTAGGGAACATGCACAACAAATGTCGAGCGTCTGGATGAGAATCAAACAAGCACGACAATACCTTCTTCCCATCTTCCCTCGTTTTAGTAGCGGTGTCCAACAAATAGCCTTTGTCCTTCAAAAACCCCAATGACCATTGTGTCACATTCAGATTGCCCGGGGATTTAAACCTCTCCTTAGCCCTAACAGTGTACACTTGCCTCCTTGATACCGTTGAACTCGTATATTCATTCCTAATCTGTGTAGAAATAACCTTGGGTCTTGCACCCGCCGCAGTATCAATCATCACTTTTCTACGTTGCTCCTTCGTAAGTCGGGAAGCAAATGCATGACCAATCAAGGTGGTCGAAAGCATATGGTTATGGCATCCTCTAACAATCGATATGGTCCACCCAGGATCTCTAATAGCATTTCCTTCCCTAAAATTACCATGCAACAAAAAGGGACAACCCTTCTTCTTTGACCTAGCTTTATTCACTCGTATCAGGCTAACCTTTTTACCATCGACTAACTTATTTTTCTTGCCGGACCTAGGTAACCCGGATCTCTCACAATGAAATATAATCCTTCTAGGCTTTGATGATTTAGTAGTGATCACCATAAAAAGACTAAAACCGACCTTTTGCACCCACTCCCTCAATCCCTCCATACTCGAAAATATCTCATTAGTAGTAAAATGGGATGAGAAGTCGATTTCTATAAATTCATCATCACTAGAATCACCCTATTTATATACAAAAATTAGTACATTAGAGACTAATTAATAATTAAATTTATACAAATTAATATACAAAAATTATGCATTATTTCTAAACAGTCAACATTTGAAAGACTTAGTACAGTTAATATCTAATCACTTTATACAAAAAAAATAAAAAAATATTACGTACCCTGAAGTACTGAGGAGAAATCGGCGACTGAAAATCAACTTCATCTAGAGACGTGGGCGCGCTCGAAGACGACTCTGACAACCCCCTCCAACAAGGATCGCTTGACGACGACATATATATAGCCGGAAAATTACAATGGGTTTGAAGTTTTTTTTGGGGTGTATTTCAATGGTGGTACAACTATTATTACATCTCCCATATATATAGCCGGCCACATGACCGTTAAGACTAAAACGGAAAATTCTGGGCGGCACGATGTGCAGCCCAAATTGACCGTTAAATTTCAATTGTACACTCCTTGGGCTGCACATAGTGCCGTCCAGAATCCGGTTTCAGTGAACCGGTTTTTTGGACGGCAAGTCGTGCCGCCCATAAACCCTTTCCCAAAATAAATTGTCGTCCACAAAACCGGTTCACTGAACCGGATTTTTGGACGGCACATATTGTCGTCCACAAAACCGGTTCACTGAATCGGATTTTTTTTAAATTAATTTAAATCATACTTTTAATTAAAAAAAAATTGAACCAATCCTGGGCGGCACCTAGTGCAGCCCAAGAAAATCGGGTTTTCTGGGCTGCACTAGGTACCGCCCAGGATGGAGTGCGAGGTTTAACAAAACGGAGTGCGCGGTTTTTCGGCCTTGATATATTAGGATATTGTTGAATTGTAGTGTGTTAGACAGGGAACAATGAAACTGTTCCCTGGGCAGCGGAAATAACAGAGATTCAGTAGTAATAGCTAGACAATTCCTTAGAGAGAAAACTCTATCAACCAACTAGTTGAAAAGAGAAAACCTCTACCTCTAGGTGTTACCCTAGGAGGATTTCAAACACGTGTACTTGTATTATTATTAAGTTGTATAATCTCACAAGTCTTCTCTCCACCTATTCACACACAGTTCCTAGGTTTCTAGACCTTGAGTGTAATCAACTCACAACAACACAAGAACATAAAGAAAACCCTAAGCAATCAAGTACATACTCGTACCTTGCCTTGGATCTCCGATCTCAACTTTGCAATAAGCTCCTTGTAGTCTTCAATGTGATAGCTGAGATTACCTTTCCCTAAGGTATCCTCATCTATATATAGTGGTAGCAAAGATCCCATACCTTCAAGTTCATCATCGTTCCCCCTCAGCACTAGCATCGTTCAAAAATTCATAAAGAATTAGGAACAATAAGACTGGTATCTCTCTTTACTGAGTACATCGCACAATTTTCCACACTTCCCCCTTTTGGCATCATCAAAAGATAAACAAGGGAACAATAGGACTATTGTAACAAATTAATGACAAAATAAAGTTCATTGATCAAGCAGGGAAATGATTACATAAGATCATAGATAACATAGCAAACAACTTAACAAAATCAAAAGAGCAAGCAAGTTCACAAAATAACATAAGAAATTCAAGAGAAGAAGGAAAGGCGGGCTAGGACAGAAAAGGGGTGCCACTCAAGACTCGGAATCCTCCTTCTGGTCTTTGTCCTTTTGGAGAAAATGTTCAAGAAGCAGCGACAAAATGTTCTTTATCTCGCGCAGCTCAGCCAACATTTGGCTTTGCACAGAGCCGCCTCTCGAAGTTCTCTCACTAGCTTCTCGCTTCAAAATCTCGGACACAGGCAGAGTTCCCTTGTCATCTCACTGATACTTCATCTTATTCACATTCACCATGTCCAGCTCAGTGACCATGGGAACTACATCTTATTAATGTTCACCATGGCCAACTCAATGACCATGGGAACTACATCTTATTAATGTTCACCATGGCCAACTCAGTGACCATGGGAACTACACATTCTTCCCGGTAAACTCCTTTTTCTTTTCTCATTTTTTTAACTCTTTTTGCAGCAAAGTAGTCGTTCCTCTCTTCAGTTCCATCAAATCAACATTCAATGCAAGCTTCTCACTAGAGCAACGTTCACTTGTAATTCTCAACGTTCAACAGACTATTCCCATTCACTTTTCCTTTCGCAGTTCCCCCTTAGGCAAAGCTCCATCAAGATGACTCTGAGTTGCTTGAGTGGATAGAAAGGCTAGTTTGGATATTTTAATGGGTTCACACAAAATTGCAAAGATATATCCAAACAAAAATAGAGGTAGGGAACAACGACGATCCAGATAATGATTCCCAGTAAAATTTGGTAAACAAAGAAAGGTGCATAGGGAACATTTACCTGGATCCAGGCTTGGGACGGCAGTGCAACTAATTATCATTTTGACTTGTAATGTAGGATTCAGATAATCAAATTGGTTGCTTTGGGCATGAAATAAGATGTTATCAAGTAACCCTGAAGCACATATGATCAAGTAAAGAAGTAGCGAGTAATTATGATATCATGTAACACATAGCACACAGCAAGACATGATGAACTAAATTTTACAACTAATAAGCGACATAAAAGATGTTCCTTGGATAAGTTTGATCAATTTAGCCAATCATGGAGGGAATAGTGGATAATGAGTTCCTCAGTTTAGAGAGATCATCCCAAGGAGCATTCTCAAATACTCAAAGGGTTTTCTATCCAGTGCTTTGGTGAAGATATCTACAACTTGATCCTTTGTCCTGCAATGATCCATTCTAATGAAACTTTTCTCAACATTATCACGAAGAAAATGGTGACGAATATCAATATGCTTAGTACGTGAATGATGAACAGGATTTTTGGAAATGTTGATAGCACTAGTATTATCACACATAATGGGAACGGTGCCAAGAGACATACCAAAATCCTCCAATTGTTGTTTGAGCCACAATACATGGGCACAACAAGAGGCAGCAACTACATACTCAGCTTCGGCGGTGGAAAGAGCAACAAAATTTTGTTTCTTTGATGCCCAAGAGACAAGACATGGGCCAAGGAATTATGCCATCCCTGATGTGCCTTTGCGATCCACTAGGAGGCCAGCAAAATTAGCATCAGTGAAACCCACAAGTTCAAACCCACTGTTCCTTGGATACCAAAGACACAGATTGTCGATCCCTTTCAAGTACCGCAAGATCCGTTTGACTTCAGTTAGGTGTGACTCATTAGGATTTGCCTAAAATCTAGCACAAAGACACACACTAAACATAATATCTGGCCTACTTGCCGTTATATAGAGTAATGAACCAATCATTCCTATATACATTTTAGCATCCACATCTTTGTCATTCAAATCTGCATCTATTGTCTCCAAGGGAAACAGTTCCCTTTGAGTGTCGTTGAAGTGAGGTGAACTGATCTTTATTTCCCGTCATATGGCATGAGCATGTGCTATCAATGAACCACATGTTGTTCCCCCTCACTGCATCCTGCATTAAGAGAGTTAGTGTTTAGCGACCCAGGCAAGCTTAGCTTTACCTGGTCGTTTAGAGACAAAATAATATTCGCTAGGCTTAGTATTGCACATGTCTAAAGATGCATCATTATCATTCAAATCAACATTGTTACTTTGACTGTTCCTTCGTTGAGTGTGCTCTTCAGTGAACTTTTGTTTTTTAGCACACGTTTCTCACAACATGGCCGTTGTTCCCTTAGTGCCAGCAAATCTTATAATAGTCCCCCAAGGTGTACTTACGGTTTGGGACGGGCATTCTACGTTGCTTGGCTCTAACTGGGTCAGGTGTACTAGGCAAATTCCCTTGGGATTGGATGAGATACATCTTATGTGCATGTTGACCTTTGTACCATGATTGATTTTCACTCAGCCCACTCTCCAGAGTTTTCACACGCTCTTCTAGGTAAGAGTTCTTATCCTTAGTACTCTGAAGTTCCCTATCCTTTAGCTCTCTAAGCTCAGGTATGGTTAACTCATGTTTCTCACTTTCTTGTTTTTCACCCTTGTACCCCACACCATACTTGGACTCAACAAAGGTAATCACTTCTTCCTTAAGCTTCTGCTCAACTAGAATAGAGTGAATTTTATCAATTTGAGCTTTCATCTGAGACATTTCCTTAACAGTGCTAAAGGAACTAGGTTCACTGTGAGTAACATCACTTTTAACAAAAGGAACAACAAAGGAACTAGCAGTTATAGATAGAGATTCATTCAATTCGATGCATTTATCCTCAGCATTACTCAAGTCATTTTGAGTTTTAAGATTCTCATTATACATGCTTTTGATAAGTGAAATCAAAGACTTTTTATCAAAATTGACAAGAGATTCAAAGAAAGTTTCAGGATCTACCTCTTGTTCTTCACTTGATGACTTCAGAGTCATTGCACACATTATGTGATTCCCCCGTGCCTTTGGCTCGTCATCATAAGAGTTGACACACTCATCACCCCAGACAGAAACGAAAGCTTTCTTCTTGTCGTTCCCAGTATTGTCACCGTTGGTGTTGTCTGAGTTGTTCCCTTTGGGACACTTGTTAGCATAGTGACCCTTGTCCTTGCAGTTGTAGCATGTAACATCCTTGAGATCACGTTTCTCACCATTGTTCCCATCATTCCTGAATGATCTACCTTTGTGATAGAAGGATCGCATGGCCTTGATGAGAAGGGCAGTTTCTGGATCTATCCCATCCAAGTTTTCATCTTTGTTGTCTTCTATCATCTTGACAACTTTTTCAACCATCAAGGCTATGCCTTTAGGTTTAACATACTTGTCTTCTTCATCATATTTTTTTATTTTTCCAAACACTTCATGAAGAGTGAATTCAAGAGTTTTGGGATTTTCCTTGAGAATAGATTTAGTCATCTTGTGCCTTGGAGGAAGTCCATCAATGATGATGAGAACTTTCTCCTTGGGAAGAATTTCTTCATCCTTGACATCATGAGAAACTAGCCATAATTTCCTCAAATCTAGATTGATAAGAGGAAACGGACTCGCCATCAATCATAGAGAAGTTATAGAAATCTTTCATAGCTTGAAAGCGATCAATCTCTCTAAGATCGGAACTTCCCATGTACATCTGTTCCAAAGCGGCCCACATGTCTTTAGCGGTTGCACAAGATTGTAGCTTTGAAGCATTTTCAGCACTAAGGGCGTTGTTGATGAGCATGCGAGCCTTAGAGTTTTTCTCCATGATTCTGAAATCATCTTGGCTCCAAGGTGTTGTTCATTTGATCACTACTTTAGCAACTTTCTCATCACTAACCTCAATGACTCTCCATCATTGGTAGTCGTTACTCTTCATCCAGTCGGTGAAGAGATCCTTCCAATGTTGAAACTTTCCACCAATGGGCAGGAACGGTGGTTTGTTGTTCCCAATACCGACTTCATGAGTTGAAGACATTGTTACCTGTGAATCTGAAAAAGAACACACAATCTAGAGTGAACATGCTCTGATACCAATTGTTGAATCGTAGTGTGTTAGACAGGAAACAATGAAATTATTCCCTGGGCAGCGGAAATAATAGAGATTCAGTAGTAACATCAAGACAGTTCCTTAGAGAGGAAACTCTATCAACCAACTAGTTGAAAAGAGAAAATCTCTACCTCTAGGTGTTACCCTAGGAGGATTTCAAACACGTGTACTTGTATTATTAATAAGTTGTACAATCTCACAAGTCTTCTCTCCACCTATTCACACATAGTTCCTAGGTTTCTAGACCTTGAGTGTAATCAACTCACAACAACACAAGAATATAAAGAAAACCCTAAGCAATCAAGTATATACCCGTACCTTGCCTTGGATCTCCGATCTCACCTTTGTAATAAGTTCCTTGTAGTCTTCAATGTGATAGTTGAGATTATCTTTCCCTAAGGTATCCTCATCGATATATAGTGGTAGCAAAGATCTCTTACCAAATTACCAAATAGTTAGCAACCCCGCTATATAAGGTAACGGTGAAAGATTTTCTTTCCAACTAAACAAGTTAGTTCATGATCACATAGTTTCCATGTAAAAACTTTCCTAAGACACGCTATTTAGCTCTTCTCTCTCCGAGTAGATCTTCAAATATGGTTTCCATATATAGTTGTCTTCACCTGGGAACAGCTGGCACTTCATGCGTTCCGCGTTTGTTCCTTATATGTTGTTTCCATGTATGAAAGTTTCCTTATATGAAATATACACGCGCTTCATTCTTCAATTTTCTTCCGCGTAACAGTTCCATGTTTTCACAACGTTCCTTAGCAATCCTCTGCTTTCTCTTCTTCATTGTTCCTTAATTCTTTCATAAAACCTTAAACTCATAGGAACAATATAAACCATAATAGATAATGGTGTTTATCATCATCAAAACTAGAGGAAACGTCAAGGTTCCAGCAGATATATCATATATGCCACAACTTATTATTATCAAACCTTCCTATGATTTTATAAATGAAGGTTATAAATCGAGAGAAGGCTAACAAAAATTGGAAAACAAGGTCTCAGGTTAATTACTTGTATATTATAAATTCAAGATTCATCTTTGAATTGATTATAAAACATCAATCTAATACAATGTGTACAGCTTCACCATCCCTTATACATTCTTATTTTCGGATATATTGTTAATATGGAATGTAGTAATGTATGTGATATATACTCTCTTTTTTTCAATTCATATGAGCTTCAAATCGATCACATGTTTGATTTCTCTTTTTTACGTTATGTTGAGTATAAGCCGTTATGTTGGAACGATGATGTTCCCTCTAGTTTTGATGATGATAAACTCAATGAAATTTGATGGTTTTTAGTGTGACTATGAGTTTCAGAAATCAGATGAATTAGAGGAACGATGAAAAACCATATGATGAATCAAAACAGAGATTGAAAGGAACAGAGAAGTCAACAATGGAACAACGCGCTGGAACAAACAAGAAATGAAGATGTGCGGTTGTGAACAGGAAAAGGAAGGGAACAACGCCAAGGAACAAAGAGACGCACGCGCTGTCGCCCTTACAATTTGCCGAATCTCATATTTCTGGAAAGATATCTTGAAGAAACAACTTGGGCCGCAAGAGATAAAGTTGTTGAAGATCTTATTGTTAGAAAGGATAAGAAAAGATTGTATAGGATTATTTTATCTGATTTTCCTTAAGTAAAACTAGGGTAAATCATTTAGGATTTCTAGACTATAAGTAAGGAAGTCGTCAACTTCATTTCAAAAGCAACTACGGCATTTTGACAGAGCTTTGAGCATTCAGTGAAGGAGAAGAACTTACAAGGACGAGACTTTGGTAAGTTGAGTACTTGTTAGGGTTTTGATTGTCTTAGATGTTGTAAGGAACGTTACAATAAGAAGTCTAGATATCTAGGGGTAAACTAGATTGAGATACGACTTGCTTAATTGTAATTCCAGGATTAATAACACAAGTAGACATTTGAAATCCTACTAGGGAAACCTAGATGTAGAGGTTTTTCTCAGTCAACTAGTTGGTTGATTGAGTTTTCCTCTCTAAGGAACTTTGTCCGTTACTCTGTTTTTTGTTACAATATTCCGCTGCCCAAGGAACAGTTCTATCGTTCCTTGTACTAACACACTTGATTCAATACGTTAGAAAAGCTTGTTATGTTAAACAACTAAAAGTTTGTTATAACTGCCAATTTGGAGCTTGCTTTACTTTCCTTTGTTATCATATCCTATAAATAGTCTTCTTGTTTCATGTACAAGCTTGAGCCCTTGTAATACATTATTTCTCTAGATGAATGAAGTCTCTTTTTTTCATTCCTGTTTCTCTGAATCCAGTTTAATAGATTCTACATGGTATCAGCCTAAGCAATGGCACATCCTCTTCCTTTCCACCTATCAATCTTAAAAGAAACTAAGGATCACTGAAAACAAGAGAAATTGATCTAACACTTCATTGATCAAGCTGAAATTGAATATCGAGGAAAATGTGTTTTTTGAGAACTCTCTCTCTCTCTCTCTCCCTCCCCCTCCCCCTCCCCCTCCCCCTCTCCCTCTCCCTCTCCCTCTCACACACACACACACACGCTTACACGATGTACTCTCTTAGCTACAACAAGAAAGTAAAACAACTATTTATATCCCATCCCTAAGATAGAACAAAGTTATATTATGAAGTGCAACCGAATATGCCGAATTGGATAGTTACTAACTCCATATCCCCCCCCCCCTCAAGCTGAACTAGATGTTGGGCCTCGATTTTTCAGCCCATTGGATCGACCCAATAGCTTGAACCAAAGTTGCCTTCTAGAAGATCCGGTCAAAAACAACCTCCAGAAATCTTGGTCCGATCAGTTCAGCCTCTAGAGATTTCGGGGTGACCAGTGGTTAGAGCGACGCCCTCCGTGGATTTCAGAGCGACTAGTACGCAGCTAGACGACTCCCGCAGATCTCGGAAGATTTTAACCGACCCACGTGCAGGATAACCTCTTCCATGAGGGCGGATTTTCCAACTGATTCAAGACAAAAACTAGTATAAATATAGAGAAAACTATCTTGTAACGACACATTATCATTTCTACTGAATACAAGCTACAATTCTCTACTTTCTTACTCGCTTTTACGATCATTCTCTAGCTCAGTTCTTCGTTTCAGTATCGAAGCGACCGACGGCTAAATTTCTGTATTTAATTAGTCTCTCATTCAAGGGAGATAAGTTTATATTACATCCGTTTAATCTCATTCACTTGATTATTAAGTTGATTTGGATTATTTAGATATTATTGATCTTATTGTTGTCTAGTTGTCCCCTCTTTAAGCGATTCAGGTCGGTTCGATCTTTTTCGCCCAAAACAATTTGGCGCCCACCGTGGGGCATCTAGCCAATCAACGATCCGATCAACGATCCAGTCTACATCCAATCATGGCCGGTTCCGGGAATCCCATGATCGTCGCTGAAGACCAAGTCCAGACCGACGCCCTGGTCGGAAATCAAACCGATGACGTCGTCAATCCGCTCTTCTTGGACACCTGAATCCAAGAACTAGCAAAAAGCATGAGCATCCTCCAAGAGGAACTCGCTCAGCAACGCCTAAGAACCGAAACCCTAAGTATCCAATCTGAAGTTGAAATTGAAAGACTAATCCGTGAAAATGAACTTTTGAAATCGCAGGTGAATTCGGCCGCATCGGTCCCAGGGGGATCAAGGCGCGTAGTAAACACCGAAGGACTCCAAACACGTTTCAACATGAATGGGCAATCCCGGCGCCCATGGCTCTGGTCACTCTGAGCGTCCTTCAACCCATTGGTATGTTTCAAACTCCTCCAATCAGTACTTTCATGACTAACGCTCCAATTCCCATGACCGAGCCCATAGAAGTTCGAGTAGTCCCTCCACAGGTCACCCCACCGATGAACCTACAAGTCCTCATACAACAAGCTATCAACGAACACATGAAGGCCTTAGACGACCGCATCGCTCGGATTCCATGAGTCCCGCAGCCGATCGAAAAGGAAGCAATCAACGAATATGAAGACTCGCCGTTCGTAGAGGCGATCGCTCGCATCGAGATCCCTAAAAAACTCCACATCCCCAACATTCCCAACTACGATGGGACCGGGGACCCCAATGATCATATCTCTATTTACAAACATAAACTAATGACTATCTCTATTCCAAGAGGGAATCGTGAAGCGGTCATGTGCAAAATCTTTGGCACGACCCTCGCAGGACCCGCACTAACTTGGTTCATGCATCTGTCGCAGGGTTCAGTCGCTTCATTTTCCGATCTGGTCAATTCATTCAAAATCCAGCTCGCCAGCAGTCGGAGACTAGAAAAGCAATCAAGCGACCTATACAGGATCGTGCAAGGGTACGGTGAGCCCTTAAGGGATTATCTTAATAGGTACAACAAAGAGAAGGTCACGATCCCGCATTGCGACGTCCCAACGTCTATTGAAGCCTTCCGTCGGGGATTGGTCAGGGGCAATGAACTCTATCGCGAGCTCACCAAATACTCGTGTCGAAGCTTCGAAGATGTACAAGCCAAAGCCATGGCCCAGGTCAGACTAGAAGAAGACGAAGAGTCCACAAAAGACGACCAACCAAACTGGAATGCGACCCATTGGGAGTCGTATCACTCTTAAAAACTTATACTTTGTACTTCATTTAGATTCGGTCGATTATACTTATCCAACTATTTACTAACTTAAGCATCGGAGGGCCGTTGGGCTCACACCCAACGGTCACCCTTTGATCTTTTCTATACTCTTCAAGTGTCTTGGACAGGAACACGACAAGAAGCCTCAAGACAAAATCAAGTTGATCAACATACACAATCACACATAGCGCTTACACATTACACGATCGATCGGTACACAGGGAATAGAGGAACAAAAACACGACACATTTTTACAAGACATGTCCCACTTGAGGTACACGTCTTATACAAATACTACAATGCTCTTCCCTGGAACTACACGACATGTCACACACAATTACAGGTCTACTCAACCAACGTCACACGACTTGACCAGGAAGCGACTGATGAGTCCACCTGCAAAACAAAACAAATGACAAATAAGGAGCGGTCTCCTGACCCTTCGCCATCACAAGAGACGCCCTTAGTCGTCTTCACACGATTACTGGATGCATTAAGCTGACTCTCAACTTGAGCAATACATATGTCGGCTCTGTCGCCAGAACGCATGTAGCAAAATCGAGATGAAGATCACGCCAGAAGAGAGAGAAGTTATAAAATCAAACCGTCCCATCACTTGATGCTCTGGCCCAGTTTAATTTTGGGGCAATTGTTGGGCCTCGATTTTTCAGCCCATTGGATCGGCCCAATAGCTTAAACCAAAGCTGCCTTCTAGAAGATCCGGTCAGAAATAACTTCCAAAAATCTTGGTCCGGTCAGTTCAGCCTTCAGAGATTTCGGGGCGACCAGTGGTTAGAGCGATGACCTTCACGGATTTCGGAGCGACTAGTACGCAGCTAGACGACTCCCGCAGATCTCGGACAATTTTAACCGACCCACGTGCAGGATAACCTCTTCCATGAATCTCGGGCGGATTTGCCAACCGATTCAAGATAAAAACTAGTATAAATATAGAGAAAACTATCTTGTAACGACACATTATCATTTCTACTGAATACAAGCTACAACTCTCTACTTTCTTACTCGCTTTTACGATCATTCTCTAGCTCAATTCTTCGTTTCAGTATCGAAGCGACCGACGGCTAAATTTCTGTATTTAATTAGTCTCTCATTCAAGGGAGATAAGTTTATATTACATCTGTTTAATCTCATTCACTTGATTATTAAGTTGATTTGGATTATTTAGATATTACTGATCTTATTGTTGTCTAGTTGTCCCCTCTTTAAGCGATTCAGGTCGGTTTGATCTTTTTCGCCCAAAACACTAGATGGAGAATCCACAAGGGCTAACTTGATAGAAAGGTAACAACGTTTCACTTCTCCTAAGGGTTTTGTGAGAATATTAACAAGTTAAATTGCATCTAGGAGCTAACATGAGCAATTTTAAGAAAGCCTGAAGTGACTTTTTCCCTAACATAATGGTAATCAATGTTGAGGTGTTTGGTCCTCTCATGAAATATGGAATTAGCAACAATATGTTGAGCAACTTTGTTGTCACAATGGACACTAGAGAGTGAGGGGCAGTTGTAAAAGAACTTGAAAATCTTCAAGGAGACCATAACGAAAAACAAGTTCACTGCAGGTGGTGGATATGCTTTTGTATTCAGATTCAACCGGAGATTTTCAAATAGTTTTCTATTTCTTTGTCTTCCAAGATATGAGAGATTGGCCAAGGTGCACACAATAGCACGTGAGAGAGCGAGATGTAAAGGCACAGTTTCCCCAGTCTGCATCACTTTGAGTAGGATAAAACAGGCTCCAATTGGTTGTGCCTCGAAGATATCCCACTACATGTAATGTTACTTGGTGATGAGGCTATCTAGGACACTAAATGAATTGACTTATATGTTGAACCGCGTAAGATAAGTCAGGGCGAGTCAAGCTGATATAAAACATCTTACCAATCAATCTTTTATATGATTTAGGGTCAGGAAGAGGCACTCTTTCATCAATAGAGAGCTTGAGTCCTCTAGACAGGGGAATTTAGTAGGTTTACAGTTCTCCATCATTGCATCATGAAGTATGTCAAGAATATACTTCCTTTGGTTCAAAGTTGTCCCTTTTCTCCTATCTAGCAGCCTTTAGACATAGGAAAAATTTAAAAAAGATCAAGATATTTTATGGTGAACTTGGTGTGCACGACTTGTTTGGTAGATGAAATGAATACCAAATCAGTGACTATGAGCAATAAATCATCCACATAAACTAGATCAAAGGCAATAAGACCTCTATCACATCTACAGAAGAGAGAGTAATCATGATCAGATCTCTTGTAACCAAGATGAAGTAGGTATTTAGTAAGTTCAATATTCTATTGTCTAGAAGCCTATTTTAAGCCCTACAAGCTTCATTTTTTTACAAACCTGGCCCTGATGTGCCTTAGAGTAGCCAATAGGAGGAACCATGTGTACCTCTTCATCAATGAAGCCAAGTAGAAAAACATTGTTAATGTCTAGCTGATTGGTGATCCATTTTCTGACAGTTGTTACAACTATCAAGGTGCGAACGATAGTAAAATTGGTCACATGTGAGAAGGTAAACTTGAAATCTTTCCCTGCAATTTGTGTATAACCTTTAACCACCAATCTGGCTGTATATATTTCATTTGTGCCATCACGATGAAATTTTACTTTAAACACCCACTTGGAACCTACAACTTGCTTATCTGAAGGTAGAGTTATAAGTTCCCAAGTGTCATTAGATTCCAATGTTGCAATCTCCTTCTCCATTGCCTCTATCCACTGAAGGTCATTCTTAGCCTAGGAATAAGAAGAAGGTTCTTTGACTGCTAGGACATTGAATAAGATTGTTATATAGACATTGGAATAATCTTTGAGGTCTTAGACTTGAGAGAAGAAGGAATTTGAAATGGATGATGAAGGAATATTAGGACAATAAAGTCCTGAAATATTAAAGGTATAGCCTTATGTATGGTAGACTTTCTAGTCTCAGCTAGTGGCAAGGGGCTATGAGAAGAATGATGTGTAGGAATAGACTGATTGATGGAAGTAGAAAGAGACGGGGAATGATTTTGGGAAGAAGAAGTCAGTAAAGACTGTTGAATAATAAGAGGAAAAGAAGTAGTGGATGAGTAAGTAGGTAGGAGCTCAAAGTTAGGAGCTGGATTGACAAGAGGAAGACAAGGAGCATGAGAAGGACTATATGTTGAAGGGGAACTTTCTCTGTAAGGAAACATTTCCTCTTGAAATGAACATCTCGACTAACAAAGACCTTGTGAGTAAGCAAGTCATATGCCTTGTAAGCCTTCTAATTAGGAGGGTATCCAAGAAAAATGCATTTTCTTGATTGAGCACTAAACTTGTCTTTCAACAGTTGAAAGGCTTTAGCAAAACTTAAGCAACACATAACTCTAAACTAATCATAAGCAGGTTCCTTCTGATGTAGCAACTGAAATGGCATTTTCCAACTTAAAACTGAACTAGAAAGTTTGTGTTTGTTAATAAGATTTGTAACTGTGAGAATGCAGTCTCCCCAGAACTTGGATGGCAAGTTGGCATGAAGCTTTATAGCTCTAGCAATTTCAACTAGATGTGTATGCTTGTGTTCAACCATGGTATTCTGTTGAGGTGTTTCAAGCCCACTTTTGTGATGAAGAATCCCATTCTGAGCAAACAAGGATTGACATCTATGGGAGGTGAGTTATGTGCCATTATCACTTCTAACTACTTTGACAGAGGCAGAAAACCGAGTTTTAACATAAGCAAGAAAATATTGTGTGCAAGCAAAAACATGCGATTTGTATTTCAAGAGATAGGTCCATGTATATCTTGTACATTCAATAACTAAAGTGAGAAAATATAAAGTTCCATTAAGAGTTAGCCTCTTATATGGCCCCCATACGTCTAAGTGTATCAAATTACATGATCTTTCTCTCTCGCAATCACATGATGTAATCTCTTAGCTACAACAAGAAAGTAAAATAACTATTTATATTCCATCACTAAGCTAGAACAAAATTCTATTATGAAGTGCAATAGAACATGTCAACTCAGATAGGACCTCACTCCATACAATCAATCGCCGATTCAGAATCCATGGAGTTGACGATTTCATATTGACAATCTCGATCCGTAGGATGAATTGTTCTTCATCGCTCTAAAATACGGCTTGTGCCTCTCTATCCGAGCTGACATGTTCTGAATCAAAATTCTCTCTCGCAATCACATGATGTAATCTCTTAGCTATGACGGCGAAGACGAACCCAGAGACACCGTGTCACTGGGTTCGTTCTCGCCGCCGCTATCGAACCCGTTCCCAGTGTCTCTGGGTTCGTCTTCGCCGTCGTCCCAAGATCCCATTGTGTCAGTAAACCTCTAAAGTTATTACATGAATATCGATCATTACCCAATTATTTTTATGAGAAAATTTCAAGTGTTTCTCTCTCGTTCTTTTGCTATTTCTTCACCTAAAACTCACTTAACAAAGAATCTGGTATGTGTTTGGCCTGATTTCGGTGAGAATTTGTTTTATCTCGTGCGCTCTAGCTGTTCGAATGTTGTGCATTTCGCAAATCGGTTATAAATAAGTGGTCTTAGTTGTTCTAGACCAAAATTTGGTCCATGATAAATCTTTCTGCGAACTTATTTTTACAGTTTTTTGGATGCAACAGGATTTTCTTTGTGGAGATCTCTCTGCCATGATCTCGTCGCCGTCCCACAAGCACTTCATCAACAGTTGCGATTTCCTCGACACATCCGGAGATCTCTCCGTCAGCTGCCTCCACCGCGTCCATGTCATATTCGGCCTCCCCGCTGCCACCAAGGAAGCCTAAGAAGAGGCCAAGATGCGATCAGAAGCAACTCGATGTAAGTAAACATATTTGTTTCTGCTTGTCTCAATAGAATTTTGTTATTGTCGCCTGAAATTGCAGATCGATCATGTCTCCGCCAGGAATTGAAGATTCGACCGAGGGTGGTATTCACAAGTGGTGATATTCGTGCAATATGTGTTGATATTCATGTAATTGGGTGACAATATTTATGTAATTGGATAGTGATCGATATTCATGAATTGAGTGATGATATTCATGTAATATTCACGATATCGGGGGTGATATTCGTGTAATATTTGTTGATATTCATGTAATTAGGTGGTAATATTGATGTAATTGGATAGTGATCAATATTCATAAATTGATTGGTGATATTCATGTAATATTTACGATATCGGGGGTGATATTCGTGTAATATGTGTTGATATTCATGTAATTTGGTGGTAATATTAATAATTGGGTAGTGATCGATATTCATGTAATATTCACGATATCGGGGGTGATGTTCGTGTAATATGTGTTAATATTCATGCAATTGGGTGATAATATTAATGTAATTGGTAGTGATCGATATTTTGAGTTATGGTATTCATGTACTTCAGTGTGATATTCATGTACCTGGTATGATATTCGTGTAATTGATTATGTTATTCATATATTATTAAGTGGTGATATTCATATTTTAAGTTGTGGTATTCATGTATTTAATTGATGATATCCACATATTAAACAAAGATATTCATACAAACATGAACAATATTCAAAAAACAATGACAAAAGCAACAAGAACAAATTTACAAATCTACGAATTTGCAAAGCGTTAGGACGCTGGAAAAATCAGGTGGTGATATTCATGTTTTAAGTGGAGATATTCATATCCATTGATATTCATAAATGCATGAACGATATTTGTAAGGACGTGATCGATATTCATGAACGCTGAAAAATCGTTGAAAATTAAGAAAATGTATCAGCATAATGGGGCGGTTTTAGGAAAGATAAATATTGTGTTTTCTCTCTCATCTAACAACCTCATTTGTTATCTTTTCCTAACTAAAAATTAAATAATTGCCTTATTAGAGTAGATTTGGTGGTTACACCCCTACCATATCTATTGTAAGACCCAATCATCCAACCATCCATCACCGGCAATCCAACGCTTTAGATTAATACTTTCGTTTTACCATAACTCTTGTTTTACCGGAGCGTCCCTCTATATATATATATCTTAATTAAGATGTTTCATTTGTACCAAAGGAAACATTTCGTATCCGAAGTTCAAAGATTCCCATACTTTCTATTTTAAAAGTTAGTTTTTATGTATATTTATAGTTTTTTTTTGTACTGCAGAATTTGATTTGTGCTTGTCCTTGAATTCGAATTCAACCTTAATTATTCGTAATCCGACCCTATAGATAAATCTATTTTAACAGCTTGTACTTAACGTTATAATCCCATTTGTCAATATTGGCGCGGTCTCTCTTTCTTTTTGTTATGGTCATAATATAGAAAGTGGATCGTGATTCACTGAGATCCTTCATTGAAAGATAAGAAAGTAAAGCAAGAGAAAACTTTACTCTGTAAAGATAATAGAAAAGGATATTTACAAAACTAACTGAACTAGCTATATGTACAAGCGCATCTAGATGACAACCTGCTAACACCAGTTGACATAACCAGCAATCAACAATGCCTAACTAACTAACAAACCAGCTACAACCTAACCACTAAAGACCTGCCACGTCAGTGACATAAATACTGACTCCTTGCTTTGTTAGGAACTGTGTACGTCTTGGGAACTATGGTAGGAAACTGCAACAGAACACGGCTCTACAATGGATCAATCAATGACGGCTATATTCGGATAAGATTTGAATCGTGATGAACACTTTCCGAAATCAGTATTTTGCCCCTTATAAGCCTCAGGGAATCCGCAAAATCTGAAGTGAGATAAGACAAATCTACTAGTTCCTTTCAAGGCTTCTGAATGGAACTAAACTTATAGAAATTGTGTTTTTAAATTTCAACTTTCAGCAAGTTCTGTAAATGCCATATTACTTGTATATCCAACACCAAATCCCAAAATCCTTTATATAGGCATTAGGGAGAACTTCCAAAATCAGTTACGAAAGTTAAGGGAAGTTACAACGGCAGTTGGAAGCGGTTACCAACTGTTTTCAGCGGTTATCAACCATTTCCAACTGACCCAGAACAGTTACCAACGGTTACCATCAGTTACAAAGTAGTTATGACGGTTATATCAGTTATATAGTTGGTTTTACCAACAGTTACAAGGGCATGAAACATGTGCTAAGAAAATCAACAAGCCATAAACATGCTTCTAGTCCCTTAGAAGGGAAATGACGCCCAGTTCCCTTCATAAGAAATGAACTAATGTCTAGTTCCCTTTCCTGAAACTATTTCAAGGGAACTTGAGCTTTTACAAAGCTGTTTCAAGGGAACTTGACCCTTACATGTAACATATACTTTTGTTTCCCTCTGAAACTCAAGTCGTTTACACAAGCGTGTACTCCATACACCCGAGCTCGCGTCATAACGAAATGAGTTCCCTTAGTGTCGCATGAATCCCGATCACATTAAATGGAAATGATTTCACTAAAATCACCAACAATCCTCCCCCATTTTAGTGTAATCCTTGATTCACAAAATAAGTAGGTCTTTAACCCCAAACTCTATGCATAAATGAAAATGTCGAGACGATTGAATTTCCGCTTAGTGTAATTACACATTCCAAACACCCGAGAATCATGGTGTCGTAACGATTGAACCAATCAACCTCGTTGGGTGCATGAAGATAACACACACATGAGTTACTTTACAATTCTTTAGTGTAACTTGACTCTTTTAATGGCACGGAGTCCTTATCCATTCATAAGCGTATGTGAAGTCAACCCGAAACTTCATGAAGTGGCCAAACTCCACGCTCACATAGGTAGATAGTTTAGGGAAAACAAGCCCTCGATCGTGCACCTACAATCTACACTTTTTCAAAGGAATTATTAAGAAATAATTTTCAACCTCTTTAACTTGTAGGAACTGAGCACATACCTGGGGACATTTCCTTTGTGCTCTTCGGTCTTCTAGGTGTGGGCTTTCCACATTGAATTCGTTCCCAACGTTAATCAGGAAGGAATTGGGTATCCCACCACTAGAAAGCTTATATGGGTTTTAATCCCATCTCCTTTGCTGACTTGGATACCAAGTCCCTTGGAAATCAATTTGTCAAGTGATCAGCCAAATTTTGTTGTGATCGAACAAAATCCACAGAAATTACCCCATACGTAATGAGCTCTCTTACCGCACTATGCCTCACGCTCAAATGACGTGATTTCCCATTGTATACATGACTATATGCTTTAGCCAAAGTTGTAACACTATCACAATGAATATATAGGTGAAAATGGTTTTCCCATAAGGGAATTTCATAAACTAAGTTCCTAAGCCACTCTGCCTTTTTATCAGCAGCGGCTAAGGCAACAAATTCATATTCCATTGTGGAACTTATAATGCAAGTTTGTTTCTTGGAAGCCCATGAAATGGCCCCACCACCAAGGAGGAACACACATCCACTAGTGGAAGAATGATCTTCTTCATTCGTAATCCAACTTGCATCTGAATACCCTTCTAAAACCGAAGGTGATCCAGCATATGTAAGACCAAGATCCATAGTTCCTAGCAGGTACCGAAGTACCCTTCGAACGGCTTGCCAATGATATTCACTAGGGGAACTAGTATATCGACTAAGTTTCCCTACAACAAAAGAAATATATGGTCGAGTACTTGTCATAGCGTACATCAAGCATCCAATAACTTTTGAATACTCAAGTTGTGACACTGCAGTTCCCTTATTAGGGAACAATTTCAAACTTGGATCATAGGGAGTCTTAACAGAGGAACTCTTGTCACAATTAAACTTCTCCAACACTTTCTGAATGTAATGAGATTGAGACAAGGATAAACCCTCTATTTCCCTTCTTATCCTAATCCCTAGGATAACATCGGCCTCCTCCATGTCCTTCATGGAGAATTTTGATGACAAAAGTTCATTTGCAAGATCTACTTGCCCTTGATCAGTTCCAAAGATCAACATGTCATCCACATATAAACAAATTATAACTCCATTTCCAGAATTATCAAATTTTCTATACACACACTTGTTCGCTTGATTTAGCTTAAATCCATTGGACAACACAACCTCATCAAACTTTTGATGCCATTGCTTTGGTGCTTGCTTCAGCCCATACAAGGACTTGATCAATTTGCATACCTTATGCTCTTGTCCGGGCATAACAAATCCTTCAGGTTGTTTCATGTAAACATCCTCCTCTAGTTCCCCATTAAGGAAGGTTGTTTTCACATCCATTTGGTGGATAACCAACTTGTGAATAGCCGCAAGGGCAATCAACAGCCTAATGGTGGATATTCGAGCAACCGGTGCATAAGTATCAAAGTAGTCAGTTCCATATTTTTGTCTAAAGCCATGGACAACCAATCGAGCCTTAAACTTGTCTATGGTTCCATCCACTTTCGTATTCCTTTTGAAGGTCCACTTACTTCCCAATGGCTTACATCCAGGGGGAAGATCAGCCAAGATCCACGTATTGTTTCCCATGATGGAATCCATCTCATCATTTATGGCCTCCTTCCAAAAAGACACATCTTGTGACTTTATTGCCTCAGCAAAGTTTCTTGGATCATTCTCAATACTATAACAATACAAGTATTGGGAACCAAGTTCGTCCCTTGTTCCCTCAACCAAATAAACTTGAAAATCAGGACCAAAAAACTTTTCCTTTCTTACCCGTTTACTTCTTCGGATTTCAAACTCAGAGTTCCCTTGACAGGATGATAAATCCTCAAAGTTCCCTTGTAGGGATGTTGGAATGTCTAAATCTTGGTTTCCACTGGAACTAGCATTAGTTCCCTTTGGTATAGGTGTTAATGAAAATCGGTTTTCATCAAAGATTGCATCTCTTGATTCTATTACGGAATGAACCGAAATATACTTGTTGGGTTCAATGACATAGAACCTATATGCCTTGGAATGCTCAGTATATCCAATAAAGATACATTCACCACCTCTTTCACCCAAGGTCTTTTTCTTGGGTTCGGGTAGTCTTACAACCGCCCTACATCCCCAAACCCGAATATAATTCAGATTTGTCTTCCTTTAGAACCAAAGTTCATATGGGGTTGTCTTGTTCCTTTTGTTAGGAACTCTATTCAATAGATAATAAGCCGTCAACTTGGCTTCCCCCCAAAATCCATCATTTAAACCCAGGTAGGATAGCATGGAATTGACCATTTCCTTAAGAACTCGGTTCTTCCTCTCTGATACACTATTTTGTTGTGGTGTGTAGGAAGCCGTGGTTTCATGGATGATACCTACGGATTGGAAATATTCAGGGTCAAAATACTCACCACCTCTATCGGTGCGTAACTTCTTGATCAAAGATCTCATATGAAGTTTCACTTCAGTTTTGTAAATTTTGAATTTACCAAGGGCTTCATCCTTAGAATACAATAAAAATACATAACAATATAATGTAATAATCATCTATGTAGGTAACCACATATTTCTTATTGCCCAAGGATGGAGAATGTAGGATCGTGATTGTTAGATAATAACTTTAAGGAACTCAGAATATCGATTCTAAGTTCCCTTCACAGCGGAAATAAACAATCAAACAAATGACAAGTTCCTTATAGTGGAAACCTTTGATTGCCAGCTAGCAATCCAGGATAAAAACCACTACCTTTCTTTCGAAAGGATTTCAAGGTCTACTTCTTGATTTCTTATCTCTTTTGGTTACAGCTTATCCTAGGAACAAACACACAGTTTCTTTGCCTTACACACAGTTATGCAATCCTAGATAACTTAACACAATCAATAATTAATCCAAGAAACAGACCTTTGCACCTAGGAACTATCACTTACAGTCACAGGAACTTAGCACTCAGCTCTTCTATTCCTTGACTGGTTCCTCTTGATCTCGGTTTGCTTTGATGATCTTGTTTGAAGGTTCACACTGGATATTTGCTAATGTGTGTGAGTCGTATTTCAGTGCTTGAAGATAACTCTTGAGTTAGTCTTCCTTTTATAGAGGATTCTTCGCAGCTTAATCCTCTCTGGGTTCCCACAGATTGAGCTTGCCCTAGGATCAGTGGTTCTCCTTGGTCCACGTTGTTCTTGGCATGTGCAAACAACCTAGGCAGCTCAGAATCTCTCTTGGTTGGTCAACTACCTCAGACGAGTCTTGCTATGTCGTTGTCCAAATGCTTTCGTCCGAGATTGAACAAGCTGGGCGCTTGGGAACTGTCTTCTGGACAGTGACATCTCTATGTCCTGTCGCTTTCACCTTCTGTGTCCGAGGTTCAGTGTTTCTAGGTGTCTTGTTGTTTTGCTCTGGACATTGGCATGCTTTTGGAAGCTTCGGACAAGTCGTTTTCAACAACTTTTCTCCGAGGTTGTGTGTCCCCAGATTTCTCGGGAATCGCAATGTCGCATGCTACGTTACTGGGCACATATGGGTTCCTTTGGGTTCCTTCTTCTGTCTTGTTCCTTTGGTTCTCTTTGTCCTGTTTGGTTTTCTTGCCTTCGGTATATTCATGTGGTTCCTTAAAGCACATCTTTGAGATAAAACATTAGTATCATAATATTTGTCATCTTCAAAAGTAGAGAAACTGAGGGAAGGAACTCTCAGGGGAACCGAGGTTCCAGAGTTCCATTTCCTAACAGAGAAGCATGAAAATCACATAAATCACTATGTATTAAGTCAAGCACGACACAGTTCCTTTGAACATCAGGAAAAGGTTATCTTGTTATCTTAGTAAGCATGCACGTTCTACACCTCTCTATACTCATATCAAATGGAGGAATTAAACCATCATTAGACATATAAAGCATGCGTTTATAATGAACATGTCTTAATCGAGCATGCCAAAGAGAGGACATAGTTCCCTTCGAGGACACAGTTCCTTGAGGAGAAGTCATGTAAATAGAATTCATAACTTTATCAATACTAAGTTTAAACATTCCATTACATAGATAACCACGACCTACAAATACACCGTCCTTCGATAATATAAATTTATCGGCTTCAAACACTTGTCGAAAGCCTAGCTTGTTAAGAATGGTACTAGAGACTAGATTTTTCCTTATTTTGGGTACATACAACACATTTTCCGGAATTAAAGTCTTCCCAGATGAGAACTCTAACTCCACTTGTCCTTTGCCTAAGATGGGGGTCGTTGACTCGTTTCCCATATGAAGGACACGTCCATCATCCACAGCTACGAATGATTTGAACATCGACTTGTCCCTACTCACGTGAGCGGTAGCACCCGAGTCAACCCACCATGCTATCTCATCATCCTGCACAAAGAAAGCCTCAGAAATATTAGGAACAAAATCCATACTAGGAAATGTTTCTAAAGAGGGAACAATTCCCTTAGAGGAACTAGTTCCATTCTGACCTTGATGAGATTTATGCCCTTGGTCCTTAGACCCTTGAGCAGGTTGGTTGGGAGTATTTCCCTTCTTCCCTTTTCCAGCACGATAATCCTTCTTGAAATGTCCAGCTTTACCACAATTCCAACACCCAGTTCCCCTGGGTTTCTTGTTAGAACCATTTTTGTGTTGTTGAAGGGCCTTTTCTTGCCCTTGTTCTTGTTCCCTTTTTGGGAACCTTTTTCCATCATATTAACGGTGGAAGAACTTGTAGTCTATTTCTCTTTACCTTTCTCTTGCGAACGAAGGCCCTCTTCGATGCGCAAATGGCTTCCTAGTCCCACAAGGGAAATGTCTTCCTTCTTGTGCTTTAACATATGCTTGAAGCCTTTCCAGGACGGAGGCAACTTGTCAATGATACTTGACATCGAGATGGACTCGTCCATCTTTAATTTGTGCTGGGAAAATTGCCCCAAGATACGTAGTATCTCATTAAATTGCTCCATCACTGGCGGAGCATCTACCATTTTATAGGTGTTGAAGTTGCTCACGAGGAACTTTACGCTAGAAGCATCTTCAGCCATATATTTGGACTCCAAAGAGTCTCAAAGTTCCTTAGCGATTCAATATTTTGGTACACATCGAAAAGGGAATCAGACATACCATTTAAGATGTGGCCTCGGCAAATATAGTCATCATTCTCCCATTTTCTTCTACGCCTAACGGCATCAATCGGTTCCTCATCTCCTACTTCAGGCATCGGAGTGGATAGGACATACACCACATCGAGAGTGGTCAAAAGGAAGTGCATCTTCTTTTGCCAACGGCGGAAAACCATGCCTTCAAATTTTTCCAGCTTTTGGAACTTGGTAGTCATCTCACACACAGACACCATTGATCAAATAATATAATAATTTCAATTGTTAGTAACTGTGTACGTCTTGGGAACTGCGGTAGGGAACTACAGCAGAACACGGCTCTCCAAGGGATCAATCAATGATGACTGTATTCGGATAAGATTTGAATCGTGATGAACACTTTCCGAAATCAGTATTTTGCCCCCTATAAGCCTCAGGGAATCCGCAAAATCTGAAGTGAGATAAGACAAATCTACTAGTTCCTTTCAAGTCTTCTGAAGGGAACTAAACTTATAGAAATTGTGTTTTTGGATTTCAACTTTCAGCAAGTTCTGTAAATGCCAGATTACTTGTATATCCAACACCAAATCCCGAAATCCTTTATATAGGCATTAGGGAGAACTTCCAAAATTAGTTACGAAAGTTAAGGGAAGTTACAGCAGTAGTTGGAAGCGGTTACCAATCGTTTTCAGCGGTTATCAACCATTCCCAACTGACCCACAATAGTTATCAACGGTTACTATCAGTTACAAAATAGTTATGACAGTTATAGCGGTTACATAGTTGGTTTTACCAACAGTTACAAGCACATGAAACATGTGCTAAGAAAATCAACAAGCCATAAACATGCTTCTAGTCCCTTAGAAGGGAAATGACGCCCAGTTCCCTTCACAAGAAATGAACTAATGTCTAGTTCCCTTTCCTGAAACTGTTTCAAGGGAACTTGAGCTTTTACAAAGCTGTTTCAAGGTAACTTGACCCTTACATATAACATATACTTTTGTTTCCCTCTGAAACTCAAGTCGTTTACACAAGCGTGTACTCCATACACCCGAGCTCACGTCATAACGAAATGAGTTCCCTTAGTGTCGCATGAATCCCGGTCACATTAAATGGAAATGATTTCACTAAAATCACCAACATGCTTTGTGCCACATCAGTGACAAGCATGAAGTCCATAGCCTCTCCTCAAGTTGAAATATCACAAAGTCCCAACTTGACAGAAAGGAAGTGATGTGGTTGTTTCCCCAAGGCTTTTGTCATGATATCAGCTAGTTGGAGGCTTGTATGAATGTAAGCAGTTTGAATGAACCCGGATTGAACTTTCTCTCTAGTAAAATGTGCATCTATCTCTAGATGCTTAGTCCTCTCGTGAAAGCAAGGATTTGCTACGATCTGTTGAGCTGCGTTGTTATCACATAACAAAGTAATGGGTAATTACACCTCAATTGAGAGATCCCCAAGTAGAAAGCTAGTCCAAACAAGTTCAGCAGTGGTTGAAGCCATGCTTATATACTCTACTTCAGTGGATGACCTGCTTATTATGGCTTGTTTCTTTGTCTTCCAAGAGACTAATGAATGTCTCAAGAAAACACAGAAACTTGTAAGTGACCTTCTAGTAGTCAAACATGCACCCCAATCAGCGTATGAGAAACCAGTAACCTTGAGATCTTGTTGCACAAGATAGTAAAGACCTTTATTGACTAAGCCCTTGAGATATCTCAAGACATGTACAACAACTTGCATATGAGGCTATCGTGGTTGACTGACAAACTGAGATAAGTGTTGTACTGTATATGATATATCAGGTCTTGTCAAAGACAAATAGAGCAATCTACCAACCAAACGCCTATATTGCTCCCCATCTTGTAACAACTGGCCTTCAGTGAGCTGGAGTTTCAAACTAGTTGGAAGAGGAAAAGTAACCTCCTTGGCATCTGTCATACTAGTAGCTTTCAATGTATCATTAATGTATTTATGTTGACTCAAATAGGTGCCCTATGCAGTCCTAAATATTTCCATTCCCAAGAAATATCTAGCACAACTAAGATCTTTGATAGTGAAAGCATTATGTAGAGCATCCTTAACAGACTGAATTCCCTTCTCATCATTTCCTGTGAGTAGTATATCATCAACATATACTAGGAGAACCAGAAAAGATGCATGATTATTCTTAACAAACAAAGAGTAATCATTTGTGGATTGACAAAACCCAAGCCAACCAAGACTGAGTCAACTCCATGTTCCACTGCCTGGATGCCTGTTTCAAACCATAAAGGGATCATTTAAGCTTACACACTTCACCTGGTTGTGCCTTATGATACCCTTCTGGCACTTGCATATAGATATCCTCCTCCAAATGTCCATGCAAGAATGCATTGTTGACATCCAATTGATGTAGAGGCCACTCTTTGGATGTTACAAGAGCTATAATAATCCTTACAGTAGGTACTTTGGAAACTGGACTAAAAGTATGCTTGTAGTCCTTGCCCATTTTTTTATTGAAGCCTTTCATCACCAATCTGGCCTTGTGCCTTTCTATAGTTCCATCTGGGCAAAATTTGATTTTAAACACTCATTTGAGGCCTATAGCCTTGTGGCCAAAAGGTAATGGTATAAGTTCCCAAGTCCTATTGGACTCCAAAGCAGCAATTTCCTTAGACATTGCTTCTTCCCATTCAGGTATGCCTTTTGCACCCTTATAGGAGACATGTTCGGTAGTTGCTAACACTCGTGAAAGAGAAGCAAAATAACTAGTAACCTCATCCTCACAACTATTTATACCACTGACTGTCATCACATAATCTGAAGTCCACCTGGGAGCTCTCATTTCTCTGGAAACTCTCCTTGCTAGATCAGTGTCATTTGGCACTAAAGTATGAGCAATGGGCAGATTAACAACAGGTGTTGGTGAAGACATGTGTGAAACAGGTGAAGAAAAATTGGTATCTGTTATAACAGGTACCTGAACTGGACTGTCATACTATGAACTCCTTGAATCAGTTCCTCCTGTCACTAAATCAATACTGAAATCCAAAAAATCATCCTCTGATGATGTTCTCTGGTAACCTGTACTGCCAGTGCTCTCAGGTGTAGAGACTAGTTGTTCCTTGTAAGGAAACCTATCCTCACAGAATATGACATCCCTGCTAAGCACAATCTCCTCTGTCTGAAGATCACATAACTTGTAGCCCTTTTGATTAGCAGGATACCCTAGAAAAATACATCTCTTGGCTCTTGGATCAAGTTTATATCTTCCTCTCTTGACAGTAGCATCATAAGACAAGCAGCCAACCACTTTCAGATTGTCATAAGATGGCTCATTGTCGAACAATATCTGAAAGGATGTCTTCCAATCAATACTGACAAGGGGCATTTTATTGATGAGTTATGTTGCAACTAATACACACTCACCCCTAAATTTCTTTGGCAATCCTGCATTAATACTAAGTGCTCTTGCTATGTCAAGTAGATGCCTATGCTTTCTCTCAACTACTACATTATGTTGAGGAGTATAGGCCATAGTTCTTTGATGAAGAATTCCCATACTAGAGAAAAACTGTCTACAAGACTGATTCACCAATTCTGAACCATTGTCAGATCGAATGGCTTTAGGTATCTTTCCAAACTGATTCTTAACAAGATTGACAAAATCGTTTACAATGTCAAACACTTGTTGTTTACTATGTAAAAGATATGTCCAAGTTGCCCTGCTCAAATCATCAACAGTTGTGAAGAAAAATCTTTCTCCATTAATATTTGGAATACCAAAGGGACCCCACAAGTCCATATACAACAAATCAAAATTGTTCAGTGATCTACTGTCACTAGCCTTAAAAGGCGATCTATGAAACTTAGCCATAGTACAAGTATCACAAAAGGCATCTTCAACAGTGGAGTGTTTAAGACTAGGAACATGTGACATTTTGGAAAATGAAATATGTCCTAATCTATTGTGTAGGTTGTGAACTTCTTTATTGCAATTTGTTGAGCAACAAGCTTTATTCATCCTTGAAGCCTTACTGTGCTTGACCTCCATCTTAAAGGCCACCACAAGCTTTCCCAACAGCCACTACAACTTTACTCAAAAGGTCATGTAATGTACAAGAACTTTCATCAAATTTGGCAAACAAACCTTTCTTCTTGATGATCTTATTGACTGATAGCAAGTTGAACATAAACTCAGGTACAAATAGCACATCATCAATCACAAGACCATCATTCAACAATGCACTACCTGATTGTTCTACACGTTTCACAGTACCATCTAGCAGTTTAACCAATATAGGTGCAGACAACTTCTTCAAAGCAAATAAACACTCAGCAAATGGACTCATGTGATCTGTAGCCCCAGTATCTAATATTCATTCATGCTTATGTGATTTAAATGCTACCAAGTTTAGGTAAGAAATACGTGTATAGTTGATTGAAGATGACACACCTTTCCCTTTGTGCATCCTCATCATCTCATGATACATTGCTTGTACAAAGGCTGGATCAATGCTCTTGTACTTGTTCTCACTAGAACTCTCCTCCAATCCAAGAGGAGTGTCTTGACTGAACTGTTCCTGAACAACATTAGCAACCACCTTAGGAGCTCTCTTGATTCTCTTTCCTTTGTACCAATTTGGATAGCCAATGACCTCAAAACATGCATCAGAGAGATGGCCATCCATATTACACATTGAACAGTGTTTCTTTTCTCTATTGGAATTATTTCTTCCATCTTTCTTGGAAGAAGAATCTTGTGAAGACTATGACCCCACCATGAAAGCAACTGGCTCGGGAACTGCAGTAGAAATCTATTTATGCCTCTTAACTTGAAGAACAAGATAATAAGCTCGATTAAGAGTAGGAACCGGATCCATAGCTAGGATCTGACTCTTAATGTAATCAAATTCTGAATTCAAATTCACCAAGAAATGAAGCAATATGTCTTGATTTTCTAACTCCAAAACTCTTACCATCACCTTACAAGTACATTTTGCAAGATTACCACAAGTACACGGTGGAATTGCATTCAGGCATTGCAATTCATCACAACAACACTTCAATTTTGTGTAATAACTTGTCACTGACAAGTTTCCTTGCACAATCTTCATCAATTCTTGCCTCAACTGAAAGAGAATAGGTGCATTACTCTGACTGTACATGTCAACTATCTCGATCCACAATTCACTCGCAGAATTCATCAATATGAATGAATTCGATAGTTCAAGCACCATAGAACTTAGGATCCAACAAGCTACCATCTCATCGTAGCGAATCCATCTAGGCAAGTCCTTTGATGCCTCATCTGGTCGCGCGATAGTCCTGTCCATGAAGTCGAGCTTCATCTTTGCTCCTAATGCTCTGTGCAACTGCCTGCTCCAAGCAACAAAATTAGTGCCATCGAACATCATCTGCGTGATTTGAACATTTGGATTCTCTGAATTGGACATTGACAGTGGATCGCCTGAATTCATCATTGCTCCTAGTTCATTCATCGTCTATGATCTTCACAAATCGCTCACTTGATCTCTGTGAAAACAAGAAAATTTATGGAAAACAGGAAAAGAAATCTCAACAACACTCTCGCTTTCTCCTCACTGAATCTCTCTACGCTCTGATACCATATAGAAAGTGGATCGTGATTCACTGAGATCCTCCATTGAAGGATAAGAAAGCAAAGCAAGAGAAAACTTCACTCTGTAAAGATAGTAGAAAAGGATATTTACAAAACTAACTGAACTAGCTATATGTACAAGCGCAGCTAGATGACAACCTGTAACACCAATTGACACAATCGGGAATCAACAATGCCTAACTAACTAACAAACCAGCTACAGCCTAATCACTAAAGATCTGCCACGTCAGTGATATAAATACTGACTCCTTACTTTGTGCCACATCAGTGACAAGCATGAAGTCCATACATAACTGTGCAGTCTTTTCAATTTTCTATGGCTATTTTTATCAAATTAATCTAAGAAAAATTGATGCTAATTAGGTTTTTGCATAATATATATTGTTGTAATTATCTGTATAGTGCAGTGCACGTGTCCAGATCATGACATGTCACGTGAAGAGAGATGGAGGACGACATGTGCAAGGACGACGTGTTTGATTGCTAAGGTTTGAAATCAACAAAACTTGGCCAGCTTTAATCTAGTAGACGCGGCCTTTCCACACATTTCGTATTTCAAATGGGGTGAAATGGGAGAATGATATCTTTTAATGGGGAAATTTGAACATAAAATGACCAGTTTATGTTAATTATAAAATTGAATTCAACTATATATGCCAAGATAAACAATGGATAGTGCGATCGAAGTATCGAACTATGTTAATTTATGTGATGTGCATGCAAGTTTGTACGTATCTTATAATTTGCATTGAACCAATTTGAGATTATTGACGTTCACATGGGTTCCAACTTCCAACTTATATAACTAATCATCGTCTAAAGTCTAAGGATAAAAGATGTGTTTGGAACACCCAACTTCATATAATTTCATTCATTAAATGAGGTAATCTAGACACACTAATTTGTAAATGCAATGTGAACAAATATTTTTTGTTCTTTTTTTGTTCATATATGAATAATTAAATAATCAACTATAATTATCACATTACACATAATGTAACGTACATCATTGCTTGGCAATCCTTAATGGGGATTATGGGAGAATGAGTTATGTGAGAAAACAGAATAATTGTGAGCCCTAAGATTAAAAAAAATCAAAGTCTCGATCGTAACTCTCCCCTATTTAAATGCCAAAAATCTGAATAAATTTGGTACGGGAGAAGTTTAAGTGAATAAACGCATTTTTTTGGAAAAATAGCGTACATGTTTCTTTGGGCGTGCGTGGGCTTTTGCACATCATGGTACCAAATGCTCATTCTTCACACAAGTGTTTATGCACATATATAAATTAAAATCTATACACTTTAATCATTGTACAGTCAGTTGAAAAATTCATGTACATCTTCAATAAAAAACGATATATACTTAAATATATAGTATAAAATAGATGTATTTTTAGGTTAATTTGTATTCACATTCAAACAAACATATGTACTTTAAAAGTCATGCATGTAAAAGGTTCAAAAACCATATATGCACATTTTTATTAGAAAATATACACTTCGTACAAAATCAATACACATTTAGCTTAATGTTTATGCATATATTGACAAGAACTTATACAAAATCAAATACCGATTATTAAAAACCGGTATGATATATTCGATATAAGATAGTGTGAAATTTCAAAGAAGCCAATGATGAAATATTTTCCTCTGAGGATTTCATTGATAACGTACAGCCTAAATAGCCTTAACTAAACTTGATCAATAAGCTAACTTATCTACAGCTATCACAAAGATATCCTTACAAGAGATAGAATAAAGTAAACTAGGAAACTAAAAGATATGTAAATATATACAAGAGATAAGATCTCCCTAAATCTATCCAATAGATAGCCATTTTGTATTAGTGTATATACGTGCGCGTCCCATGCAGATACTTTTAAAAAGAACGTGTTTTTTGGAAGGAAAAAATATCAACCGTGTCATTTTTATTCAACACATACATTATATTTTTCAGAGTTTGGATCATATGGGGAGTGATTTTAGGGTGTAAAGTAGGGAGCTTTCACATCCATTAGATCACGTTAATCAAAGGGCTGACATTATTCCCATGTTTTATTAAAAACGGTGGCATACTTATAATAATTGTCACTTTTTATTTCTTTTCCCGCTTTTGTCCTTGCCTGTTTCTCCTCCCTCTTTGCTTCGTTATTGCCGCTTTGCTCCCGATTCCGCCACTGCCAAGCTTCTTCTTTTTTCGTTTTTGCATTCCTAGCATGATGGATCAAGGTACGTATTTGTTTGTTTTTTTCTCGATTCCTTCCTTTAATTCATGTTTGTGATTCGTCTACAAACTTTCTTAGGTTTAGTGTTTTGTTCAATCTTCGTGCTTCTTTCTCACCAAATTAGGTTTCTTAAATTTATATGTTTTGTTCTTTGTTCAAACATAATTACTACATCTATTATGTTTTGCTGATTTTAAATCCCTTGCAAACATTATCAATTTCACTTTATGTGTTTTTTTGTTTTTCGTTATGTGTTTTTTGCTTATGCACTTTTGATGACCTAAGTTGTTAATTGTTCACTTTCTTTATTTTTGTGTTTTTGTCTCATCATTGTTCTTCCTTTGCGCTTTTTCCAATCAAAATTTGTCATATATGTGTATTTGTTCGAGAAGTTGTTATTCTTGTACCAATTGTGCCTTATTTGTGCACTTTCACCCATAGTACATATTTTCAGTTGGAGTTTCTTCTTCCTCTGTCACTTTTGTGCATTCCCTGAAAAATTAAAGTTGTTATTCTTGCACCAATTTACCTTATTTGTGCACTTTCACCCATTGTATATATTTTCAACCAAGCTTCTTCTTCCTCTGTTATTGATTCAATTGCATTGAATGTTGTGGTGATGGTGGTGTTGATTGTTCTTCATTTGTTAAGCCAAAAACTTATGAGAACTATGTGATTCAATTCTCGCAAGAAGGTCAAACAATATACTATTTGCCTCATTGTCCAGAAGATATGAAGTCTTTCATCGGTCAAACATTTACTACACTTAAAAAAGGTATGGATTTATACAAGTGTTATGCATAAGGACAAAAAGGACCAAATTGTGGTTTTGAAATACTTGATTTGTGTAATACCCCTCATTTTTAGTAAGGGTATTTGGGTAATTTTCTCAACCCTCGTTCTGTAATCGTGACGCGTTAGGCAAAATTCGGAATTTTTGTAACGCGTATAATCTCTGTAATAATTCCCTGAGCATTATAATATACATTCGATGTATTTTCGAGGCTTAAAATATTTGTTTGGGTACAAATATTAGTTATTGCAAGGTTTTAGCACGTGTTCAATCGTTTCCCGGGCAAAAGGACGCAAACAGGCCTTTTCCGCGACCGCGGAAAATGATGCGTCGTCAGCCTCGCGAACGGGCATTTTTCCGCGACCGCGGAACGCTTTGTCCTCGTCTTCAATGGCTTCGTCGGTTGAGATGGCCGTCGATTCGTCGGGGGGGATTTGGAGCGGTTCGTCTGGTCGGGAGTTGGGGTGCTCGGTGGCTATAAAAGAAGGGCTCTGTTAGGTGTCATTTCATGCACCTTTACTAGAAACTATTAGCATTATTTGGAGGAGTTTATGATAAGATTTGAGGCTAAGTCTGTAATCCAGAAGATGTGGAGAGAATTGAAGATATCCAGGGATTTACAGCTTAGATGGAGATGATGAAGATGGATGAGGATCTGCTGGAGATTAATTGGAGAAGACTACCAACACTTGGTAGTAATGAAGAGCTGAAGAGAGGACCGCGGCGACCCCCACCGCGACCCGGCGAGAAGGCCCAGTTATCTCACCGCGACCCGACGACTCGTTCACCGCCCTGCGGTAGGCACGTCACGCCTCACGGCCAGCAGAAGACATTATTTCCTTTTTTGCATTTTCGGACTTTCTTATTTCTAGTATTTTATTTCCCTTGCTATTTTAATTAGGTTAAACTTATTTCCTAAGCCTATTTAAGACTTCTTTCTAGGTTAAGAGGCAGAGAACTTTTTGACATTTTTACTTTCATCATTATCGTTGTTTTTCTCATTAGGGTTTCATTTACATCTGAATGGAGCACTAATTTCTCTTTGTTCTACTAGACGTTTGAATCAATACAGTTGATGTGTTTGTGAGATTTCTATTCCTTGTTCCTATTCTTATATGTGTTGGTTTGATTCTCTTGGTTATATTGAATATTGATTCATTGTTATTCTTCATAGCCTGATCAACTAGGTTGAGTAATATTTATCAATTGCTAGGGTTTGCATATAGTGGAATACGAGTGCATATCTAGTAGCAAACATAATTGTTGCATATAGTGGAATACGAGTGCGCAATTGTGAGTGAGAATCATTTGCATGTTAAGTAGTAAGGTTTTCTTCTATTTGCATGTATCCTATATCCTTGTGTGCATTGCTATTGCTTTATTAGTGGTAAGGTTTTCTTCCATTGATATTGTAGTAAGTACTATCAACAACTGTCTGAATTGGTAGTTAATCAAGATCAGGGTGGGAACAACTATAAGAATAGATAAAGAACTTGGATTTAATAGATTTCGGTGATCAAATTATATCTTTGTATTGTGGATCTCGTTCTAGTGGAACTTCTTCCCCAATCATATTCTCAAGTCAACTAAACCTGTTCACTTTGCTCTGTTTGATAACCAACCCCCCCCCCCCCCTTCCTTGTTACTTGTTAATCATAATTGCATACTTCATCAGATCTTCCCTGTGGGTTCGACCCTTACTTGCTTACTATACATCTGTTTAGTAGGTTGTTAGGACTTTTACTTTGACTAGGCCATTCAACGATATTTGCATTGCATATTTCAGCCACGTCAGGCTCGGATGGAGGGTTAGAGCATCCGAAATCCAATCTCTCTCTCTCTCTCGTGTCGCCGGAGTTCTCGTATCGTCGGAGCTCTTGCCGGTGGTTTTAGTGGTCGAGTGGTGGTGCAGTAGAGGCGTCGTGGTCTAGGAGACGAAGCCCTCTCGTTCGGAGCCTCGTCGTGTCATCGCCGATGAGGAATTTATGCGATTAGGGTTGTCGGGTTCATGGCCGCGACCGCGGACATGAACAGCCGCGACCACGGACGATGTCCAGACATCCGCGACCGCGGAATCCAAGACGCGACCGCGGATTGCCTTAGCAAACGCGATCGTGGCCTTGGACGATCCGGTCACGGATGGGACCCTCGTTTCTTTCATTTCCTTAGATCCGTATTATTATTTATCGAATCTAACCTAGGGTTTTGTTGTGGGTTCGTTGGCGTCGTAGGAATCCGCAATCCTATTCCGTTTCCAGTTCCCAAACCCAGAAACACGTCGTCATTTGTTCATCTCGATCAAGGCAAGTGGCGGTTCGCTCTTGCTTATCATTCCATGTTTCCGTTAATTATCAATTATTTCATATTGTTAATTAAATTGGGATGAATTGTTGTTTTCGTTTGGGAACAGATTTATAAATGATATGATATAAAATGTGATATTATGATAGGTTGTATATATTGCTAGAAACAACACCATTCTATCTGTTATTACCATGATGGTATTGGTGTGGATTTTATGTGTGAACTTATACATATATAGTTAGAACGAGTATTCGTAGGAACACTATATACCTTGCGAGGTCTAGCCGTTTCTTTATAACTGTGGTGGATAGGATGTCCAAGCCCTAACACCCCTTTCTTGGTCATGACTATCCCATATCCGAGTATAGGGGAGGTGCACACAGTTGGTGCCAACAATCGGGATTTATTCTCAAGATATCTCTCGTATCGAGATGATATATTTATATTATAAAAGCTTTAACGTGAATATACGTTTTGGAATTAAAGAAGATAAGTGTCATTATGCACATAATTAATGAACCCTCGGGCGAGAAGTACAACTTGGAAACCGCTCGGACTTCGGTTAGATTAAGTCTTCTTTCCAATCTGGATTCGCATTGCGCGGTGAGGTTGGTTGTTGACCCAAATGATCAAGTCATTTTTAAACACTTGTATGAAAACTATAAACGTTCCCAAACATTTGTCATACTTTCCCATAAGACTCAATCTTTTGGAGTCTTCTCTTCATACATTTTCCATAAGACTCAATTCCTTTGGAGTCTTCTTTTCAGTACATGTCTAAACTTTAAATCATTCCGTGAAAGTTCTGGGTTATGTATCGTCCCTTCGGTTGTTATTCGAGGGACAATGATAGTAAACGGTTACGATCACTAGAACCATTCTGTTTTCACCCTTGCATAGTCTTTCATTAGACTAATCAACCGGGTTTTATTCCTTGCATGGTTGGCTGGTGTCATCCGTCGTATACGGCACATCAGTGATTGGTTCCCGAAGTCTTGAAGTAACCAGTTGAAGAAGAGGCTTGCAGATTTAAGTGTCGGTATTTCAAGGTCGTTTAGTATTACTTTAATACATATTGTTATAACCTAGTCATGTAATAGGTTTATTCTTAAAGTCTTACGATGTGTAATTTAAAAGTCTTCCGTTGTAATTTCACTCTGTTGTAAATCGTTATTGAGAAATCTTTTAATAAAAATAGTTGAGTTTCATTTAAAAATGTCTTCCGCTGTTTAACCTTCCATTATTTAATATGTTTATTAAGATTAATTGTTCCGATTAAAGCATAGGGTGACATCGAACAGTAACGTCTGAGGTCACTGGCGTGTAGCACTACCGACGTAAGTCGGAGGTGTTACAATTTGTACTAGGGAAGGTTGTAAAGTTGGTCGAAATAAACCTAGTCGACGCACTCAGGTTTCAAATAAGGTTGGTTGCAATGCGAAAATCATTTTCAAATTTGTTAATATGTCTGGCTATTAATGAAATCATTTATAGAACGCCATACGCATGGTTTATTGATGACCCTTATAGGCAGTTTATGCATACCAATTGAAATATAGACAGTGGGCATAAGACGTTTGTGTTTAATTGCTCAAGAGCCAATGTAGGATTTGTTAAGTGTCATAGAGTGTACAAGGATATTGCAATGGTGTCGGCGCCGGTACTGGTGCCGCCTGGTTGTCCAAGGGCTTACAGCCCATACACCCAACCCTTCCCCCATCACTGGGTAGGTTGTTGCCCCCGGGGATCGAACCCGTGACCTTTGGCATATCTCCCATTTCCTGGAGAGATATGTCACCAATTGAGCCAAAGGTCACGGGTTCGATCCCCGGGGGCAACAACCTACCCAGTGATGGGGGAAGGGTTGGGTGTATGGGCTGCAGGCCCTTGGACAACCAGGCGGCACCAGTACCGGCGCCGGCACCGTTGGGTGGCTGGGCGGCTTGGTGGCTGGGGTAGCTTGGCCTGGGATGTTACAATGAAAACATTGAAGCTTTTGTGGTTGATTTTAAAAAAATTAGGAGAGACTTGTTGGCATAGTGTTGGCCTCTTGTTTAATTTTGATCAAAGTTTCAAAATTTATTTAAAGCCTATTATCTCAAAAGGTAGAGCAATGTGCTTAGTGCACATGATGTGGGTTCGAATCCTACATAGGCTACAAGAGTAAAATCATGTTTTGCAAACCTGTCAAATAATATTTTATGAGCTTATTTATGCACGTTCAGTAACTAATTATGCACTATTAAATACAAGACATGCACTTTTATACACAGTGGAGTAAGACAATATTGAACGTACGCAAGATCTTGACAGTACCAATCTCCTTTCCATGGACGAACATTAGGATTGTTTCTATTTCCCTCTTAAACGTCCATGATCATCAAGTGGCTTTGCAAATGACCTTCCAATTCCTCTACCTTGAGAATAAGGAGGTGAATAGTCATGACTAACAAGAGATCTCACATCAACTCCACCATCAAATCCTCGATCATGACATTGACCTCCCAGATTATCAAAATCAGTACTATATGTGCGATTAACATTCCTATGGCATGTAGGAGAGCTGGACACTTCATGTGTTCTGCATCCTGGAAGAAGTAAAGAGAACACAAAAAAAAGACAGAGAAAACATGTAATATTGAGAGAAAAGCATACCCAAGATGGCAGATGATTCACATTTTCACTAGATGACGGAATATGAAGATGTAATGAAAAACAAATTTTAAATGCTTTATTCGTATTTTTTTCATCATGGTTTTAAGGTATCAAGCAAATTTTAGATTCATCTACCATATATAGAGATTTTCCTCCTTATTAGTTGTTGACAAAAAGGCAAAACAAACATCTCAAAAAACAATGAACCACGTCAAAAAAGCGATGATGTTTCCAATTCACAGATTGACACAAATAAGGTTTTACCAATTACATCTCAACTATGAAAGTCGTTGTAATCACTCCACACACTGTCCCTATTTCTTCAATTTAATGCTATTTAGTGTGGAGCATAATGTTATTAAATTTTACAATGGATGACCCAATCTGAATATTGATATTATTATTTCAATATCAATAAAAAAAGATAGAGTCAAATATTACATACAAGACATGCACTTTTATACACCGATTTATCAAAAGCATGATTTATAGCCTATGAGGGATTCGAACTCACATCCATGTGTGTCAACACAATGCTCTACCATTTAAGCTAATAGGCTATGACAAAAACAAATATTTGGAGCTACACGACTTTGTACAAAGCACATTCAAACTTGAATAGAAGCATTTATCACAAAATCAGCCAAAAATTCATCAAATCGCTTAATTATGCGCATTAAATAGCAAACAATATTATACACTTCAAGCACTTATGTATGCACATTTAATATCACGACATGCACTTCAGGCACTTAGATATGCACTTAATATAAAGCTATGCACTTTTAAGCACTAAATTATGCACATCTGATAGTAAGACATCACTATGCACTTTGGGCACTTAATTATGCACATTAATTAGCAAATAATGCTATACACTTCAAGCAATTAAGTATGCACATTTAATATCATGACATGCACTCTAGGCACTTAGATATGCACACTTAATATGAAGACATGCATTTTTAAGCTTTTAATTATGTACATCTAATAGCAAGACATCACTATGCACTAGACACTTAAGTATGCACATCTAATATCAATACATGCACTTATGCACTATTAGAACATAAGCATATAAGAAACAAAACATTATTTTAGTTTTTGCACTAGGTTTTGCACTTATTTCACAACTAACATGCACATTTGCAAACTAAATATGCACTTATTAATATTACGTATGCACTAGAACTACAACTAACAGTATGCAAATATATCACTTCACACTACAGATAAAAATACGCATTGTGAAAACAAACCCCACACTACTCAGTGGTACCATATTTCCAACAATAAAAACAAGCAATTTCAATAGTCTACTCGATTTAAAACATTTTTTGACAAATACGAGGCTGATTCGACATGTTTCAACATATGAACCCTAGAATCTCTATTCACACAAATAGAAGCATATTGACCTAAAACCGCAACATCTAAACCCTAAATCGCAACATATGAGCCCTAGAATTGCAACATATGAACCCTAGAACCTCTATTCACACAAAACTTCATGCAAGATAAACCCTAACTCTGAGCACTGGAACCCTAATCTGAGCACACAAAAACTAAATCAAAACATATGAACCCTAACAACATCATCAAACGACAATAATGTAAACTTAGGAGTGAAGTAGTGATTTTTTTACCTTTTAAAGTTTTTCCTTTCCCTTTCGAAGCTTCTTCCCATTTCGCCATGTTCATATCTTCAAAGATTTGGTTCTGAAGCTTTTGTGTAATTTAGGAGACGGCTTGAGATTTGGGAGACGGGTGATTATTTTCTGAAGAGAATTGGAGACGAAAGTGACTTGGAGACGGATTGAGATTGTAGAGTCGAATTGAATGTTTGAGAATGTGGAGGCAATTCAAAAAGCAAGAGTAGAGCGTTTGGGGGTTTTCTATATTTTGTTAGGGTTTGGGGGAGGGTAGCGCGGTGGTCAATAATTATGAAGCACTGCCACTCTAAATGATTTAAATTGGAGCACGCATTTTTTCTCAGATTGTAAAGGCCATGATGTGACATAATCGTAATCCTCAATCAACCACATCCAATAGCTGCAAAATATACTCATTTTATACTTGATGTTAATTTTACACAGGAACCACACTCTATATTTTTCATATGCAACATCTTCATGTTATCACGGGAGAGCTTTTTTCACTAGTAGAAAAAATGCATTTTACCACGGTTTATTTGCAAAGATTACCACGGTTATGAACCGTGGTAAACTTGGCCGTCGTAAACATGTTTAACTCGGTTTCATGTTTACCACAATTACATAATTACCACGGTTAATGAACCGTGGTAATTCAACCAACCCTGGTAAATGTGCAACTATTTAAAGTACTTTCAACCGTAGTAATATTGTTTCACCCGCAGTAAAAATGAACCATAATAAACTTGTTTAAACCGTGGTAAATTGGTTTTATCTGTGGCAAACTTGCATCCCTATAAATTTGATCGAACCTAGGTAAATGTCCACCTATTTAAGTACCTAAATTACAATATAAATTATAGCATAACCATAATTATCTAAATATTTGCATGACTTAAAAAAGGACGAGTATAAAAATGGATTAAATATTAAAATATCATACACCAATGTATTGTTATAAATGCAACACACTCAAAAGTTGAAATGTCACTAAAAATAATCTTTAGCTAACTAAGATATGAAACACTTGCACCAATGTTCCACGTACGTACTAACTAACCTATAAAGGTTTGCACAAATGTTGCTCATTGATCCCAAATCTCATGTACCAAATGCTCTGGGCCTTGTAACTAGTTTAGTAAGGTACAAGTACCTGACACATGAAAATAATACATCAAAAACCAAATTAGATCCCCAATGCAATTCAAAATGGCAGAAGTAATAGTTTTTGTCATGATAGGAAACTTAGCAAGAAAATCAAGGTACTTGTAATTTCGCATGTATACAAACACAATTACTAACATGGTATGTTCATTCTTCAATTAAAGGTGAAATGATAGTAGATACACAACAAGAAGCATATGACAAAGGAACAACAAGTGCCTTGCAAATTCCAACATATAGTTCCACAAAAAATGCAATTTTGCAGATATATTAATCAAAGAGGAATGTAGAAATGAAGTTTATGATCATGAAACTTGTCATATCGTTGTTTATATATCCATAGAATGACTTGTTTGATGAATAAAGTAGGATGTGCATAAATGAACCTTTATCTAAAGGCCAATGCGTCGACGGCACATATGCACTTTCACATTCCTGAAATGGGGACATACAATAAATGATTTTCAAACACGGCTAGGAAAAGGAAACTATAGTACAAAGAAAGTATTAAAGGATAAATTTTTAGAATATATGTTGTACAAGAACATATGAATGGCTTGTCAAGAATAAAAGAACAAAAAGCATAGGCGTGTGTTGGATCGTTAGAGTTACGTCTGAGGGAACAAAAGCTTTATTCCCACAGAAGTTGCAGCGGATAAATATAGCAAGAAAGATAATAGAACGAACTCACGATGTATAGTGGAAACCCTGATTAGCAAAACTAGCTTCTCAAGGAAAAACCACTACCTTCAAGCTTCCGCTTGAGAGGATTTTGAAGTGTGTACTTGTCTTATTGATTTCTTGTTTGATTACACTTGTAGCATGGACTCCAAAACACTAGACCTCTCTGCTAGATTCGAAGATCACTCCTACAACGATGAATCCAAACTCAACCCTCAAAGACTTACACACACCTCACTCCTTTTCTTTCTCAATTTTCGTTCTCTCTGTTTTTTTTTCGTCGTCTATCTTACAAAGAAATGAATCCACACATCTCTTAAATACAACTCGACTAACCCTAAAAGTAACAAGATAAGATTTATCCTATTAAGATAACAAGAAGATATGATTTGATAGAAAGAATAATATCTCAGCCGTCCATATTAATTAAGGAAAAGATTCCTTCAATTGATATAAACGGATAAGATAGAATTCTATCTCTCCAATTATCTTATCTTAGGAAAGATTTCCTAAGATAACATAATCGGGCTTCTCTCTCCATATCTTCTCAAATCGGCGTGATCCTTGGAGCCGAAGTCTTCAATCCTTGACCGCGTGATTCTTCTGATTTGTTTCCATAATTGGCACGTTGGATTTCTTCTTTCCTTCGCAGCATCGATCTTGTTCGGCGCTTGAGTTCCTTGCTAGGTAACAAAGCACATAACCAGAGCTTTGTTCCCCAGCGCTCCTTTGCTGCGTTGGTTCCCTGAGACAACTGACTTTGTTCCTGAAACACTTAGTATGCAGATTAGTTGAATGTTTGTCACTATTAATCAAAGAGGAATGTAGAAATGAAGTTTATGATCATGAAACTTGTCATATCGTTGTTTATATATCCATAGAATGACTTGTTTGATGAATAAAGTAGGATGTGCAGAAATGAACCTTTATCTAAAGGCCAATGCGTCGACGGCACATATGCACTTTCACATTCTTGAAATGGGGACATACAATAAATGATTTTCAAACACAGCTAGGAAAAGGAAACTATAGTACAAAGAAAGTATTAAAGGATAAATTTTTAGAATATATGTTGTACAAGAACATATGAATGGCTTGTCAAGAATAAAAGAACAAAAAGCATAGGCGTGTCTAGTCTGAAAATACAAAGCTATGTGCCATCACAATGCAGATAACATCTGGAGATGTTCAAACAACTAAAGTGAACTATAAAAGATACCCAAACACAACATTTTCCAGTGGTGAAGATGATCAAACAAACATTAAAAAGAAAGAATATACAAAAAAGAGCCATCACCAAAGCAACCATTTGATCACATAGATCCAACTAGTTCATAGAAGATTTACCATCTCAAACATTAGACATAATTAGAAGTCTTAATACTCTTTTTCCTCTCCATAACCTTAATTATTTCAGGGAAATAGCTTTTTTCTTGTACTACAGCTAGCTAGCTTAGAAGGATGATGACAATCACAAACTGTCCCCGAGATTTCAACAATGTGCCGTTAACAAATCACAAATAGTAGATTATTAGTGGCTTACCTTTTGCTTGAAGAAAATGCAAGCGGAAACAACATCTTATGGAGATGCAATCCCCAGAAGAATAACCCTTCAATATGCACTAACAAGATACGATTTGCACATAATCTTCCATATATTGTTTAACTCGTGATTCTTGTGCGATACTATTGTTTTCTTTGCAAGAATAAGGTATTTATTGCACTTGCAATAAAGAGAAGACGAGACAAAATATCAAAGCTAAAATGCTAATTAGTAAGTATTGAGAAAAAGAACTTGATTGGCTGAAACCAAACTCAAGATGGGAGACATTGACAATAGGCAGAAAAATTCATTGAAAACAAACCTTAGAGCCATTACTGAAGTAAAAGACACTAACATGGTATGTTCATTCTTCATTGAAAACAAACCTTAGAGACATTGACAATAGCAGTTATCCGGCTACTAAAAAATGGGATGATAACACATGAGAAAAATAAACGCAGACATCCTACATATCATGGATCTGTTATTTTGGTTTCCTAGCTTCAGATATGCATTTCCATGTTTATATATAGAATTGGCTTTGGTCATTAAGTACTAATTAAACAGCAAGTAGAAATCCCATTCTTCATTTTGCTTTCAAAATTACTTTGAAGAATGTGGTGTTCATCTAATGCCTTTTGAATCTAGTGCTAGTAAGAAGTCGATTAATGTGTAAGTTGTTTGTAATGCCTTGGAAGTATATAACAACAACACTCTCAAATTACTCAATCGTATGAGCATGGCAAAATCGCACAAGGATGAACCAAACAAAAACAAAGGCAAAATCAACCATAGGACAAAGGTATTTCATAATTAGGTCTATAAAAATTCAGATTTTTTTTTGAACTTTTTGGCAACAAATTACTTGCTTGAACTAACCTAATCTTAATCTTAGAAAAACTTAGGTATTCTAAGCTATCAATTGCACAAATCTAAAGCTAAGAAAGAAATAAGAGGAAGGCACGACTTACCAGATAGTAGGTTGCTGCATATCTATGAAACTGGAGAGAGGGGAGCGAGGAGAAGCTGAAAATCGCCGGAGAAATCACCGGAGAAGGCGCGAGCGAGCCGGAGATGAAGCCAGCGAGCCGGAAAAGGTGCGAGTGCGCCGAAGAAGGTGTGAGCGAGCCGAGTTAGGGCGCAAGCTTCACGACGGACGGGTTGATGAGATATGATCGAGCAACGTGAACTTTTCTAAATACCAATTTATAGCACTTTTAAAGAAACCGCTATAACTAAAGAAAACTGTAATTTTTTGCTAATGCTAAATTACTACGGTCATTTGACAACCGTGGTAATTTCACGTAGAAATGGATCCGTGGTAATTTTACTGTTAATTTACTACGGTTGTTTGATGACCGTGGTATTATTGTTGTTAAATTAATACGATTATTTGATAACCGTGGTAATCTTGCGTAGCAAAAAAATTTACCTCGGAAAAAAGCACAACCGTGGTATTATGATTGTTAAATTAATACGGTTATTTATTGAACCGTGGTAATTTCACCTAGCTAACATATTTAACTCGGAAAAAAACAGAACCGTGTTAGATTTACCGTAACCAAATGCCATTTTTCTACTAGTGTTTTCACGTAATATATTTTCATCGCTAATAATGTATTATTGTTTAAGTGTGAAGGTAATCCAGTCAAGAATTAAGATCCACACATTTACAGTTTACTAGTATTGGTTTTGAGTTCCTGCAGTTGGGATATTATTATATATAATTTTATTATTAATTTGTATAAGTAGTATTCCGACTTCTGATGGCCGGCCAATGAGTGATCACGGACTTTAGGTATGGAAATAATTGGGCGGGAATATCGCCTGCATGGCTGCATGCATAAGCTTCATCTTATGAGATGTTTTTCTTAATTTATTGGTTCACTCAACCGAATTAATCAATGAATACTAAATCCTACACAATGGCTATTACAAGTTAGTAATGCACTTTTATTGAGATGATACAAATCATACAATGTTTATTGAGAAGTACTCCCTCTGTCCCCTTTTGTTTGTCCCATGGGGGAGGGGTACAATTGTCGAGGCGGGTTTTATATCGTTAATATCTCTAATTACATAACCCTAAAAATTATAATTTTTTGATATTATCAAAGTACTCGTTGAGACGAATCAAACAAGACTCCACATGACTATATTTTTTCTTATATATTGGAAGAAATCTTAAAGATTCTCTTCAACTGTGAATAGTATCAAAATTGGTCATAGAACAAACATTTAGGGACGGAGGGAATATTATTTTTTTATTAAATAATTTGTGTGTAAATTTGAATAAGTTGTGTTTCATCTGTATTTTTTAGGATTATGCATAACAAATCCTATATAAAAATTATATTGAAAAAATTGAAATATATATATATATTATTTTAAAAACTTAAGAAAAAAATTTTAAAAATGTTTTAAAAAATCCAAAGAAAAAAAAATTATTTTTTTAAAATACAGCCCCACTAGATCCCACCTATGTCCGCCATTGTATATATATATATTAATATATTATGTAGTAAGTTAAAATTTTGTTGTGAGAATATGTATCCTCAATAATTTATCGGGATCCAAATTAAGCTATCCGTTTTATAATGACTAGAGGAAATCGATATCATGATTATAGTTAAAATTCATTAATTTTTTATTAAGTTGCTAATAAAAAAAAAGATAAAAGGGGAGAAATTATCTGACCCGTCCGATCTCTTCCCACAAGGAAGCGTTGAAGGATGCAACGGTGGAGATGACCTGAGGGAAGCTGGTGGCCCCGGGGAATTTCCCGCCGAATTTAGTACCGGGCCCCACATTGGAGACCCCGTGAAGCGCCTCCGACCACCACTCGTACGGCTTAATCCCCAGCCGTGGCACCGCCTCCGCTCCGCTCACCAGCAGCTTCACCTTCTCCGGCACCGTCATCCGCCCTATCAGGTCCGACACCCTCTCCGCCGCCGGCAGGTCAGTCCGGCAGAACGGGAACCCGGATGTCGCCGGGTGTTTTGGGTCGCAGGCGAATGGGGCCCTTGCATTTGCTACGCCTGGGAAAATGACGACGCCGGCCACCAGGAGTAGGGTGGCGGCGGCGGCGGCTGGGTGGCAAAGCATCTGGGGCTTTTGGTGGGAACGCAAAAAATGCGTGGGATTTGAAGTGTCAGTGGGCTGGGCTTGTGAGATAGTGCAAGTGTGGACTCCCCTTTTATACTTGCAGAGAAAAGGATATTGTTAATTTGGGTATTAAATATATCCATAACTTTTTATTATTCACATCTACGCATGTGGAATGCGCATATTTCTGTTTATGTATTCGAAAATCATACGCACATGTATATGCAGTGCGCATACGTGTTCTGCATGTGTACACGTTCAAAATTAAACGTTAACGACAAAATTTTGTTTAAACGGTAAATTTTGGATATGACGACTTAAACGGGATATTTAGAATATTTTTATTTTTTTCTTTCTATATATACAAACTAGCCCATCTTCTCTCATTCATTATCATTAAAATTTCTCTAAATTTATGTTCTTCATCATACGCATTCATCATGAACCCTGTTGATAATGATTGTTCCGAAATTTTTTATTCGAATGAGATAAATTTTCTATACTTAAATTATTATGAAAACTCGTAAGATTAGTTACTTCTACATTTATAATAGCTTTTTAAATATTTGATGATTGTTTTGTACTCCTTCCGATTTTTTTTATAAATACATTATTCTCAACATGTTTACTCTACTAGTAATGACATTATAGACGTCAACTTAGTATTTTTATACATTGAAGAATAGTCGGCGTTGAAGTCTTCATGTCAACAGTCAAAGATGACTTATAGAAGAGTAGTAGTATATTATCCTTATGTGTTTGACAATTATGTACAACACTGAATTACATATATAACCATATCATAAGAGATTGAAATATTAAATAATATATTTTTTTAAATGATATGGTAAAGTGTACGCTCAAATTTTAACATTTATATGATTAGAATTGAAAAAATATTCGCAAATTTATATACAAAAACTAAGAATTTCATGCAAATAATTGAATAACAAACATATAAATTTAATTTTAGTAATGAAGATTATATTAATTGTATAACTAATTACAAGAAAAAAGTGGTTAAAGTATATCACATATTTATTTTAAATATTTTTAATATGTATATTTCCACTTTTGCATCATTTATCATATATTACTAATTATACCAACTATATAAATTGAAATATAAATTTTAGTATTTGCCCCTATATTTTAATTTATAAATAATTTTAACGTAATTTTTAATATATAGTTTTACACATATATATTATATAAAAAAAAATATAAATAATAAATAATATAACTAAAAAGGTAAAAATATATAAAAAACTTTGAAATAATGTACCAATTAACACTAGAAAAATCGTAGAATATATAACAAACTATATGGTATATAGAAGTAACTAATTTAACATAAAATTATATAATAATAGGTATAGTAACTTAACTCGTTCGAATTAAAAAAATCTAAAACATAATAGGATCGTTAACGTTAATTAACAGCAGAAATAATCTGTGCATGCGCACTGCGGATACACACGCATATGTATGCGCACTGCGGATACATACGCGTGTGTATTTCTAATTAATATACACGCGTTCCGCATGCGTAAATCAATATATATGTATCCGCGTTCCGCATACATATAGTGGTTGTAAATAATAAAAAGTTATGGATGCGTTTAACAACTTACTAATTATATTTTAATTTTAGGAGGAGGTAATTAGGGATAGTTTAGTAATTTACATATGAAAAATGAGAAGAGATAAATTTGTGGAATTGTATGGTGCTAGTTGTTGAGAATGTTAACTTCCTTATCAATCTAATAATGTAATACGGAGGACTTTTTAGCATCTATCTCCTTTTTTTGAAATATAGAGTATATTTCACATCGAAAATAGATTTTATTAAGATTAATGAGTTTTTTAATTACCAATTGGTACGTATAAGTGTTTATGTATTTCTATGTGTATAATCATGGGCGGATCTAAGGGGGACTGTGGGGGAGGTAGACCCCGCTTTCTCTCGTCAAATATTTTATAATATGTTAAATTTTTGGTTAAGCTGTATTTTAATTTTTAATTTTTATTATGTGATAAGTAAATGACAATAAAATACATTGGTTTAGTTCATGGGTTCAATTCTTCAATCCTTTTTCTAACCCTTTTTTTTTATACTTTTGTTAAAAAAATATTCAATTCTTTTCTTAATCCTTCTTTTTTCTACTTTTGTTAAAAAATTGAGTCTTAATTGCCTTATTAAAATATTTGTATTTATTAAACATGTTTATTTCTCTTTTATTTTTTCTTTCATGTTTTAATTTTTTATTAATACAAAAATTGAAAATCTTACATTATTTAAATAATTTTTCAAAACGCTAAAAAATAGAATATATATTATATGAATCAATCAAATTTCAAAATGTGAATCTCATACTATTTTATAGTTTTAAAATATTAATATAAATGTCGATTTATGAAGCGAAAAAATATATAAAACTCACCCCCTTTAAATAATTTCTAGATCCGTCACTTATAACCTCAGTCTATCGATATCACATCCCATCCTTATAAAGTATTATTGTTTATTGGTTAGCAAAATTAGTTTTCTCTTGTATGTTTTTTATATTCCTAATGTTTCGGTTTATTCTTCAAGATTAGGTGGGTTGTATTCACAAGAAAACAATTGATATAGGGTTGGATTTGCAATTGTCTATGGCAGATCTTTTTGGGATTTGAAGCATATTAAGTATAAGCACTTATAAAGCTTCTTGTAGTTGTATTTGTACAATTATATATATATATTGCTCAGCTCGACCGGATTCGAATATAATTTATCAGAGTTCAGGCTTCACAAATTTCATAGAGCATAGCAATAAACGTAGGGGAAGAAACCGTGAATGGATATTTGTCTTGCAAAATTGCGACCAGAAGAAGCATACATATCACAAGTAGCATATAATTGTATTAACAAAGTTATCTGAAGGCTAGCTATCATACTGACACCACATTTTCTTGTAAGTATATGTTTCCTTTGCACATTGGTAGTTTCTTTATACTGCAAAAATGGCATATGCATTTTATTACCTTTTTAGCTTTTGTATTGTTTGTTTTTCATTAAGAAAAAATTAAGAAGAAAGATCAGGGATGGGAGAAAGCTCTTATCCTCCGTTAGATATATCATATATGGCCGCCTTGAAAAGGAAATTGGAGGGTGGCCCATATACAAAGCATCAAACACACCATTTGATGCCCAATAATATGAACTTCAATCATCAAAACAACTTCTTCTTTCTTTGTCACTGGCTTTACTTTGAAGCAACAATATCATGTCACTATATATATATATATATTACTATATAGTACTAATACTTTTTGTGATTATAAGTATGATTCTCTTGGAAGGGTACCCACCCACTTGGGCTTTGGCCCTCATCCTTGAAAATATGTAACAACCAACTACCTATCACATAAATTGATGACAAAGCAAGGCAATTTCTCAAAAAGCATTTGTACCATGACATTAGTGTCATCAACTTATATATATTTTTATCAGTTTTGAAACTAGAAAATCACTTTTTGAGATTTTTATTAAAATAAAAATCATGCAAAGCACATACTGCAAACATCCACCATTTCATATGGAAAATCAAAAAAAAAAATCAGCACTAGTCATATACTGATCATATGACTCAACATCAACATCAACATGTATTACAAGTTGTTATTGGTTAGTTGGTTTACCATCATAAAGTCTTTGAGATGGATGGGTTAGTTCAAGGACATCATCATGGACACTACTCATTGTCAAATGGGTCATTTTTTCCTTTACTTCATCGAGTATCCAAGTAATCTCCATTACTATATATTGGATATATGTATATAATATCTTCAGTATCTTTAGTATTTCCTAATATCTTGTAAAGATAGATTTAGGTAGTTAGTTACTTATTCTCCAAGCTTGGTTTTTGTACAAGTTGAGTTATCGTTCTTGTGAATAAGCAAAGGAAATTATTCTCATCTTTGGCTTCGGAACCCTGAACGATGACTACTGATCCTCATGCTTCCAAGAAAATGGCGTTGGATCCAACGTCACTCTATTATCTTCATCCTTCGGATCACTCCGGCTTGAACATAAGTCCGGTTATATTCAAAGGCGATAACTACACTGAATGAGAGAAGGGTCTGCACAATGCTTTTCCATTTAAAAAAAATAAGAAATGTCATATTTTTAAGTGAATTAATGTAAAAAAGTAGAGATTAGTATTATGCAGATGGTACTACTTTATTATTCACTAAAATTTCTGACATTGTTTTTATTTTGTATTTTCTTAATTAGATATGATATACCTGTACAATATCACCATTAAAGATGATCTCAAACAAACTTCTTCGTAAACCAGATAAGCTAGCTAGCCATTATGATGGCCGCCCGGTTTGTTATTAAATTAGTGACATGCTTCACATCAATAAGTCCAATTCCGTTACAATTTCAAATACACAATATATATCAAACTCAGGAATCCTACCTTTATCATATATTCATATGTCTGAATGAAAACCGGGTTGACCCGATTTTATATGGGTCTAATGGTGACAATAATGGAAGTGGTTAAAATCATGATTGGGAACAAATTACCAGCTAATCAAATATGATAATTAGCATTTAGCAGTACAATAATGAAATCCAGGCTGGTGATGTGAGCAAAATGTTGAAATCAACCCAATATGTGGGGCATGGCAAATTTGCAAGTTGGAGATGAATGATGATTGTACAATTTTATTTATATTTTATTTTAAAAATTTAACAATTGATACCCTGTTTGCTTTGCAAGGAACGGTGAACTCCATTGTTATCATTGTCGTCTTATCTTTTCTGAAATTCACAATCTGGCATTTATTGCTTCTTTTTCCGAAACTTCAATCTGACATTTATAGTTTTCTTCTTTGAGTAGCTTCCAATTTTATGCTCTTTCCAAAGGAGATGCAGGTTAGAATTCAAATCTACGCAAAGAGATTGTTTTTGCTTTCTAGTTCTGGTTTTTATTGATCATCTACATAGTGCCACTGATCCATTTCCCAAATGTTCAGAGAATGGGAGTGCAGTTGGGAGTAGTAGTAAATCCTTAGTGTAGTAACCAATGTTGATATGGTCATTTACGGGACAAGCCGAGCCGACCCGCAACCACCATTAGAGCTAGGTTAACTGAAAGATCATGACTGTATATTGCAGTAATTCCAAGTCCCTGTTCCTTGATCAAGGTACAATGTTATACAAACAAGAAAAAATCAATTATTTTCTAAGTTGTGAAGAAGTTGACAGAAATACATAAAATGAAGGCTTCCATCATTGATCACAGTTTACACTAAACAAAATCTGCTGGATTTGAATTATTCAACCTATTCTCATTCCATGAGATTGCATCAGAGTTAATCAAAACATTGAAAGACATAGCAAAGACGAGTTGCTAAACTCCGTATCAATCATCGTTCTGATCAACGTTTGCCCTTAGCCTGGGCCTTTGCCTTAGTGTGTGCTGCATGAGGCCTTCTTTTCCTTGTCAATGCAAATTCTCCAAATTTATGGCCAACCTTTCCTTCGGTGATCTTGCAGCGGATGAAATTCTTGCCGTTGTAGATCTGTACCACTTTACTAACAAACTCGGGTAGAATGGTGGATCTCCGGGACCAAATCTTCTTGTTCTGGGGGATCGTACCCTTCTCCTTCATCTTCATCAAGAAGGCGTCTACAAAGGCACCCTTCCAAATTGACCTTCTAGGCATGATGACAGGCTTCAAGGAATTGGAAATTACAATGTCAGGTTTGATGCAGTGCAACTCTACAAAATGTATAGATAAGGGGTGAAGAGAGTAATTGCAGATTTGAGATTCTTGAGATTTTACTTGCAAATTGCTAACTCAATAGTCAATACCGAAAGAAATACCTATTTCCTCAGCTGTTAGTGTTATGCATTGCAGCAATTATGCCAGTCGTATATGGAAAGGAAAATTTTCATTTCCATGGATTGGACTTGCAAAATAAACTCATTACTAAAATCTCAGTTAAAGCAATCAGGAGAGCGCAGCTTTCGCCATGGAAATCATAGGTGCAACCGACATTCATGGCACTAAAAAACATCATGTGAACACTTAAACTGCAGCTTCGCTGCTCGTTGTTATGAAATCTTCGTATCATGAGAGAACCTAATCACTATTTGCATTCAGTTTCCAAATGAAACTAATCAACAAATAAGAAAACAACACAGAATTCAGTGTGAAATTTAATGAAACGATTTAATCTTTCTAAATGAATATTGTTGAGAGTTGGGAAAGTCCCACATCGACCAAACAACTAAACAAACAACAATATAAAAGGGAGGGGGAAGCTCCTACACATTAGCTTAAGCTTTTGTGTTAGAAAAGTGAATCCCGACCTTATATTAAAAAAATAATAAAAATAAAATGTCGATTAACCTCACCGCTCCCCGATTAACTACGGCCCACCGGAATTTAAGATGGTATCAGAGCGGGTTCGGTCCCGGGGTCGTTTCCTGGTAAATTGGCTAAGCCGGCCTTAAGGCTTGATTCGAACATGGGCAAAAGTGTCCGTTCGATTTGGGGCTAGCCGCCCTTAAAAGGCTTGTCAAGTGTCAACTAGACCAGGCTAGTTGCACTTGAGGGAGGCGTGTTGAGAGTTGAGAAAGTCCCACATCGACCAAACAACTAAACAAACAACAATATATAAGGGAGGGGGAAGCTCCTACACATTAGCTTAAGCTTTTGGGTTAGAAAAGTGAATCCCGACCTTATATTAACAAAATAATAAAAACAAAATGTAGATTAACCTCACCGCTCCCCGATTAACTACAGCCCACCGGAATTTAAGAAATATCATCTTCCTAAGCCCAACAATGTAACATCTTCCTAAGCCAATTCAAGTAATCAATCACTGTAAAAACTTCAACAACACTCCTCTCCTCCATTCACTAGACCTTTCAATTCAAACATTCACCACATAACCTTCACACAGCATTTCTCAAGCTTTCCAAAGAATTCATCAAAGAAACGAAGAAAGACAGCTGCAATCAAACGATCAATTCTGAACAGCAGTCGAAGTAGATGCATATAGAATTACTCTCTTTTTTCTCTCCATACGTTTATGTCCCAATAGTTACCAATCAATCGATGAAATGAATTCGTCAAACAATCAAACGATCAATTGAATTCGTCATACAGTAAAAAAAAAAACTAGAGGGCAACATTTGAGATAGGTAATACACATCCAGAATAAGATTCACCTTGGGGCGTCGATGATGGATGAAAAGCACACGAAGAAGCAGCCGAATGAGAGAACTAGCAGCAAAATGAAGAAATTCCGACGGGGTGGTCGAGGACGTCAAGATAGAACCGGCGAAAAGAGTACCAATGTTGAGTGTGCAGAGACCAGAGATGGCGAGATCTGCGGTGTGCTAGGGTTTGGAGATACCAGGCTCGGCCCATACGCGTAGTCTAATAGTGGGCCTGGCCCAAAATTGTCCCTGACAAATCGAAATTGAATGATTACATATTATTCATTCTATCACAAATGTGTTATGGAAAATGACCAAAATACCAAGTTTTGAACATCTAACTTGTATGGGTGACTGATGCTACGGCTCTCGAGCAGCTGGTTCGAGATTTTTTTGCTGCATTATACACGGCTGACTCAACCCCGATGCGACACTTCCCCACCCCGCTGGCACATACAGATTTCCATGAGCTTAGTACAGATCAATTGGCTGCTTTGTCCGCCCCTTTTTCTGCCTCTGATGTTTGGGAAGCCATGAAATTAATGAACCCATACAAGTCGCCAGGTCCGGATGGGTTTCATGCAGTCTTCTATCAAAAGAATTGGGCGATTGTCGGTCCTAAGGTGGCTGATTTGGTGCGAAATTGTTGGACCATAGGCAGTTGAAAGAGGGCATGGGGGATGCGTTCATGGTGCTGCTTCGCAAAGTCAACAACCCCACTACCCCGGCTGATCTTCGGCCTATATCCTTACTCAATGTCGCCTTTAAAATGGCGACCAAAGCTATTGTGAATAGATTGAAGCCGGTGCTGCCTTTACTTGTCTCCCCGAGCCAAGCGGCTTTCGTGCCCGACCGACAGATAATTGACAACGTGGTTGTCGTGCAGGAGGCGTTGCACTCTATGAATGCTAGTCCTTCAAATAAGTGGATGATCCTAAAGGTTGATTTGGCTAAGGCATACGATAGGGTCAGATGGGATTTCTTGAGCATCATATTACACCAGGCTGGTCTTCCGGATTCTCTGATTGATGTTATTATGTTATGTCAGACACAGGGGTCAATGAATTTGCTATGGAACGGTGCGCGGGCTGGGAGTTTCTTGCCAACACGGGGTATCCGTCAGGGTGATTCGTTGTCGCCTTATCTGTTTGTTCTTTGTATGGAACGTCTCTATCAATTTATCCAGGGCGCGGTTGATGCCGGGTTATGGGAGCCTTTGACCGTCGGTAATGTGCAACTTTCACACCTTTTCTTTGCTGATGATCTGGTTCTACTCGCCTGGGCTGATGCAAGGCAGGCTATGGTGATTCGTGATTGCTTGGAACAGTTCTGTGAGGTTTTTGGGGAGCGCATCAATTACCACAAGAGTAGTATTCTGTTTTCAAAATCAGTGGGACAACCGATGAAGGATGTGATCAATAATCTCCTATCTATGACGGTCTCCACTGACTTTGGTAATTACCTCGGGGTACCACTGCTGTTGGTCGTATGCCCCGCGCTAGGTACCAATTTCTCTTGGATAAGATCTCGAGCAGGTTACGCGGTTGGAAGGCGAAGTCGCTTTCCCTGGCTGTTCGGGTGATCTTGGCTGGAATTGGCAAGAGCTTGGCTCGTTGTTACCGCCCGCTACCTGTCATAGGCTTTCGGGTGTCCGAGTTACCGATGACCATGTTGCAGGTGACAAGCTGTTCTGGGGGGAAACGTCTACGGGGCTGTTCACGTGCAAGTCTGCCTTGAGACTCCTCCGAGAGGATGCTCCTTCGCTGGCTACTCCGAGTTTGTGGCGTAAGATATGGAGGGTCCAGGCGCAGGAACGGGCTAGGCACTTCCTTTACCTTCTTGCGCATGACTGTATTCTTTGCAATGCGACGAGACGTCGACGACACATGACGGGGTGTGCTGATTGCCCTCGATGTGGGGGGGAGTAGATGGATTTGCACGCGGTTCGGGACTACGAGCCAATTAGGCAGATTTGACTGGCCTTTGCAGGTAACAATTTGCCTGCTAGTTTCTTCTCGATCAATTTGAGTAGCGAATGGGTGAATTCTAATATTAGTGGAGAAATTGAGTGGGCTTCGATCTTCACCTTCATGGTTTGGTTCACTTGGAAATGTCGTAATACTCTTGTCTTTGAAGAGCGTGACACCGTGACGACCCTCTCCAAGCATGCAATCATGCAACACCTTGCCTATGTGGACACTCGCACCTCATCCAGTAGGGCTAATGCTGCAAGTCTGCCGCCTACTGAGGGTCATCATTCTAGTTGGACGCAGCCACCGCCAGGGTGGATGAAACTAAATATTGACGGGGCGTCCAAGGGCAATCCGGGAGACATTGGAGGGGGCGGTATATTCCGCGATGATCATGGTATTTTCTTACAGGCCTTCACCTTCACCGCGGGGTATGGCACGGCGGTCCGGGCTGAGCTGATGGCTTGTCTCCATGGTCTCGAGACGGCTCAGAATTTAGGTATCGCCATGCTGATCATTGAGACTGATTCTATTGAGGGAGCTTGTCGTGCAGCTAGACCTGATCAAACCCGGATCCGAGCGGGAATCGGGCCGGGCTTTGGACAAAAAATATGTCCGGATGGGCGGGCTAGATCCGGGCAAGCCAAGGAAACGGGCTGGGAAGGCTTCCCAGATCCGCTCGGACATCCGGATCCGGGTAGCCCACGGGTCCCATTTAGCCCGCGAGACAAGAGAAATCTGTCGTAAAATGAAATATAGCAAATATAATTTAACGCACAATATCCATTGAAAAATGTCTTTTTTTTACAAACGATAAATATAGTTATTGTTACAAACTTGTCATAACAAATTTCCACACAAAATAACACAACATTACACAATTAAGCAAATTTCAAAATAAAATGGAGTTGGTTGTCTGTTTTTGTTGCCTCTAGCGTAGTGCATACATCACACAATCACATCTTAGGTGAATCTTCTTCGTCCTCAAACTCGTCATAACTCATAACCAACATCTCCAATTTGAAGTATCTTATGTGTATAAATATTAGGTTGTTTAGGGTATAAATATTTATTTATTTTATATAATATTTTTATGAATTTTATTATATATAAAAGTATTTTATTTTATTTATTTTTAAAAATTAATTCGGGCTTTCGGGCGGGCTAACCGGGCTAAATGGGATATTATCAATGTCCGTATCTCGTCCATATAAACAGGCGGGCCGGGCTATCCGGGCTAAATGGGATATTATCAGTGTCCATATCCGCCCATTTATGTCGGGCGGACCGGGCGGGCGGGCGGGTCAGCCCGTGTTTGCTCAGGTCTAGGTGTAGCATACTCCTAGACGCAATAAGAAGGCGACGGATGGCTTGCCTCAATTATCTTTTTCTGTTCCTGCTAGTTTCTTTATGTTTTTTCATATCCCGCCTAGTATTTCGGATTTGCTAGAAACTGATCGTTTGTACTATGCGGACTCCTTTCCCCATGCTAGTTGATTAATACATTGTTGGAGGGATTTGCCCTCTCTTTAACCAAAAAAAAAGAAAAGTAAAAGGTCATTTGCTATTATCGGGGTCCGTATAAGACTTACGGGTTCAGTTTAGCTATAATATTGGCTTGGTGGTATGAGGTGCACATTCGTATAAGCGAACTTGAATCTGAGGCTAATAATGTCACACTTTGCGGCAAATGAAGTACATGGACCGTGCGATTTTACAGGCGAAAAAACACTTGAACATTGCAAAAGGCAGTGACCGTGCATTAGGTTTTGTAATGCGTTAGGGTTTGTGCATTCTGGTGCACGGATCCATACACTATATAAGGGCATGTTGGGACAAGTTTTGACTCTCTTAAGATAAGAGATTGACCTCGTTTTTTCTTGGTTGATTATATCCGAACAAAACCGGAAACTCTTTGTGTTTGCCTCTTTGATTCAAGCCTAGAACTTAAAGGGTATTTAAGAGGAGTTTGTGTAACTCTAGTCATTTATAAGGGTCGAATTATTACTTTTGAAAAGTCTCGCACGATCCTCAACCCATATTCAAGTTCGTTTGAATAATGTGAAAGTATGTGAGCCAATAAACTATGGACGGGAACGTACAAGCATATATGTACGTAAGGTCCACTATATAGATCCAATGGGATTCTATCCTTAAATTAATTGATAATAGAAAAATTAATTCATTAAACTCATACAGTATACATTGATATACATCAACTTTCGATTTGAGATGGACTTTATGTTTCAACAATTCCCTGTTACACGTCCTATTTCCAAATTCCAACATAACTTATTCATGACGTAAAATGTACTTTTCATTAGTGTGTCGAGCATAGATAAAAGCAAAATTTATTAACACCGTTTATTAGAGGATATTAACGAGATCTTAGGAATCTTATCTTGTATTCTAGTATATCTTTATTTGCTATTTTCTATCTTGTTTAGATATGGTTAGATAAGTTACTTGAAGGTTAAGATAGTCTTCCTTCTATATATATTCTACGTTCTATCTCATGTAAATGAGAGGAGAATTACATTCAATTGTGCTTGGTACTCTTAACATGGTATCGGAGCTATAAACCCTAAAATACAATTACCCACCTCGCGTCTCTCCTTCGCATCATCTAGCCTCTCAAATTTTATTTTTTCTTTTACAACCGATCTGCCTTCGGTTCTCTTCCTTTGTGTTTGTTTTCAACCACCTACGCACCATGACGGATACATCAATTTCTTCCCAGAAGAAAGAGGCGTTGGATCCAACGTCTCCTTACTACCTACACCCCTCGGATCACCCTGGCTTGAACATATGTCCCGTTATGTTCAAAGGTGACAATTATCAAGAGTGGGAGAAGGGTTTGCATAATGCTTTCCGGGCAAAACGTAAACTCGGCTTCCTTGACGGCAAGCATTCTGAATCGGATGAGACTACACCGGCATATGACGACTAGACTAGCGTCAATTCGATGCTAGTCGCTTGGGTTTTACAATCCATTGACCCTTCTCTGCGGTCTTCCATTACTTACTCGGAGTCCGTGAAATCCCTTTGGGATGACTTGAAGCAAAGGTTCTCTATTGGGAACGCCCCTCGTGTTCATCAACTACGGACGGAATTATCTCGCTGCGAGCAGAACGGACAAAGTGTCTCATCCTATTTCGGTCGTCTGAAGTCTCTCTGGGAGGAGTTGAACAATTACCTATATCCGACTCGTTGTTCCTGTGGCAAGTGTACTTGCAAATTTGGAGACAACTTGACCACCAAGCATGCAGATGAACAAGTTCATCAATTTCTCATGGGCTTGGACGGTGATATATATGGGTCGCTTCGCTCCAACATCATCGCTCAAGAGTTCTTGCCTTCGCTCAACAAGGTGTATTCTCTGGTTGTGCAGGAAGAACGACACAAATCTCTCACGACTGACCGCGGTGCCCGTACCGATGCTCTTGCTTTGGCTGCCAACACGACCACCCAACCTCGACCTCCTTCATCCAAGAAAGGTGACAGCAAACCTGTCTACACCAATTGCGGCAAGCAAGGTCACGAAGTTGCTTCCTGCTTCAAGCTCATCGATTTTCCCGACTGGTGGGGTGAACTCCGTCAGAACCAAACTGCTGGGCATGGGCGTGGTCGGGGATCATCTGTACCATCGCCTTCCTCTGCCTCCAGCCCCAGCACTGGACGTGCCAATGCTATCCACGGAGTTCAGCCTGCAGCACCCTCGTTTCTTCCCAACACCGAGGATCGAGCTGCTCTTAATCCGGCCCTTACTGATGTGAATCAAGGATCGGGAATGATGCGGTGCAAGGGAAGGCTCGAAAGATCTTCAAGCAATCGTCAACCCAAAGCCCAGAAAAACAGGTCTGACTTCAATTGGCTCGTTCTCTCTCGTCTGAGATCGGAATGAAGTGATTCCAAATCCCAGAGTTAGATATTGAAGTCTAGTTTATTCCCTCAAAATTGTAGAATTTTATGGGTAGGGAATAAAAAGATACGCCGGTTCTACTAAGAGGCTGTCGAAAGTTCCGGAAAGGAAATCTGCGATGGTGCGAGTGGAGTTTGGGATGGCTCGTAATGGTGATGGATTTGAGGATGGATGAGATGGATGATGGAGGCACCTTTGGTAGGCGTTCTTGGTGTGGGATGTTGGCTCACGAATAGTTCTTCAAGGGGAGGGAAGACTCGACGCAGACTTGGTTGAGAAAGAAGTTGTTGGAGAGATATACACACTCGGCAACAAGAGAATTTGACGCAAGAATGTTAGAGCAAGGGAAGAGAGAGTTTGATAGACTTTTTGATTCAATTCAAGCGTGCCTTACAAATGAAGTAAAAACCAACTAAATAGCCAACAAAACCAACGGCCACAATGCAATAAATTACAACCCATTATTCTAGTCAAATAAACCTCCAATTTAAGAAGAAAATTAAGACAATTGTTTGTAACATTTTTAGCAATTAAGGGCTGCCAATTAATGGTCTTCAAGGCAGCAAATCAAGGTCTTCAATGCAGCAAATCAGCTCCTTGCGCCCCTTGGCCTCCCTTGCATTGAATGTGAACTCTTGGGCTCTTCTGCTGAACTGTCGTAAAGCCAATGATTTCTGGGTTTCTTTTCCGGGAATTTGAGGAAGACCTTGACATGATTGTTGTAGATATTTTCCTTAGCTTTCCAATGACTATTCGTGGGCCTCCATTGGACTTTCGTAGCTCCGGATATGGCCAGAATAATGAGTAGGTGTCGACGAGACAGATTCTTCGATTTTGACACCTTCCAAGTTTTGAACCATTTCTTCGGGACAAGTTTTTGACCTTCTTAAAAAATGATGGTTCCCATAGTCACATCACTTACCGATGGACAATGGAATCACTTATTTCAGTTGTTCAAGGACTGTCAGGCCAACTCCAATGCCCCCTCTCCTGACAAGTTAATGGGTAAGAAATCGGCTCCATGGATTTTAGATACGGGTGCTTCGTATCACATGACCGGCACGAAGGAATTGATTGTTGATCTTCAGCCCATGCTTCCTACTGTGATCACCTTGCCTGACGGAACACAATCCACAGCCGTCATCTGTGGCACTGTTCTCTTTGGCAATTTTATGAGGATTCCGAATGTCCTTTTTGTGCCTCGTTTTACCTGCAATCTCTTATCTTTTGCTAAACTGACTAGCACTCTCACATGCCTTGTGACTCTAACGTCCAGATTATGTGTCTTACAGGACCTCACTTCGAGGACGGTGATTGGAGCCAATGAACAAAAGGGAGGGGTCTACTGGCTGCGGGCTGTTCGTGCTTCACCACCGGGCTTCTCGACTGCTGCTGTTCACTCTCCTCGGCTTTGGCACAATCGTTTGGGTCATGCCGCTTATCCAACTGTTTTAGCTTTACTTGGCATTTCTTTTTCTAGTTCTAGTTTAGACGAACATTGTTCTATTTGTTTGCAAGCAAAACAAACTCGGGACTGTTTTCCCCATAGCATTAATAAAGCTTCTAGTTTATTTGAACTCATTCATGACGATGTCTAGGGTCCTTATCGTACCCCATCCCTCTGTGATGCCGTTTATTTTTTTACTATAGTCGATGACTATTCCATATGCGTATGGGTTCATCTCATGGTCACCAAGACCGAGGTTTGTCGCCTGGTTCAAAAATTCTGCGCATTTGTTTCCACACAGTTCGGGCGTCATGTTCAGCGATTTCGTATCGACAATGGTACCGAGTTCTTCTCACTCAAACCGTACTTTGATCAACATGGCATTCTTCTCGATACATCTTGTGTTGCCACTCCGCAACAAAATGGAAGAGTCGAACGCAAGCATCGACACATCCTCAATATCGCCCGTGCACTTCGCTTTCAAGCGTCTTTGCCCATCCAGTTTTGGGGTGATTGCGTCCTCACCGCCGCTTACTTGATCAATCGCACTCCTTCCTCTGTGCTAGAAGGAAAGACGCCTTATGAACTCTTGTTCGGACATGCCCCCTTCTACTCTCATGTTCGGGTATTTGGGTGTCTTTGTCATGCTTCAATACAGCCTCGAACTCATGACAAGTTTGCACCACGCAGTCGGCGTTGCATCTTCCTCGGCTACCCCTACGGCAAGAAGGGTTGGCGTCTATTTGATCTTGACAAACAGCAGACCTTTGTCTCTCGAGATGTCATTTTTTTGAAGACGGTCTTTCCGTATGCAACGCCCTTAACCGAACTCTCATCGGTGCAACCACCTCCTGCTCGCCCCCCGGCGTTATTCGAGGTTGAAAGCCCCGCTACGGCGCCTGTGGCACCACCATCACCACCTCAAACTGACGACAGGGGGAGTTCCTCCCCTCTCACGGCTGAATCTGCTCCTTCTCTTGCTCATCCACAGTCTGTGGTTCGACGCAGCTCTCGTCCTACGCAGCCCTCCGTTCGTCTGCGTGAATACGTATGCCATACTACCCTCTCACAAGACCCCCTCTCTTCACCACTGGCTCCCGACTCACCGCCCTCAGGTAGCCTCTATCCTATTACTAACTTTGTTAATTGTGCAAAGTTCTCTCCTCCACATGTGCAGTTCATTGCTGATGTCACTGCCACTCGAGAGCCCTCCCACTTTACTGATGCAGTTCGCTGCCCTGAATGGCAAGAGGCCGCGGCCTCTGAAATCACGGCTCTTGTTAAGAATGGCACGTGGGAAATCATGCCTCTTCCCCCAGACAAAAAACTCATAGGCTGTCGATGGGTGTTTCGGATCAAATATAATGCCGATGGGTCCATTGAGCGCCATAAAGCGAGGCTCGTCGCGCTCGATAATCGCCAGATCGAGGGCATCGACTACATGGAGACGTTTGCCCCAGTGACCAAAATGATGACGGTCTGAGTTTTCCTATCGGTAGCTGTAATTAAGGGTTGGGCACTTCACCAAATGGATGTCCATAACGCCTTTTTGCACGAGGATCTTGAGGAAGAAGTATACATGAATCCACCTCCAGGGTTCAACGTTCCATCCGGGAAAGTCTGCAGGCTGCGCAAGTCGCTCTATGGCCTCCGCCAAGCTCCCCGGAACTGGTTCGCAAAGTTGTCATCGACTCTTACCAAGTTCGGTTTTCAACAATCCTATGCCGACTACTCCTTTTTCTCTCTGGCCGTGGACAACAAGGTGATTCATGTTCTAGTCTATGTCGATGATCTTCTAATTGCTGGTGATTGTGCTGCTACAATTGAGCGTTTCAAGTCCTATCTGCATTGGTGCTTTCATATGAAAGACCTTGGCCACCTCAAGTTTTTCTTGGGCATTGAAATTGCTCATGGAGCAGATGGACTTTTCTTGTGTCAACGGAAGTACGCACTTGAAATCTTATCTGAGGCAGGTTTACTCGGGGCCAAGCTGTCTGATTTCCCGCTCCCGCAGAACCATGAGCTGGCCACGTCTTCGGCTGCACTGCATTCCGATCCCGAGCAATATCGGCACCTCGTAGGCCGGCTGGTTTACCTGACCATAACTCGACTGGAACTGTGCTACTCCGTTCACATCCTATCGCAGTTTATGCAAAGCCCGACTACGGAGCATTGGCTTGCTGGCCTTCGTGTGCTCCATTACATCAAACGCAACCCCGGCCAAGGTATCCTTCTCTCTCGCAATAGCTCTTTGCAACTCACATCTCATTGCGATGCCGACTGGGCTGCGTGTCCGGTCACTCGCAGGTCCCTCACGGGTTACTTCGTCACTCTAGGTGAATCACCGGTGTCTTGGAAGACCAAGAAACAAGTCACTGTCTCTCGTTCCTCCGCCGAATCCGAGTATCAATCCATGGCTTCCGCTTGTTGTGAGCTCATTTGGCTCAAGTCTCTTCTTCGGTCCCTCGGGGTGTCTCACAATGCCCCCATGAAGCTTCTATGTGACAGCCAAGCCGCCCTTCACATCTCCGCTAATCCCGTATTTCACGAAAGAACAAAGCATATCGAAATCGATTGCCACCTTGTTCGCAATCTCTTCACTGCTGTCGTCATCTCAGCCTCCCATGTTCGTACCTCTGAGCAACTTGCTGATATATTTACCAAGGCATTGGGCAAGCACCAATTTAATTATCTTCTGGACAAGTTGGACATTCTTGATTTGCATGTTCCAACTTGAGGGAGAGTATTAGAGGATATTAACTAGATCTTAGGAATCTTATCTTGTATTCTAGTATATCTTTATTTGCTATTTTCTATCTTGTTTAGATATGGTTAGATAAGTTACTTGAAGGTTAAGATAGTCTTCCTTCTATATATATTGTACGTTCTATCTCATGTAAATGAGAGGAGAATTACATTCAATTGTGCTTGGTACTCTTAACACCGTTTAACTCTGATATTTATAGCAATCAATTCTTCAAAGGCTGATTGAACTTATTTTGGTTCGTCTGTTCTTGATATTAAGCCGGTTTTTAATCTTGCTGATCGAACTAGCTTTGGTTTAATTTAAGAAGGTGTTATTTGAAGTTGGGTGTTGGTAGGTCCATTTTGAGACGCTTCAAATTTTTGAATGTGTTACTTTCAAAATTCAAGATTCATATATACTTAGTAGTACTTGTACTACAAACATAACATTTGCAAACACGGTGTATTTACATATACTATAGTTTTACCTAAAATCTACGAGGACATATTATACACCAAACTTCCTTAGTCATACTCATACATACATTAAATTTAAACTAGTAAGAACACAACCAAACTTCTTCTTGAAATCCCATCAATGGTCAATGGACACCGTAGCAATCAGGGTGCTTGACAACCACCACAGGGCATTTCACATGCTTTCTGCAGTAGGTGCTAATGCTTCCTAAAAATGCCCTGTTACACATACACAATAATATAAATCCACCATCTAAAGATAAGAAAACCGGACTTATAATAGGTGATAACTTAGTCTAATTAGTGGTTTAATTACCTCTTGAAAAAGCCATAATTATGGCTGCCCGTGACCAAAATATCAGCCCCAACTTTCTCCACACATCTACAAATCACATCCTTGGCATCTCCACTTCCTACTTTCTTTTCAACCCTGACCTGCAATTCAACATCCATTTCCATATGAATTAAGCAACAACTAGTTTTATAATGAGGTTAGAGTTATGATATTAGTTCATGCTTACATGAATGTTATTGTATCTTGTGCAGATTGCATCAGCTTTAGTCATAACTGAATCAACAAGCTTCTTGGAGTATTCCTCCATGGTTGCTACCACATCACTCCCAAATAAGTACCCTGCCAGGACAAAATTAGCATTAAAACATAGGCATAAATCATTGAATCAAATTCAAATCAATATTTTAATCAAGAATTTATTTATTTTTTAAAAAAAGATGTGGGTTGAAAGGAGAAGTTACCAGTAAGGTCAAGAGCAGAGTAAGCAGGGGGAGGAGGCTTGACATAGAGGAGGACCAGAGTTGTAGAATCAGATCCAGATTCGGAATCTGAAGATTGGGGAGTTTGAGATGAGAGTTTAAGAAGATTGGAGAGACACCAAGAAAGTGCAAACATGCTCTCTTCACTCTCATCCACTGCCACCACTATCTTTTTCTCCCTCTTTCTCATCATCGCTTCCATTTTTTTTTAGTCTATCGCCAAAAACCAAAACCTAAAGAATTGAGTGTTGTGTTTTAGTAGGGGGGAGAAAATGCCCCTTTAAATATGCAGATGAGAGGATCAGGATTCTGGATATTGCCAGGTGGATAGAAAAGAATGGTGAGCTCCAGCTAATCAAAGTAGTGTCATACAATTTCGGTAAAAATTACTCAAGAAATATGAAAAGAGAGAGTTGGGTTTCGCCACCCTCTGTTTTTTTTATTAGTGAATTATACAATTTTGGCTTCTTATACTTAGATTGACAAATGAAATGACAATGAGTTTTGTTTCCATATACCTCAATAATGTTAGGTTAAGCGTTATTTAGGATATAAATACTGAGTGCGGTTCCGGTGCGGAGCACTCTTCCCGTGCGGACGTGCGGACATGCACTATAGGGCCTTATTTGTGTACTTTTGGGTCTTATTTGTGCACTTTTGCAAAAATTTTGAAAAATGTTTGGAAAAAAATTTGAAAAAGATTTTTTTTTTTTTTTTTTTTTGAAAAAGTGTACAAATAAGACGTTAAAGTGCACAAATAAAACCCAAAAGTGCATGCTCCACACGTCCGCACGGGAAGAGTGCTCCGTATATGATCCAAACTCTATAAATACTTATTTAGAGTAAATGGTTTCAAGTTATTCAAATTTGTATTCATAAAATGGTTTCAAGGTGCGCGCATATGATTGGTAGTTAATTACGAAGCTTGGAAGGAGGTGGTTTTCTGTCATTCTAGCCTTACTAGGTGGTTGAATTGATAATGGTGGCCCATGTATTTTTTCTTCTTCTTGATTTTATCTTGGATTTCTTTTATCTTTGGATTTCCAGTGATGGCTAGAAGGTTCTAAATTTTTATTGATATCCAACACAAGTACAAAACACATTACACATACCACAACTTCAAGAGGACTTCGGCAAATCCTACTTTTCAAGGTGGTTTTTCTAGCTTAACTATTAAAATCTAATATCCTTTCAAAAAAAAACTATTAAAGATAATATCCTGCAATAAGGAGGTTAATAGATCGATCTCACCAATCCATTGTAATAATTTAAATATCTCTTATTGATAGGAGAAAATAGTTTTGCCGACATACTATTATGACACAGAAAAACAAGCACACACATACTGTTGGGTTTTAGATGTGTATAAGCGGAATTGCAGGAAACTATTTCCTTACATCTAACAAGGATCTCATGCATGAATTGATACAGATCAATTAGGAGTTAGAGTTACATACCGTTTGATGCGAGTATGAAACGTTCCTGTAGGATTTCAGCGGAGATCGAAAACCCCAAGTGTGGCTTCTCTAATTGGTCCACACGAGTCTGGAATCTAGATCGCCTTTGATCTCGTCTGCTAGAACGACGAACGAAGGAAAACGAACGAGGCTTGCCTTATGGAGGTACGGCCGTGTACAGTAGGATGAGAATGATTCTCAAATCTCAATTGTGAACTCTTTCACCATGTATTGTCCGTACTTCTTGAAGGAGGAAAGAATGGTCTGTCCATTACTTTTAATGAGAAACAAATCACATATATAAGATCATATCTTATCCTAATTGATGGATATAATATATTTATATTATTTTCATATATCTTCTAATAAGATAACTCCTTATCAAGTAATTATTAATGGTAACTTTTACCCATTAATAATAAAAGCCTATCTCCCAATTAAAGCCAATGGGCCGAAATCCATGTCCCACATGGGCTTCCGGTTCGGTTTGACCCAGTCCGATAAATCTATGTGTGTGACCTCATAGGACCCGGTTATTATAGCCATGGGCTTAACCCTATTAAGCCCATTGATCGTAGTTGGTTTCTAGCAAATCACTACGACCCCTAAAATTCCCGGATTGTAAATCTCCATTAATTGTCTTATTCCATGTTCGGTAATTGCACCTTTGATTAAAAGACACAATTCCTTCAATCTCCCATTTGTCCTTAAAACAAGTGTGCAATGTTAAATCCCTTTGTCTCTTAGTGTCTTATTTGATGATATGTTGACATTCATATCTCATCAAATGTGTTTCTTGAACTCCTGAGTTTGAACTGTCAAATAACGGATGATTACATATAATTCATCCGAGCATGGCCATGCATTTTTCAGTTCTCGCTCTTCAAGTGGCCGAGACACCATTCCTGTTCTATGTATCACTGTATACATGAAGCAGGAGGACTTCTCCAGTCTTGCATGACTATAGCTCCCACTCAACTTTTGGCAATCCCAATCACTGCCTTTATAACTGCCTGTTACGGTCAGCGTTTAACAGCATCAAAGACATACCAATCATCAAGAGAAACAATATCATACTCATGTCTGAGGAATCTACCAATCATGGTTTAACTTAAAGATTCTTCAAGTCTTTTATGAAAACCTTTAAGGTAGGTCAGTCCCATACGTATCATCCATACATATCTATGTAATCGACTAGACATCTCAATGTCCCTATAGCCCATGAAACGTGGCGCTATTAGTCAACTTACAATGTGGTCTTTAATGGTGGTCATTTATGTCTAAGTTAATGACTAAGACCATGGACCTTAAGTAACTCATGACTTCAGTTCACTTAATGGGGTTTCATTCACCACAACACTTATGATGAGCCCATTTGCGAATCATGAATTATTTGGACATTTTATTCAATTTCAAGCAAAATCAAATAAGAATGAATAATCATATATCATATAATCAAGCATAAAACATGTCTGTCATACATAAAACAAAGTTCATAATGTAAGACAATACAATCTCAAAGCCATTCTCCAATGTGCTTGAGGCCTTTAGCCCTAGTGTGACTTTCATGTTTGGGCCTAGGCATAGGCTTGGTCAACGGATCTGCAATGTTGTCATATGTGTGCACCTTGCACATCCTCACATCTCCACTATCAACATTAGTGTCTCATCATGTGGTTACTTTCGTAGAACATGTCTGGATTTGGAACTCTTCCAGCTGACGGCTCCTCCATTCAAAATGAAGACATATCCAGACTAAGATTCAAAATCATCTATGTTTGTCTGAAAACTTGCATCAGTGTATCCTCGAACGACTAACTCATCATCACCCCCAAATACCAAGAGGTCATCCTTAGTTCTTCTCAAGTACTTTAGAATGTTCTTGGCTGCACACCAATGTGCCTCTCCGAGATTCGATTGGTATTTGCTACACATGCTCATAGCAATTGCAACATCAGGGCGTGTACATATCATGGCATACATGATATATTCTATAGCTGAAGCATAAGGGAGATTGCTCATCTTCTCTAGCTCAGCAGGTGTCTTAGGACACTGCTTCTTGCTGAGGTATATGTCATGTTGCATGGGTAGAAATCCTTTCTTGGACTCATGCATTTTGAATCTGTCAAGAACCTTATCTATATAAGTTCCTTAACTTAGTCCAAGTAGCCTCTTAGATCTATCTCTATAGATCTTGATATCCAATATGTACTCTGCTTCTCCTAAGTCCTTCATTGAAAAACATTTCTTCAGCCATCCCTTAACGGACTCTAGCATCGGAATGCCATTTCCAATGAGCAATATGTCATCCACATACAAGACTAGGAATACCACTTTGCTCCCACTGAACTTCTTGTAAACACAAGGTTCTTCTTCGCATCTGATGAAGTCAAACTCTTTGACAGCTTCATCAAATCGAATGTTCCAACTCCTGGATGCTTGCTTAAGTCCATAAATGGACCTTTTAAGCTTGCATACTTTCCTAGGGTTTGTTGGATCTTCAAAACCCTCTGGTTGTGTCATGTACACATCCTCTTCCAAATATCCATTTAGAAAAGCGGTCTTGACATCCATTTGCCAAATCTCATAATCATAATAAGCGGCAATAGCTAGGAGTATACTAATGGACCTGATCATTACGACCTGTGAAAATGTTTCGTCATAGTCAATACCATGAATCTGTTTAAAACCCTTGGCAACTAGCCTTGCCTTGTAAACAAATACATTTCCATCTTTGTCTGTCTTGAGTTTAGAAACCCATTTGCATCCAATGGGTTTTACCTCATCTGGCAAATCTATCAAGTCCCAGACTTGATTTTCAGACATAGAATCCATTTCAGATTTCATGGCTCTAAGCCATTTCTCGGAGTCTGGACCCGTCGATGCTTGCTCATAGGTGGCAGGTTCTCCGCTTTCTAAAAGCAGAACATCAAGGCTTGCAGTCAAGATGAAATCATCATATCGTCTTGGTTGTACTCTTGGCCTGTTTGATCTACGTGTGGGTTCAACAACTGGAGCAGTTTCCACAACTATTTATGGTACCTCATTTGAATTTGGTTCTTGAGGTATTGGTTCTGGTATCTGGACGACTACAGATATTAGTGTCTCCTCGTCGACATCGTCCATGTCGACTTGTTGTTGGGTTTGTTGCTTATCTTGAACTTCTTCAAGATGAACATTTCTCCCACTTGGCTTCTTGGAAATAAACTCCTTTTCCAAAAAGACACTATCCCTTGCAACAAACACTTTGTGCTCAGTGGGATTGTAGAAGTAGTATCTCTTAGTTTCCTTAGGATACCCTACAAGGAAGCATTTATCTGATTTTAGGTGCAAGCTTATCTGATAGTAAACGTTTTACATAAACTTCGCATCCCCAGATATTCAGGAAAGACAGACTTGGAATTCTTCCAGTCCATATCTCATATGGTGTCTCATCTATAGTCCTAGACGGAGTCATGTTTAGTGTGAACCCAGCTTTTGTTAGTGCATATCCCCGGAAAGATACTGGAAGGTTAGCAAAACTCATCATTGAGCGAACCATGTCTAACAAGGTTCTGTTTCTCCTCTCAGATACACCATTCAATTGTGGTGTACCTGGTGGGGTTAGTTGTGTTACAATCCCACAACTTCTCAGATGATGATCGAACTCCTGGTTCAGATATTCACCACCACGATCTGATCAAAGTGCCTTTATCTTCTTGCCAGTTTGAGTCTCGGCTTCATTTTGAAACTCTTTGAACTTTTTAAAAGATTCAGATTTATGCGACATTAAATAGATATACCCATATCTACTCATGTCGTCAGTAAATGTGATGAAGTATCAATAGCCTCCTCTAGCTTCTGTGCTCATTGGACCACAAACATCCGTATGTATTAGGGCCAATAGCCCAGTAGCTCTTTTACTTGACCCAGTGAAAGGTGACATTGTCATCTTGCCCATTAGGCATGACTCGCATGTCTCAAAAGATTCACAATCTATTGATTTGAGAATTCCATCTTTATGGAGTCTCTTCATGCGGTTCAAGCTAATGTGACCCAAGCGACAATGCCATAGATAGGCTTCACTCAAATCATTCGAATTTTGCTTTTTAGTATTGATGTTATATAATTATGTCTTGAGGTCCAACACAAAGAGTCCATTACTCTCAGGAGCATTGGTATAGGAAATATCATTCTTTAAAATAGACAAACCTCTATCTTTAATGATAAATTCAAATCCCTCACGGATCAAAACTAAAATCAAAACAAGGTTCTTAGTAATTGAAAGAACGAAATAACAATTATTCAGTTCCAGAACTAAGCCTGAAGGTAAAGGTAGAATGTAATTTCCTACAGCTAATGCAGCAACTCTTGCTCCATTTCCAACGCGTAGGTCTATCTCTTCATTTTCCAACTATCTCCTACTTTTTAGTCCTTGCACATTCGAATTAATGTGAGCACCATATCCGGTATCTAATACCCAAGTAGTAGCTTTGGTTGTTAAGACTTCAATAACATGAATACCTAAACTGGAACTCATAGTTCCATTCTTTTCTTTCTTGTATCCTTTCCTTTTGACCTTAAGAACTTCTTTCTTATTGTCAACTTGGATATTGTGCTCAACTGTTTTGAGCATGTTAGGGAGTTCTTTCAAAGTTGTGTTGCTCAACATTTGAGTACATGGTGAATTTCAAGTTATCGTTACTAGATATGATTGCTACAAAAGGAAGTAACATGCAGATAAGTTTATGCTTGACATGCAAAAGATTAAAATTTAAACATGTTTCAAAAATTAAGCAAATGCACATTTTATTCAAACAAGTTTGTCCCCAGTGAATAAAATGATTCCAATATCCTATTTCAGATAAGACCTTAGTGTACTTTGGCACTGCCCTAAGTCTCATGTGATCTAGGTAAGTAACATTTACTAATTATAACTCTTTATAATTCTTGGTTGATGGCCCACATCCCATGTTAGACTCATCTCTATGCCTCAAGATCCAAAACTTTGCATTTTGGTCTCTTGTTGAGTATAACCATATCAAGGTTTATGAATCTCTTATATAGATCCACCCTCACTATCCCAAGGTCAAAGAAGGATACCTCGCTTTGGCGAAAACTTATCCAACGAATTCCAAGGGCCTCATGGGTTATGATATGGAAAGGCAATACCTCAATATTCTTTTAGGGACTTAAACATGCAATGGTTGTCTATTTACTAGTGAACAAAATAGCATAAACATTCAAGCAAGCATGCAAAGCTTAAAGAAATAATAAAGCATTCAAAATGCAATAATTAAATGTGATCCTAGTATGGCCCCTAAAAACCAAAATTAAAGATCTAATCTTCATGGGTCTTGTCCCTCTTGGATCTCCATCATTGGTACCCTTCATGGATCTCCATCCTTGTTCTTCTTAGGATCTCTGTTCTTGTATTACATATTTTTCTAAATAATCTAATTGCTGAAAATTAAATTACAAAAATACATAACGATACGCAGATCGTGTACAAGAAAACATAACGATGCGCAAATCGTATTTATATATCCTAATGTGGGCCATACTAGTCACCTCATGCAAGCAATAATATCAAAATATCATAAAACATGCATGCAATAATAATATCAAATATTATCAATAATATTAATCTAATTAATAGTAATAACCAATTTAACTAATTTAAATGAAACCATATTAAAATGAAATAAATCATCTCATGACATAAATAATTTAATATCAAATTCTTAATTCAAATTAAAGTCAATATATAGCATTAATCATAATTAATCATTAAAATACATTATTGGATAAGATATGCATATACAAGATAAGATATCAAATATCCTTATCTAAATCTAGTGGGAATCTTTCCTAATAACTTTTAGAAAATTATATAATTTAGATGATATCAAATATTATCCAATTAAATAAATAAGATCTTATCTTATATTTTAGGAAATTATTCTAAAACGCCAAATCTATCCAATTGGACCTAGTCGTGCTCGAGTCAAACCCGAACCAACCCACTCCCACCGAACCACGCAACCCCTGCGGGCCGACTCGGGTCCGGCCCGAACTAGCCCCCGCAAGACCGTACCCGAACAATTCTTCAAAGCCGAATTAAAGTAGGTTCTTAAGCCATTACATTAACAATTAATGATGGGGAATTGTACGGAATTAAAGTAGATCTAGAAGCCACTAATGATATTTCCGAATTAAAGTGACCGAACTTGACTACAGTACTGCACCATGTTATGAACAATTTCATAAAAAATTTACCGAACAATTCGGAAAACATGTACAAGTCACCGCACAATTTTATAAAATCCATAATTTAACAAAAACCAGAATTTTGGATAGTTGATTCATCTTATGAAAATCAAATCTTCATCTAATGATTTAAAATATGTCAAAAATCATATTTCTTGCATAATTAAATCACATGAATCAAGTATGGGTAGAATAATTTTACATGCATATTTGTTCATAAAGTTCTTCAACTTTACTAATCCAATCAATTAAAATCAAAATTTTAATCATACAAATTAACCTATATATCAATTTACCACTTAATTTGAATCAAGACATGCATCAAAATTAACTCTTTAATTTTTGATCCTATCAATTTATGCAACCTGGCTCTGATACCACTGTTGGGTTTTAGATGCGTATAAGCGGAATTGCAGGAAACTATTTCCTTACATCTAACAAGGATCTCATGCATGAATTGATACAGATCAATTAGGAGTTAGAGTTACATACCGTTTGATGCGAGTATGAAACGTTCCTGCAAGATTTCAGCGGAGATCGAAAGCCCCAAGTGTGGCTTCTCTAATTGGTCCACACGAGTCTGGAATTTGGATCGCCTTTGATCTCGTCTGCTAGAACGACGAACGAAGGAAAACGAACGAGGCTTGCCTTATGGAGGTACGGCCGTGTACAGTAGGATGAGAATGATTCTCAAATCTCAATTGTGAACTCTTTCACCATGTACTGTCCGTACTTCTTGAAGGAGGAAAGAATGGTCTGTCCATTACTTTTAGTGAGAAACAAATCACATATATAAGATCATATCTTATCCTAATTGATGGATATAATATATTTATATTATTTCCATATATCTTCTAATAAGATAACTCCTTATCAAGTAATTATTAATGGTAACTTTTACCCCTTAATAATAAAAGTCTATCTCCCAATTAAAGCCAATGGGCCGAAATCCATGTCCCACATGGGCTTCCGGTTCGGTTTGACCCAGCCCGATAACTCTATGTGTGTGACCTCATAGGACCCGGTTATTATAGCCATGAGCTTAACCCTATTAAGCTCATTGATCGTAGTTGACTTCTAGCAAAGCACTACGACCCCTAAAATTCTCGGATTGTAAATCTCCATTAATTGTTCTATTCCATGTTCGGTAATTGCACATTTGATTAAAGGATATAATTCCTTCACATACATGGTAGAATTCAGTATCGGCTGTATCGTCAATCAATTTTGGCCTTAATAAAAAAAATGGTTTTATTAAAAATATATAATTTCCTCCAAATAAAAAATCATATTTCATATACGATAAGAATTATATCAAAATTGTTTGTATTAACATTTTATAGAATAATTACAGCAAACTATGTCATATAGTAATTATAAAAATTTGATTTTGTTTATATTTATTTTGACAACACCTCTTCACTTCATATTCATACAAAGCCTATTATCCAATATCATCCAATATTTATACAAAACGATCAACTAAATATAACTCGTACATTGGGCAACAAAACCGAGATCCAAAGTTAATATTCAATAGCCATCAATATCACTCATCAATGTTGCAATATTTAACCTATGTTTGGTGTAGATTTCATTTTGAGAAAGTTGAAAGAGCTTAATATCATTGAAAGGTTCTACTCATATACCTTTTAGCTTCTCAACGGCTTTTTTTAGTCGATTTTGGCAAAGACGCATTGTTTACTCCTTATCCATATTACATTAGATAGCTCATTAGCTAGTGACCCAATTACTAGAACCTCCTACAAATGCACTTTGATATATAACTAAATTAAGGATGAATGTTTTAGAAATCAACATATTTTAGGGTGATTTATGTGAGTAAGCAAATACTAAATGGAGTCTTCATCCTAAGATAAGACCATGTGCGGTCGAGTTGATTGCTTATGCCCATGACTGACACTAGTGTTGGCCAACAGGCCAGGTGTAAACCGGAATCGGATCGGGTCATACCTGGAACCGGTCTGGTTGTTCAAGATTTCGGTCGGTTTAGATTTTGGTTCGCACCTCCCTTGAACTGTTCAATCGGCGGTTCATGAACCTTTAAACTAAAAAAACAAATAACTAAATCCTAAAACCCTACAAAACCCCAAAACTGTTGTATAGAGGGTGTAACGTTGATCAAACTTTTGTTCGTCTTGGATAGCGATTGAATCGTGCTAAGGCATTTTCCAAAACCAATATTTTGACCCTACTCCTGTAGCCTTAGGGTTACACGAAATTTGATTCGGGATAAGACAACGCAAACTTCTATCGATCAAGGCAAGATCAAATAGAAAAACACTTGGTGTTTTTGATTTTGTCCGATACACAAGAAATGGTTCTCTTCAGATATCCCAAGACTTGCCCCAGCCTCACCCTTATATAGGGCATAGGTAGTTAGGCGGTTACATGGTGGTTGGGAGGTTGCATGGCGGTTGGGCGGTTGGTTAGCGGTTGAAAAACGGTTAAAAAACCGCCAAGCTACTCAACCATAACCAACAAGCTGAAATTCACACTGCACGGAGCTCGAATATGACTTCTCGGTGTCCGCCTCTCGAATCCCGACACGTTCCGTAACCCCGAGTCTGAATCCACGCACACGAGTGTGCACTCCGCACCCCTGAAACTCGTTATGCGCCAAACGAACTCCTTAAGTCTTGAGCGAATCCCGACTACACCAGATGGCCGATGACACTAAAATCACCAACATTCCTCCCCCATTTTAGTGTAAACCTTGATTCACTTAAATAACATACATCAAACACAAACTCATGCATAAATGAAAATGTCCTTAGGATTGAATTTTCACATTAGTGTAGTACACATTCCAAATAATTGAGAATCAGGGTGTCCTATGGATTGAACCCTTCAACCCATCTGAATACTTGAAGATACAACACACATAAGTTTCTACACTACTCCAAGTGCTAGCTTGACACTATTATAGTCATGTGTCCTTATCCATTCATGAGCATACACAAAGCCAATCCTGGGCTAGTTGAAGCGGCACCACTTCACACTCATATAGGTGGACTCTTTTCAATCATGCACCTGCAAATGCATTTTTCAAAAGATCCATTAAGAAGATAAATTGCATCCTAACTTTTCTTGCAGGTTCGAGCACATACCTTGGGATGTTATTGAACACGTGTTCCAATCTCTAAGTGTAGGCTTTCCACATTGAATTCAGCCTCTAACGTCGTATTAGATGGGAATTGGGTATCCCATCATTAGAGATTTCAAACGGACTTTAAACCCATCCCTATAGCCGACTTGATTACCAAGTCCCTGGCTAACCCCTTCGTCAAGTGGTCCGCCAAGTTTTGTTGAGATCGAACAAACTCAATAGTGATCATGTAACACCCCCGACTTATGTCGGTAGTGCCACACGCCAGTGACCTCAGACGTCTTTTATTAAAAGATCTCTCATTAAATGAGAAAGACGATTTTACAACAGAGTGAAATTACAGCGGAAGACTTTTATAATAAACCATATTACATGACTTGGTTATATATTAAAGTAATACTTAACAACCTTAAAACACTGACACTCAAATCTTCAACTGCAAGCATCTTCTCCGATTGGTTACTTCAAGTCTTCGGGGACCAACCACTGATGTGTCGTATAGGACGGATGACACCAGCCAACCATGCAAGGAATAAAACCCGGTTGGTTAGTCTAATGAAAGACTATGCAAGGGTGAAAACAGAATGATTCTAGTAATCGTAACCGTTTACTATCATTGTCCCTCGAATAACAACTGAAGGAACGATACATAACCCAGAACTTTCACGTAATGATTAGAATTAGACATGCACTGAAAAGAAGACTCCAAAGGAATTGAGTCTTATGGGAAACGTATGACAAATGTTTGAGAACGTTAAGTTTTCACACACACGTTTTAAAACACGACCTTGATTATTTGGGTCCACGACCAACCTCACCGCGTAATGCGAATCCAGATTGGAAATAAGACTTACTCTAACAAGAGTCCGGGAGGTTTCCATGTTGTACTCCTCGCCCGAGGGTATATTAATTATGTGCATAACCGCACTTATCTTATTTACTTCCAAAACGCACATTAACGTTGAATCTTTTAATTTCACATCTCGCAATGAGACATTGGGATTAAATCCCTTAAGATTGGGAATTACCTCTCGAAGATTGGCACCAACTGAGTGCACCTACCCTTAATAAGGGTACAGTTATGACCAGAAGAGTGTTAGGGCACTTACTTCCTAAATCACCCAAAGTTATAAAGAAACGACTAATCCTCATAAGGAATTAGCGTTCCTACGAATACTCGTGCTAAACTAGCATTTAAGTTCACATCTAAATCCACACCAAAATTTATTACAGTAATAACATATAAAACTATATAATGGCGTTGTTTCTAGCAATATATACAACCTATTATAAAGTCATGTTTAACACATCGTTTAACTAAATCTGTTCCCAAACTGAAAACAACAACTTTTATCCCATCTTAATTAACAATCAATTAATTGATAATCAAGGGAAACATGGAATAATGAGCAAGAGCGAACCGTCACTTGCCTTAATCTAGACGAACGTAGATGTCGGGTTCTGAGATCTGGAAACTGGAATCTGAATACGGATTCCTACGACAACGTCGAGACAAAAGACGAAACCCTAAGTTAGATTCGATACGAACGAATAAACAATATGAACGAAAAGGAAACAAAGCTTAAGCCATGGTCGTGGATGCCCAAGCCACGATCGCGCTTGCTAAGGCAAGCCGCGGTCGCGGTTTGCACATCCGCGGTCGCGGAAATCTGGGCAGAGCCGCGGTCGCGGATCTCCCTTCCGACGCGACTCCAACTCGGCTTCGAGGCTCACCGACGACGATGATTTTTTCACCTCATTGCAAAGCCACCACTCCAAAGCTCCTAAAGGTACTCCGGCGACCACTACAACTCCGGCGACACTTCCGACGAACCCAAAACTCCGACGAAGACACAAAAGTGAGAGAAAAGGAGAGCTATGGATCTGAGGATGAAGAATTGGAGTGCTGGAGACCCCTATTTATAGGGTAAGGAGGGCTCAACGCCGGGGCACTCCAACCGATCGGCCTCCCTCCATCGGCGAAACGCCGGTCAAGCCAAACGTCAAAACGCGGAAGAATCGAAGACGACGATGAACAGCTTTTCCGCGGTCGCGGAAACACTTCCGCGATCGCAGAATTGCCGCGAACGCGTCTCTTGGCCTTTGGTCGCAGATCTCGTTAAAGGGCATGCCAAAGCTTTATTTTTAGCACTTTAAAAAAAATATTCTAAGACCCAATACACTGACCCAATATACTTTAATCGTATATTATTATGTATAAAAATCTTACTGCGATTACAAAAATTGCCCATTATGTCTTTCTTACAAAATAACAGTTCAGGACTTTTATGGGTTATTACAATACTACCCCCTTAAAAGAAGTTTCGACCCCGAAACTTGGCCGATAACAGCTCGGAGAAACGACCTTACTTTAAGTTACCCAACCTTATAAGTTTAACCATGCCTAACCCAATTAACACTTTGTAATTTGGTTCAAACATTTCTAAGTTAAAATTTATAAGTTGGTTCAAGTTATAGTTAACGTAAGGTTAACCATAATTTAGACCCTCCATAACTTAAGGAGTTTTATAACTTGTTTTCACCAATTATACATTTTACCATATTACCCTTATGGCAATCATGAGGGTTATTACATTACTACTCCCTTAAAAATAGTTTCGATCCTGAAACTAACATCACTAAGGTAAAGTAACCGGTTTCACCATTAACCTTACTACCTGCACTTAGTATCCTTAATCATTTTATCCTTGAAATTGCTCCTAGGAAAACGATCTGGTTTCTCAACCGTACCATTATCTTCACATATATTATCTCCATGTGCTACACCTGTAATAACTCGTTACTATATCCACAAGGTCATAATTATCTTAGGATAATAGTTTCCAAAATCATCGCAATAGACTTGCTATACCTTAAGCGTGAGAACACACATTTCTCTTTCAACTTTTCCCTTTATAAACCATTCTCAAAGTTCATACCTTATCTTCCTTAAGTGGATATCCTTAAATAAATTTGGTCTTCGTAACCTATTTCACCAAAGTCGAACTATTTATTCGATCATGAATCCACCTACTACATACTGCCTTCGTTCATTACCCTCGTTAGAATTGATATGATCATCCACACGATTATGATTACCTTAATCAGAGTATCCATTGTAGTCTCCCATATAATCTCACTATTATACCTTATTCATCATAACGATTTTGATGTCCTCAAGCAGAGAAATACAACATTTTTCTACCAACTTCCTTTCGATGATCAGATCCTCAAAGTTCATACATAGAATTCACTTATACCCCAAACTTAGTACCTCCAATTGTCATATCGGCTTACTCTTTTACATGTGCACCTTATCTATCTCATTATTTACCTTAATTAAATTTGGCCCTTATGCCATCTTATCCCAACATATTCCATATAAGGTTTCTTAATTTCCCACAATTAACTGCATCCTATTCCTGTTCACCTCAACATGATTTAATAACCCATTCCACAAGATTATAACATCGTTTTACCCAAACGTGTCATACGATCACCTTAGTAGACGTAGGTCACTTTTTCCTCAAGTCCAGTCGATAACATCCACGTACTTATTTTATGCCACACTATTTGATCCACCAAAATCATAACAACTCTTACCGGTTGAGTTTGCTATTCACTCATAAGTCCTTAAACAACCAGTCGTCCTCAGACGACTTATTATCCCAAATCAAGTACCCTTTTGCTTTACTGATATTTACTATTTACCCAAGACTTAATCACCTAAACACTTCTTGTATCGTCATCTCATTATATCATCTCCTTAAGAATACCTCATAACGAAACCTCAAATAGGTCTTCCAAAATAATACCCATGATTTCGCGCACTTAACTTTTCCAAAAAACTTTTAACACTGGTCCCATAGTGGACACACTCATTTATAAACCTTGTAAACATAACTCTTAATTTTAAAGTTTCACTCCAGATCGTGTTAGGGTACGATCATTTTAGGGAAATCTAACTCCTTATGAAATATCTCTCTTATACGTTTATTCACTTGAATATAGGGTTTATACAACTCACCCCATCTAATGCTCAGAGTATGCACATGAGGAATAACCTCAAACTCCATAGAGCATTACCACACACACCCAGTCCTTATAGCAAGGAATCCTTACAACATTAACCTCTCGACACAATGCTCATGAATTCGAGCGAAGGGAACAAATAATGTCAATGCCCACACATGTCCCACCCAACACTGTCCTTTATGAGTCCAACAGTCTTTATCAACACATGACATGTACTACTTTTGGCACTCAAGAATTCTCGTATAAACGAACAACTTGCAATAGTAACGAATTTAGTAATTTCCGAAACAATGAAACACTTCTTTATTATTCGAAACATTACATTAAAACACTGACAGAAGTCGAACAGACAGATTGCTAAACCATGGAGACTATAGACACAAGTCATCGCTCCCTATTCTTAAAAGGCTTTACAAAATACCACTACTCGCTCAGGGTTTCCTCCTCATCGGGTGACGTACCACAAAGAGTCGTTGCCTTTGACCTGTAGATTCCATAGGCGCCTTGCCTTTATCACGAGCAACAGATTGCTCAGGAGCGGATACTTCCGACTTAGGATTCTGCCTATTGCCAACATTTGAGGCCATGTACGATTGTGTTGGCCCTTGACCCTTCTGCCTACAGTATGCTTGCATGTGGCCTTCCTTCCCACAACTAAAACATGCCCGCTTCTTCTTTTGGCAACTAGAATTTTTGTGCTCGGTTTTACCACAGTTGTGACATTGAATCACACCGCTACTCCAACCTGAGCCTTTGGCGGTGCCCGACTGAGTCGTCTCGATCTTAGCACGACCAGACTTCTCAAACTCGGTGGACGATGTCGATCGCTTAAAGGCATTAAACTTTCGGGTGGATTCTTCCAGCGTAACTTCTACCTTATAGGCTGCATCCACATACTGCTCCAAGGTAGATCATCCGTGACACACCATCAGAGGTTTAATTGCTGAATTCATTCATCCATGGAAGTACCAGATCTTTTGCTCTTCTGAATGCACGTCCGAACCAACATAATGTAGCAAATGATTGAACTTTGCCGCCAACTCAAACACTTTTAGACCTTCAATCTCTGGGTAGAGGAACTCCTTCAGCTTCTCTTCCCTCATAGCACGAGAGAAGAAGCGATCAACGAGCTTGACCTTGAACATTGCCCAGCTCAGATTTGGGTGGTCGCCCAAACCAATTCCTTTCCACCAATTGCTTGCTCCGTCTTTCAGATGTAGCGAAGCAATGTGCACCTGCTCAGCCTCGGTGCAGACCACATTCCGAAAGAGTTGCTCCATGTGGGAAAATCAATAGGCAACCTTGACTGGTTCCCCGGTCCCATCGTAGCTATTCGGGCGCATCGAATTGATCGTCTTCAATGCCCGATTGTAGTTCTCGTTATCTCTCTCGGGAGCCACCGGATGTGTAGGACCTTCACGTCTCTCTACTTCGGTTGCAACTTGAGGAATGGGAGCCGCTTGAGCTTGCGGTATCCCTTGGGCCGTTAGTACTTCGACCACCTGCCTCACTATTTGCCCAAAAACCGTCGCATCCAACACGATCGGGGCATGAGGTGGAACTTCCCTCGCAGCTTGAGGGTCCACTTGTCCCTGGTGAGCATCTTGCCGCAGGGTCGGGTCATTATTATGCGAGTCAGATCTCGCGTCATCCCCTTGCTGAGTAGCACTCCTCAGCTAAATTCGGGAACCGTTGTTAGCACCTTTATTAGCTGCTTGGTTGGTGGATCGGGCGTTCACCATCTGTTGATGAACCATAACGTCAGTTTAGGACTTCCCACCTGTACGTGATACTTAATCACTTACGTTATGATACGGATTGTAAGGGTCCAACCCAATAACTTTATATTAGTTTGACTGATCCTCCACCATTAACCGTAAAACGAACCTCTTCCCTTACGTGAGAATGGATACATTAGGAGAAATGTCAACCTATAAATGACATTAAACCTAAGGAGAGACACTATCCCTAAGAATGGATCTAAGGAATAAGTAACAACTCGAAGCTTGCAGAAGTTTGAAAACCACTTATTAATAAACCTTATACTTCATACATATAGCTCCTTTATACTTAACTTGGCAAAATCATAGTTATTTCCTTGAAATAAAGACATTATTATTCTTGTGTAAACTCTTACCGAAATCCAAACCACACCTTTTTAAAGTTATAACATAACTTAATTTTTAAACGTTTATAATATGATTTTATAAAAGTACTATGAAAATTAATGCTTAACACAAGAGAGTTTAAACATTACTTTTAAGACCATTTTGAATAAATATTAGGACTCTATTACTTTTAAATTCCATAAACCTTAAGTAATTTAAAAATCTTAAATTTAATACTGACATTAAAACTCTCGAAACTCCCTTTTAATAGAAAATAGGTTAAAAATAGTTTCGAAATTAATTTTCGAAAATTCCCAAACCTAACAATAGGCCAAGAATTTTAAAACCATTGCTCTGATACCATAATTGTAACACCCCCGACTTATGTCGGTAGTGCCACACGCCAATGACCTTAGACGTTACTGTCCAAAGTCACTCTAGGCTTTAATCGGAACAATTAAGCTTAAATAAGTATATTAAATAACGAAAGATTTTACAGCGGAATACATTTTAAATGAAACTCAACATTTTATTAAAAGATCTCTCATTAAATGAGAAAGACGATTTTACAACAAAGTGAAATTACAGCGGAAGACTTTTATAATAAACCCTATTACATGACTTGGTTATATATTAAAGTAATACTTAACAACCTTAAAACACTGACACTCAAATCTTCAACTGCAAGCCTCTTCTCCGATTGGTTACTTCAAGTCTTCGGGGACCAACCACTGATGTGCCGTATAGGACGGATGACACCAGCCAACCATGCAAGGAATAAAACCCGGTTGGTTAGTCTAATGAAAGACTATGCAAGGGTAAAAACAGAATGGTTCTAGTGATCGTAACCGTTTACTATCATTGTCCCTCGAATAACAACCGAAGGAACGATACATAACCCGGAACTTTCACGGAATGATTAGAATTAGACATGCACTGAAAATAAGACTCCAAAAAAATTGAGTCTTATGGGAAACGTATGACAAATGTTTGGGTACGTTAAGTTTTCACACACACGTTTTAAAATACGACCTTGATTATTTGGGTCCACGACCAACCTCACCGCGTAATGCGAATCCAGACTGGAAAGAAGACTTACTCTAACAAGAGTCTGGGCGGTTTCCACATTGTACTCCTCGCCCGAGGGTATATTAATTATGTACATAACCGCACTTATCTTATTTACTTCCAAAACGCACATTAACGTTGAAGCTTTTAATTTCACATCTTGCAATGAGACATTGGGATTAAATCCCTTAAGATTGGGAATTACCTCCCGAAGATTGGCACCAGCTGAGTGCACCTACCCTTAATAAGGGTATAGTTATGACCAGAAGAGTGTTAGGGCACTTACTTCCTAAATCACCCAAAGTTATAAAGAAACGACTAATCCTCATAAGGAATTAGCGTTCCTACGAATACTCGTGCTAAACTAGCATTTAAGTTCACATTTAAATCCACAACAAAATTTATTACAGTAATAACATATAAAACTATATAATAGAGTTATTTCTAGCAATATATACAACCTATTATAAAGTCATATTTAACACATCGTTTAATTAGATTTGTTCCCAAACTGAAAACAACAACTTTTATCCCATCTTGATAATCAAGGGAAACATGGAATAATGAGCAAGAGCGAACCGCCACTTGCCTTAATCTAGACGAACGTAGATGTCGGGTTCCGAGATCTGGAAATTGGAATCTGAATACGGATTCCTACGACAATGTCGAGACAAAAGACGGAACCCTAAGTTAGATTCGATACGAACGAATAAACGATATGAACGAAAAGGAAACAAAGCTTAAGCCATGGTTGTGGATGCCCAAGCCACAATCGCGCTTGCTAAGGCAAGCCGCGGTCGCGGTTTGCACATCCGCGGTCGCGGAAATCTGGGCAGAGCCGCGGTCGCGGAATTCATCCCCGTGGTCGTGGGTCTCCCTTCCGACGCGACTCCAACTCGGATTCGAGGCTCACCGATGACGAAGACGACGATGATTTCTTCACCTCCTTGCAAAGCCACCACTCCAAAGCTCCTAAAGGCACTCCGGCGACCACTACAACTCCGGCGACACTTCCGATGAACCCAAAACTCCGACGAAGACACAAAAGCGAGAGAAAAGGAGAGCTATGGATCTGAGGATGAAGAATTGGAGTGCTGGAGACCCCTATTTATAAGGAGGGCTCAACGTCGGGGCACTTCAATCGATCGGCCTCCCTCCATTGGCGAAACGCCAGTCAAGCCAAACGTCAAAACGCGGAAGAATCGAAGACGACGATGAACAGCTTTTCTGCGGTCGCGGAATTGCCGCGAACACGTCTCTTGGCCTTTGGTCGCAGATCTCGTTAAAGGGCATGCCAAATCTTTATTTTTATCACTTTTAAAAAAAATATTCTAAGACCCAATACACTGACCCAATATACTTTAATCGTATATTATTATGTATAAAAATCTTACTGCGATTACAGAAATTGTCCATTATGTCTTTCTTACAAAATGACAGTTCGGGACTTTTAGGGGTTATTACAGATCACCCCATGAGTGATCAACTCACGTACCGCGTATGTCTAACGCCCATGTGTCGCGACTTACCATTATACACTTGGCTATATGCCTTAGCCAAAGTAGCTTGACTATCGCAATGGATAGATATGGGTGACACCGATTTCGGCCACAAAGGAATCTCGTAGACTAAGTTCCTTAGCCATTCCGCCTCTCTACCGGCAGCCACTAATGCTACAAATTCTTATTCCATAGTCGAACTTGTAATGCAAGTTTGCTTTTTAGAAGCCCGTGAAATGGCACCTTCCCCAAGCAAGAATACCCAACCACTTGTAGAAGAATGATCTTTCACGTTAGTGATCCAACTCGCATTCGAATACCCTTCTAGAACCGAAGGAAATTTGACATGTGACAAACCATAATTCATGGTTCCCTTTAAGTATTTGAGCACCCGCCTTATTGCTTGCCAATGGTGTACTAGGATTACTAGTGTATCTACTCAACCTTCCTACCGCATAAGCAATATCCGGCCTTGTGCTCGTCATGGCATACATTAAGCAACCAATCACTTGTGAGTACTCGAGTTGTGATACCGCTTTGCCCGTATTTGGCATAAGCTTCACACTCGGATCCATGGGAGTGCTCACCGGAGAATAAGTCTCACAATTGAACTTCTTCAACACTTTCTCAATGTAATGAGATTGTGTCAAAGATAGTCTCTTGTTCTCACGTTTGATTCTAATACCGAGGATCACATCTGCCTCCCCCATATCCTTCATGGCAAAGCTTGATGACAGAAATGCCTTCGTAAGGTCTACTTGTCTTTGGTTCGTACCAAAGATCAACATGTCATCAACGTACAAGCAAATGATTATTCCTTCCCTTTGTCTAAAGCCTTGGATGACCAATCGAGCCTTAAACTTATCGATAGTACCATCGACCTTCATCTTCTTCTTGAAGATCCGTTTGCAGCCCAACAGCTTGCAACCCGGTGGGAGATCTGATAAGACCCACATATTATTTCCCATGATGGAATCCATCTCATCATTTATTGCTTCTTTTCAGAAAGCAACATCTTGAGACCTCATTGTCTCACCAAAAGTCCTAGGATCCTCATCAACATGATAACAATATGAGTATTGGAACCCAACTTCATCTCTAGATTCCTTCCACCAAATAAAATTTAAAATCTGGACTGAAAGACTTTTCAATCCTCCCTCGCTTGCTCCTACGGAGCATAGGTGACTCGTTAGGAGGTCGTTTCCTTCTTTAGTTCCACTAGTGCTAGGAACCAAATCCTTTGGTCTAGGTATGGACGAGAACCGATTCTCATCAAATATTGCATCTCTTGACTCAATCACGGTGTGAACCGAAATAGAATTATTAGGCTCTATTACATAGAGCCTATAAGCCTTGGAGTTCTCAGCACATCCAATAAAGATGCAATCAATACCTCTTTCCCCCAAAGTTTTAATCTTGGGCTGGGGTAGCCTAACAACCGCCCTACATCCGCAAACTCGAAGATAATTCAAGCTTAGTTCCTTTTTGTACCAAAGTTCATAAGGGGTGACCTTATTCCTTTTGTTAAGAACCCTATTTAATAAATAGCAAACCGTTAACATGGCTTCACCCCAAAATCCGTCACTCAATCTTGAGTAGGATAACATGGAATTAACCATCTCTTTTAGGACTCGATTCTTCCTCTCCAACACACAATTTTGTTGTGGTGTATAGGGAGTCGTAGTCTCATGTATAATGCCTACGGATTGGAAATATACAGGATCATAATATTCTCCACCTCTATCGGTGCGTAGTTTCTTAATCCTCTGAGGACTCGACATTCTGGTAGACATCAAAGAGTGAATCCGACATACCGTTTAGAATGTGACCACAACATATGTAATCGTCGTTCTCCCACTTGTTATGCTCCCTTGCCTCCTCCACGGGTTCGTTCTCCACGTCCTCCGGCACGAGGGGCATTGGCATACTCAGGACGTATACCACATTGAGCGTCGTGAGGAGGAAATGCATCTTCTTTTGCCATCTTCGGAAGTCCACGCCCTCAAACTTCTCCAACTTTCCAAACTTGAAAGTCATATCACGCACCGATGCAGCCGTCATGATCAACCACAAAAATATTAGTTTTGAATGTTATATAGAGGGTGTAACGTTGATCAAACTTCGGTTCGTCTTGGATAGCGATTGAATTGTGCTAAGGCACTTTCCAAAACCAATATTTCGACCCTACTCCTGTAGCCTTAGGGTTACACGAAATATGATTCGGGATAAGACAACGCAAACCTCTATCGATCAAGGCAAGATCAAATAGAGAAGCACTTGGTGTTTTCGGTTTTGTTTGATACACACGAGATGGTTCTCTTCGGATATCCCAAAACTTACCCCAACCTCACCCTTATATAGGGCATAGGTAGTTAGACGGTTACATGGTGGTTGGGAGGTTGTATAGTGGTTGGGTGGTTGGGTGGTTGCTTGGCGGTTAAAAAAACGATTAAAAAATCGTCAAACTACTCAACCATAACGAACAAGCTGAAATTCACACTACACGGAGCTCGAATATGACTTCTCGGTGTCCGCCTCTCGTATCCCGACACGTTCTGTAACCCCGAGTCTGAATCCACGCACACGAGTGTGCACTCCGTACCCCCGAAACTCGTTATGCGCCGAACAAACTCCTTAAGTCTTTAGCAAACCCCAACTACACCAAATGGCCGATGACACTAAAATCACCAACAAAAAACAAATTTAAAACAAAAATGAACGATTTTTAGAAAATAGTCGTTTGAGAGTGAACTGACGGTTCACTGATACAAACGACTAGTTTTAATGTTTTATAGCCGTTCGGACCGATTTTTTTTTTATAGATTTTTTTCTTTCTAAATGTAGTTATACACTAAAGCTCCCCTAAACTACCCTAAATTTTCTATAAATACCCACACACTTCTTTCCACACCATCTAACAATCTCTCTTCTCTCTATAAATTTTATAATCTCTCTTCTCTCAAGTTGTCAAGCCATTGAACCGCCGGTTAAATTAGTTGTTGCCAACGGGTAGTTTGAATTTTATTATAAAAAAAAAACTGAACTACCCCAAAAAATTCTATAAATACCCACACCCTTCTTCATTTCTTTTCACACCATTCCTTAATTGCTTCTATTAGTCTCTCAATCTCTCTTACTCTTTACTTCAAGTATACAAGTCTACAAGATCATAATATCATAATTCTAAATCTTTAATACCCTTTTTCTAAATACTTTGTCTTAGATTATATTGTTTTCACTTAATTATTTATTTTTACCGTTTTAATTAATTCTTTTATTAAATTAAATTTTCTATTACATCTCATTTACTTTTTAAAATATGGATAATATTAATAGGAGAAGTCTTGTAGTAGATATATTTAGGATTGACTTGTCATAATTATAGATGTAACTAGAAATCGAAGCCCGTGCGAAGCACGGACCTTTTATGTATATGTAGTGTCACGATTTAAATTTGAGTTTCTAATATATGGATTGTTGTTTCATGTTTTATCTTAGACGATATATTGTTTGATATGTATTTAAATGTAATATCTAAGTCTTGACAAAAAATGTAATATCTAAGTATTTTAGGTATAAAATGCTATGATTGTACGAAGTACAATTTTATTTATTTATTTTGGTCAGAAGTTCAATTTAAATTTTGAATTAAGGTGGTAGTTGTTTTTTATAAGGATGTATTTTTTTTCTTTGAAAATATTTGGGAAATATTTTAGAAATGCCTATCTAATTATATGTTGTGCTTGAACTCGAATATTTGTAAGGAACTTGCTATAACAACTCTCATTTCTTACATGCTCCACTACACTACACGTTTCTAATTTTTTGTCTTTATCTTACAAATTTATTGCATTTTAATAATGTCTTTTATGTATAAAATAGAACAATAAAAATCATCCTTAACCAAAATAACAACACACCTACCTAAAACGATTTAGTACAAAAAAGAAACTAAAAATACAAACCTAATTGAATTTATGTTACCAATAGTTGAAGGGTTTACATCGTCCATAAAATAGTTTGCTTTATTCTTTACTAACAATCAGTCATCCTAAATCGATTGTCTTTGTCCTCCTTCTAGTGAAAGCAGTGTGTATGATGTAAACAATCGATGCCTCAATAGTGTTATTAGATTATCCAATTCTCTGACATCTTCACATAAAATTAACCTATCTCGATCAAAAGACAATTATATTAATAAATTTAAACCGATATATGTAAGTATTGTAGACTACAAAAGAGATCCAAATACATATAATTAAGGATAGTTTACCGTGAGGTGGATATACTTGCATCATCGACAATCGGGAATCCTCATTCACATCTTTAACTTATTAATTATGCTTATTTCAGTGACCATGTCTTTTTAAGGTGTTGTCCACTATCTCTCAAGCTTCACTATATGGCTTTCTAAAGCTAATTTCCATGTAGAAGAATGAGATCATGGATGCCCAGAGCAAATGAACGAAATACCACCATTTTCGCCCTTTTATAGATGAAAATATTATTTGGAAAGTGAAGCCATTTTGACATATAACTGTTTAGACATCTTGACTATAATTTGTTTCCAACCATTCACTGTGTACTAAATACGGGAGTTACGTGTAGTAATTGGATAATATTAAAATAGGAGTAAATGAGAGAAAAATATAACATATACAGTATGTAGTAACTATCACTAATTGAGATTTAGGTTCAATGACCTAGAATGCTAACTTTTAAATATATAATATATATGGTTGTTTTTCATGCTTAATAGAAATATAAATTGAACTATGTTGAAAATTTAACGTGAAGATATAAGAGTTATACAATGATGAGAAAATGAAGACTTTTCAATTGATTAATATGTAGTAATTGTATATAATTGTGAATCAAAACTTTTTATATTATATATAAGATTATAGATTATCAATATAATTGTTAATATATGAAATTGTCACTTTAGTATTTTTTGGATTTGAGAAATTGTTTAAATTTTGGGCTAAATAAATAGGGCATGAAATGAAAAAAAAAAAACTAATTCATCTTTAAAAGTTAGCATTCAATGACCTAGAATGCTAACTTTTAAATATATAATATAGATGGTTGTTTTTCATGCTTAATAGAAATATAAATTGAACTATGTTGAAAATTTAACGTGAAGATATAAGAGTTATACAACGATATGAAAATGAAGACTTTTCAATTGATTAATATTTAGTAATTGTATATAATTGTGAATCAAACAATTTTTATATTATATAGAAGATTATATATTATCAATATTATTGTTAATATATGAAATTGTCACTTTAGTACTTTTTGGATTTGAGAAATTATTTAAATTTTGGGCTAAATAAATAAGGCATGAAATGGAAGAAAAAAAACTAATTCATCTTTAAAAGTTAGCATTCAATAACCTAGAATGCTAATTTTTAAATATATATATATATATATAGATGGTTGTTTTTCATGCTTAATAGAAATATAAATTGAACTATGTTGAAAATTTAACGTGAAGATATAAAAGTTATACAACGATATGAAAATGATGACTTATTAATTGATTAATATGTAGTAATTGTATATAATTGTGAATCAAAAACATTTTATATTATATAGAAGATTATATATTATTGATATAATTGTTAATATATAAAATTGTCACTTTAGTACTTTTCGGATTTGAAAAATTATTTAAATTTTGGACTAAATAAATAAGACAAGAAAAAAAAATTAATTTATCTTTAAAAGTTAGCATTCAATAACCTAAAATACTAACTTTTAAATATATATAGATGACATTTGGGATACAAAATGTAATTGTAGTAATTTTTAGGGCATGACTGTATTCATATAAAAGGAATGTAACAAATTCTGTTGAGGGCATCGAAATAACAAAACATCTTTTTGAGACATTCGTCCAAGATCTTCATTTGCGTCACTTTTATCATAGTCGGGGAAGGTATTCCTATGATATCAATTTGTTAGGTTCGGAGGATCTATAATAGAACATCTTTTATGAAAGTCGAATTCACTAGAAAAAAAGGAAGAAAGGAGTGAGGAAGAGAAGGAAGAGAGAAAAAAGAAAATGTTATGTTCATTCGACGCTTAAATATTGCTTAGTTCGTAGCTCGGTTTCATAAATAACATCTAATATTCTTTTTAAGGAAAATAAGCTAAATAACATCAAGATTCAAGACAATCAAATATCATCAAGTCAGAATTTGGCCAATCATTCTATAAGCTATAATCACTAACTATTGTTTGGCACTGAAAGGATTTATGACAAAAACAATTAATTTCTTCCATATCCCCGTTTGCAATAATCCCGGCCTCACTCTTATCTCCCAAATAGCCCAAACTCTTACAAATATTCGTATCAATGATAAAGGATTCACCAAATAAACTTGAGAAGAATCCCCCAATAATTTCATTTTCATAATTTTTTTCCAAAAGTGTATCTCTTTTTTAATTTATTTACTTTTTAATGACTAAATTATCCCTAATTTAATTAACCTAATTGTAAGCTTTTAATTGTTTGCTACACAATTGTCTCCAACCTCTACCGTTGCCTTCGCGCTAGCCCTTCGTCGCACTCCGCCACCGTTATCATTTTTAATTCAATCGATTTGCCGCCGCCATTAGTTGTAATCTTTAGTTGCTTGTCACCGATATTGCTTGTCGCCGCCACCGCCATTCAATTGTAATTCATGCTGTTGTAATTTAATTCCATCTTCGGTATTTACTAGGCGGCACACAGTGCTTGTCTGCCACACATTATATTTAATTCATGCTTTTAGTGCTGCATACATTATATTTAATTCCTTAGTTTTGGTTTAAGTGCTATTCAAGTATGTATAGTTCGTGCTTTTAGTGTTGCATCTATCATATTTAATTCTCTAGTTTTGATTTAAGTTGCAAGTTCGCCTCTTTTCTAGTTCGGTGGTTTTGATTATGTAATTCAAATTTGGTTTAAGTTCTCTAGTTGTTCTACTGCTTTTGGTTTAAGTTTTCTAGTTCGGTGCTTTTGGTTAAAGTTGTGTTTTTCGTGTAGATAAGATAGATTACACGAATTTTGATGTAATTTAACTAGTGTAAATAAAATTTATGTAAGTAGAGAAGTTTTTAGTGTAAAAACGATTTTAGTGTAACGTAACTTAGGGTACATGATTTTAGTGTAAAGTAATTTAGGTTACACCTAGTTTTCGTGTAGATGAGATTTTATGTAGATGAGATTACACGATGTTAGTGTAAAGTAATTAAGGGTACATGGTTTTAGATGAGCATTTTTTATGTAAACAAAATTTATATAAGTAGATAATTTTTTTGTGTAAAAGTAGATTTTAGTATAAAATAAAATTTAGTATAAAATAAGTAAGGGTACACGATTTTAGTGTAAAGAAGTAGATGAATTCTTTTTGTGTAGGTAAGATAGATTACATGATTTTTTTGGGATTTTATGTAATATTGATTGATGTAAACTAAATTAGTGTAAACAAAATTTATGTAACTATGTAACAATGAGTGATATAAAGAAAGTGCTTGGGATTACCTAAAGGTGGGACCATTTCGCTATGAATTTGATGAAACCATGGATGACGTGTACAATGATGTTCAGTCGTTAAACTACCCCAAACCTCTAAAAGGAGTTCATCGGATTTTGGCGGCTCTCAACGTTTTGAATAATCATTGTGTTGCAATTGAGATTGATTTGTCATCGTGGATTATAAATGTTTATGATTTTGATCCTCGTGTCACTAAAGAGGATGTGCTTGTGTCAAAAGTTTCCCCCATAGCGTCCATATTTGCTGAATATATGAGAAGAACCGGATTATTTGAAGAGTTGGGTGACCAGATTTGATACCCATTTCAGATTCAACGGGTGCCAAATCTACATGTAAACAAAGAAAGGTATACAAGTTTTGTGATAAATTATTGCCTATTAGTATAGTTCAATAAATGTACAGGTTAATAAATGTTGATTTGGTGTTTAATTGCAGTGGGAGTTGCGGCATCTATAATGTGAAGTACATAGAGTTCCTTGCTTCTGGATGTAGAGACATGTCCCTCATTTGTGACGGGTATATCCTAGCATATAGAGAGCATATAGCATTTGACATTTTTATGAGGCAATGGAGCTAGCCCTTTTTACAAGACTAATTCATTTTTTGTGATGGACCTTATGTTTCTATAACTTAGGTAGATTGTTTTTAACACTCAAGTATGTAGTAGAGTTACATGAATTATGTTATAGTTTACATGAAATTAAACAGTTTACACGAAATTTTATAGTAGGATATGTTATAGTTTACACAAAATTTTATAGTAGGATACACAAAATTATTAAGTAGATAAAGAAAGTGCTTCTACATAATATTCATGTAGACTTCCACATAGCAGATCTTTCATTGATGAATAAAAATGCTTCTATGTCATTTGTACCATTGATATCACATGGTCTTAATGACTGATGTGTTGCATTGGGATGTGTAATTCAGACTTCACATTCATTAGTATCCACACGAAATCTCCCGATGAGCAATGCACTCAATTCATCAAAGGTAATATTTTTCTCTAACACAATAGCTTTACATTCTTTTTCTCCAATAAACTTCCATGAACCATCAACAAGCCTCCATTATCCATCAAAATATACGGTAATCACAATGTGTTCCATACCTATGCAAAATACAATTATTGAGTAGAAATTATAACTATTGTACGATTGATAAACTAATCTCCTTATGACATAATATTTGTATATGCTTCGTGTAGAATATATGGTGTGTATGCTTCTATATAATATACGCATATGGCATTATATAAGTTTTCGTGTAAGTTGTTATATAAGTTCGTGTAGGTTACTACATAATATTCGTGTATGCTATTATATAGGTTTCGTGTAAGCTACTACAAAATTTTCGTGTATGCTATTAAATAAGTTTCTTATAATCTACTATTTAAGTTTGTGTAGGCTTCTACATAATATTCGTGTATGCTATTATATAGGTTTCGTGTAAGATACTACATAAGTTTCGTGTAAGCTACTACATAAGTTCGTGTAGGCCTCTAAATAATATTTGTGTAGGCTACTACATAATATCTTATATGCTTCTAAATAAGTTCGTGCATGCTATTACATAGTATTCATGTATGTTATTATATAAGTTTCGTGTAAGCTAGTACATAAGTTCGTGTAGGCCTCTAAATAAAATATTTGTGTAGGCTATATAATTTCATGTGTGCTTCTACATAAGTTCATGTAGGCTAGATAATTTCGTGTAGGCTAGGTGATTTCGTGTGGGCCTCTAAATATTCGTGTAGACTAGATAATTTTGTGTATGCTTCTACATAATTTCTTGTATGCTACTACATAATAAGTATGTATATACTACTACACAAATTTATGTATGATCTAAATATATATGCTAACGCTAAATTGAAGCTACACTGATTAATAGCCTACTTCCACCACGCTAAAATATGAAATCAATGTAAAATATGAAATCATACACGAATTTATGCAGGAATTCATGGAAATATGGAATATATAATATAGGAAATCAGTTCGTGTAGGCCTATTGCCACCACATCGCCTGAAATCAAGTTCACAAGTTCACGAATTCAATAGCCTACTGCGCGCCACCACATCGCCGGAAATCAAGTTCAAATTCAAGTTCACGAATTCAATAGCCTACTGACTTACCGAGTGATTCGCCAGAACGGGTGTTTCGCCGGAGTGGGTGCGTCGGCGACTAGGAGCAGGTGCGTCGGTGTCGGAGAGGTGGTAAAGCGTGGGTGGTGGTGGGTGAAAGCACTAGGGTTTGTTATTTTCTGATATCTGACTTTTAGTGGGGGGAATTTAATTAAAGGTTTTCTTATTTTTTGTGAACCAATTACATATTGAGGGATATTTTAATCTAATTGTATTATAGATGGGTTATTAATTCCCTATTATTATACTAGGGTATATTTTTGAAACTCCTTAATAAAAATGGTCTATTTATGTCTTTTTCCCAATAAACTTTAAGTGAACCATAAGCAACCTTTTAGAGTTTTGATCGGTCTCTTATCCCTCAGTTTTGATTAATTTACCCCTGATTATATACAATTTGAATATTCTCTTATTATCTTCTATTAACTTTTTTTCTCTTAATCGGGATATCTTGCTTGTCTATAATTTTTGTAAACAACTTTCATTTAATTGGATACGTAAGTGAAACTCAAATTTTATCTCTAATATCAAACCAGTTTTGTGACAAATACTACCTTTATTTCATAATATTTGACATTTTAATTGTAATTCTTGATTCATATTATTTGACTTTCTATTTATAATTATTAAAAAAAAAATAGTTATATCCAGTTTCAAGATATTAATTTTTTAACTCTAACTATTCACAATTTCTCGTTAATTACTCATAAAAAAACTCATTAAATTTCACATTTTCTCGTTAATTACTCATAAAGAAACTCATAAAATTTCTATTTCTAATGTGAAAAGAATAAAAAATAATAAAACGGATATAGTATTTGGATATAGTCGCCATTAGGAGAACACTTTTTTTTGTAACAATGGCCAAGAGCAGGCACTTCAAAGAAAACTAAATGGATATTTATTGATCATGCACAAAGAAAGGGAATAATGGAGGTTGTGATCGCTAATATCAAACCAGTCCCAATTGATTGGGAGGAGATTATATGCATCACAACTTGCATTCCCCTTATCCAAACTCTATTAACCCAAACCATGTCTACTTTTTTGCCCCATGTATGGACATTCATCATATTAAAAATAAGTAAAACTTAGTTTTTTCATTGATAATATACATATTTCTTTAGAATTTATGTCAAAAATATCATGTTGGACCATGACGAATGCATGACGGAGCGTCTGTGCTGGAGGAGCGAAGCATCATGTTGGGCCTCAGAGCCCTCACGTCATCCATTAACTCATTTGGGCCAATCTAACCATATGCTATATATCCGGCCCATTTGTATGTTTGCTGTGTTAATTTTTTAAATATGTATAATTAAGCAGCTATTGAACCAATATAATCACAGAATGAGTCAATTAGAGAGACAACACGTGGCTTGTCCAAAGTGAACCCGTTTTAAAATCATAATTAAATCAAATCTAAACTAAATCCACAAAACTTTATAAATGCTACTCCTATTTTTATAACCAGAAAGTCAAAATTCCATAAAAAAAATATGTACAACCGGAATGTAGGTACATAACATTACATGTGCAACACAAGCTAGGATCCCGGCATAAAGATTTGAAATACTCTTTATAATGTGATTTACAACTCTGACTCAATTCTTCTTCTACTTCTCCTTTATTGGATGCAGGACACATTCTCATGATTTGCACAACAAGTTCCTTTTTTAATCATTATCAAAAGCATTTATTTGGATACGTGAAGAATTCAAATCTTGATGACTATAGGTTGACGTGGGAGCCATTCGGAGCTTATATGCACTCAACACAATAGGCCAATTTTATATTAAAAAAACAATAGGCAGTCAAATCCGGGTTTTTTATTTAGTGGGTTCGAACCGGCCAGGTGTATGTTATATAGTAATTATGAGAAAAGATATATTGGCAAGTTGGAGGTTGTATTCAAAATGGAGTTTTCCACTCACTCCCAAGTTGAACCTCCCTTTTTACGCCAAATTAGACCCACCCGGACCCGGTTCGCCCCCACAAGAAAAGGCCAACAAATTTGAAAAGGAGAGATAAGAACGAAGAGCAGATAAACATTAAGCGTCAGCATATATTCAAGAAACCCCTAAAGGGATCACAATCAAGTAATCAACCCTTCTAAACAAATTCGCTCTCAACTCGAACAACTTGATTCCTCAAAAGTTATTATCTTTACAATAAAACAGAATTTTTTTGTCAATTTTAGTAGACCATTGCTATGCTGATTAGACTAATCACACTCCGAGACATAATTCATTGTAGATATTTGTTCTTTCCAATTTTTTTTAAAAATTTATTATTGCTTGAGATAAACTTGACTATACCTGATCAGTGTGCTTGATTGATGGCTTAACATAAATATAATTGTGTTGTGTGTTACAACTTAATAATAAAGAAATCTACGCCCTCATATTTTAGGGGATCATATATAAAAAAATTGTCTAAACTAAACACGGTGATATATCATGCTATGTAGTTTACATCTATAATATATCATTCAAATATTTATTAGAGAGACGTTGAGATAAAATAAGTGTTATGATAAAATGAGTGGACGGATAATTATATTATAATAAATTAATTGTTTACGGTATTAGAATTACAGCTATTCATAACATGGCAACTTAATTCTAGATTTTATATAGGTAACTATTCATATGACATGGAAGTTTCTAGATGGATAAAGGATACGTGCATCAAATTTATCACTTCCAATCATATACAAAAAAGTTAGTACACACGATGAATAAAATACGCCGGTTGATGCATCAAATTTCACAAATACGTCTAAACCGGTGGGGCTCACAACTACAGCCGGCGGTGTAGGGCAGGCGCGTAAAGTGGGACCCACATTTTTCGATATTCGGTTACTCCGTACCCGGGGAAAAAGAAAAACCACAGCCGTCGATCACCGATCATCCACTTAACTTATTATTAGTAGCTATAAAAAGTGTTGGTTAATAATATAAAAATATTAGATTAAAGGTGTTTTTGTAAGTTTAGTGGGTTTTATTTCACAGGCGCCGAACTTATACGTATGTGTTTTTGTTGTCAAATGATTATAAGGCGACAAAGATGTCCCAAGAGAGCCATACAATGAATATTATATGCATTTACTTATATTCCTGAACAATAATGTAATTAAAAATGATAGATGATAAAAAAAATTAAGTTTGATGACTCACGTACCTATCGTTAGACTAATATTTTTCTCATTCATAACATCCACATCCAAACATAAATAATAATCACAGTATAAATGCCGATAAACCGCACACGCCGATTTTTTTCGCCTCGTATTCTCCTCTGGGCGGCACGTAGAGCCGTCCAGAAAACCCTTCCAAAAAACCGGTTTGCACCTGGACGGCATTAGGTGCAGCCCATGCAAACCGGTTTTTTTATAACCCGATTTGGACCTGGGCGACACATATTGCCGCCCAGTGTTTTTGGTTTTGTAGAATCCGGTTTTGAAATTTAATTTATTTATTTTAAAAATTAAAAAGGGATTTGCTGGAAACCGGGTTAAAATTCGGCGGCACTGAAAGCCGCCGAGTCTAAACCCAAAATTTTGGGCGGCAAAACATGCCGCCCAATGGCGAATTTGAAATTGAAACGTGGGCGGCAACTATTGCCGCCCATGTGCAAACCGCCCAAAAATTGAAACTTCGGCGTTATTAAATGCCGTCCAGGGTCGTCTTCTCCGAGAGCGATTTGCAGAGTTCGAGAGCGAAAATGGATCCCGGCGGCGATTATTCGGTTGACGACATATGGGAGTTCTTGGCGGAGGAAGAACTGATGGACCATCAGATGGCGGCGGCGGGAGTTCTTGGCGGAGACGGCGACGATGTACTAGAATCGACGGCAGATTCGACGGTGGCGGCGGCGGCGGCTGCCAATCTCTGTTTCACGGGGGGCAGCGACGAGGCGGCGGAGGAGGCGGCGGAAGCGAGGCTGGGGGAGAGGGGTGACGACGCGGCGGAGGAAGCGAGGCTGGCGGAGGAAGGAGGCGAAGCGAGGCTGGGCGAGGCCGAGGAGGGAGGCGAGGCTGGGCTGCACTACGTGCCGCCCACTATGGGGGAATCTGGGCTGCACGTGGTGCCGCCCAGGACCGAGGGCGAGGAGGGCGATATCGGGGCTTTTTTGGGCGAGGAGGGCGACATCGCGGCGGAGAATGCCTTCGACGTCGCGTGCGCGGTTGCTCAGCAGGCTATGTTAGACTTGGGTGAAATTCCCGTTCGCCAAAAGCGAAAATATGAACGGAGGCCAACTGAAAAGGTATGATGTTTTTTAAATTTGTAATCGTTAAATCTAATTTATTTAATTAAATTGTTACTGTACTTGTAGATTTATATACTTGGATTTTAGATTATTTAATCATTATCTTATAAAAAATAGTATAGGTAATAGGCTCAATTATACTGTTAAATAATATTAAATATATCATTGTAATGAAAATTTTAATATATTGATTTTGTTTGTAAGAAAACAATATTTGGGCATATGTAAATATGTTATAGTGGGTAAAATGAATATATTTATATTTGTAAATTTGGTTTTTATTGTATTTAATCATTATAAAAAATAGTATAGGTAATAAGCTCAATTATACTGTAATATTAAATATGTCATTGTAATGCAAATTTTAGTGTATTGATTTTGTTTGTAAGAAAACAATTTTCTATATTTTTTATGGAAAAATAGGAAATTTTGGATAAGATCGCACGGTCCGATCGAGATAGTCGCCCTACTACTGCATCTGCTCGTAAGAGGAGGGTTGGCGGTGTATCGCAGGGCCATATTGAGGCCAATAGTGAGGGCGCTAGTAAGGACGATGTTGGTCCCGTCCGCTCAGATGAGGACGTGATTATGGAGGACCCACCTCAGCAGTCACATCAGGAGGACCCACATCTTGATGACTCACCTCAGCAGCGGCTACCTCTGGAGGAGTCACATGAGCAGCATGCCCCATCTCCACGTGAGGCATCTCAGCAGGCCTCGTCTCAGCCTGAGCCAGCCACACAGGCCCTATCTCCGATTGACCCACATCAGGAGACTCAGTATGGCCCATCTCCATCTCAGCATGCCCCATCTCCACATCATGAGCCATCTCAACAGACCCCGTCTCAGCCTGAGCCAGCCACACAGGCACTATCTCCGATTGAGCCACATCAGGAGACTCAGTATGGCCCATCTCCATCTCAGCATGCCCCATCTCCATATCATGAGCCATCTCAGCAGGCCCCGTCTCAGTCTGAGCCAGCCACACATGCCCCATCTCCGCATGAGCCAGCTGAGCAGCTTCCTTCTTTGTTGAGGAACTTTGATACGTACATTGCAGAGCTGATATGGAGAAAGGCGTCGTTGGACCCACCCGAGGACGTTGTTAGGAGTTTGAGGGTCCAGACACGCCCTACACAGTTTGCATTTTGGAGGGATCATATTCCTAGAGGGGTCACTGTGGAGGGGTCCTGGTTTTGGATTGCGCAGCAGACGGGGTTGACCGGTTTACTTGATTTGCAGTTCGGCAATGTTGATCACAACCTCATTTCAGCATTCGTTGAGAGATGGAATCCAGAGACGAACACCTTCCACTTTCCCTGGGGCGAGATAGCTCCTACTCTACATGACGTGCTGATGATTTTAGGGCTGCCGATCGAGGGATTTGAGGTGACGTCACCATGGACCGGTCATGATAGCGAGCTGGCGGAGTGTGAGGCTTTGTTCGGCTATTTGTTTGGGATAGATTCGGACTACAGCTTTGATGAGGATGATGCTGACATGGTCCGCGACCTTAGGAAGGGTTGGGTCAAGCAATTCCAGCTTGGGAGGCATGTGATGAGGATGATTGAGGAGGGTGCCTACCCAGAGGATATAGCAACCGGTTTCTTATGGCACGCCATGTCGGCTAACATCTTCGTTGACAAGTCAACGAACGAGCTGAAGACAACACTGCTACCTCTTTTTGTGGACTGGGAGCGTGTCGTTCATACTGCTTGGGGTACTGGGATTCTGGCTCTCCTTTATAGGAACCTCGGAGAGGGTTCTCGGCGCGGAGCTGCACAGTTCGCCGGTTGCGCACGTCTTTTGGAGGTAGGCCTTTAATATAGTTAACTTATAATTTAAATTATTAATATACATTATTGAATTGTTTTTAATAATGGTTGTCTTTCTCTGTACCTCAAGGAAGGTGCGGACGACGACCTCCGACGCGCTGGACGATACTGCATTGGTCGGACACCTCTCCGGTCCCTCCGTGACCAATCACACTACAGACGAGTTCTGGACGAGTATAGGCCAGAAGATGTACGTATTCTTTTTCAATTTTAATTTACAGTAAGATAGCTTAATGAATTAATTTATGTTCCATCTTGTTTTGTTAATTGCAGATACGGTGGATGACGTACGAGGGTCTTGATTTTCGAGGTGCCCATAGGTCCTCCACTTATCGAGGGACTATTCGTTTTCTCGGTGTAGAGGAGCCATACATGCCAGATCGGCTTACACGCCAGTTCGGTTATCGACAGAGCAGGCCGATGGATATCATAGAGCCTCTGGTTGCAGTGCGTCCTCATGATTTCAGGGGGACGAGGCGATACCAGTTGCACTTTGACCCGCGTTGGCACAGGTGGGACCAGCTTGAGCATCATCTTTGCCCCCACATCTTGACGAGTCCTCCTGCGACGATGGCTTGGGATGTCCACGACGCGTACCTGGACTGGTATCTACAGGTGTCGCATCCTTACGTGAGTCCGAGTGCACCAGTGCAACCTCGTATCAGTAGAGGACCACCTCCGGCTATCAACTTGCAAAAGGTATGTTTTTTGTCCCATTTTATTCTTTTAAATTATTTTATGAAAGTCTATGTTTTTAAATTAAAATGTTTGTTTTCATTTGCAGCGTGTGGCGATGAGCAAGTCCTATCTTCAGGAGCTTATGTCTGGAGGTTGTTTAGGGTGTAGGGAGCACTTTCAGCATATGCATGACATCCTTTTCAGTGACGTCATTTCTGTAGCTCCACCGCTTGTACGGGCTTCACAGATGCCTTCCCATGCATATAGTGCAGACTCTACTATATTTGATAGAGCCGAATCATCTAGCATGGCGGAAGAGCGTGCAGCAGCTCAGCAGGCATCAGCTCGGCAGACAGCGTCTCAGCCGACGCCGATGGTTCCTCCAGTATGGGCACCGGGCGTGGATTCGGGTATAGGTGTGTCCTTGGCTAGTGATTCTACTCCACATTTAGATGAGTCATCGGATAGTGAGACGGAGAGTTTGTAATATGACTTTTGTGTTTGTTCGATTTCACATTGGGATTGACATTCCAGTAATTCCTAGTATGACTTTTGGCTTTATTGGTTATATTTAGATATTTGTTCCGTCGTTTCTAATTTGACTTTTGGCTTTATTGGTTGTTTTTAGATATTTGTTCCGTCGTTTCTAGTTTGAGTTCTTTGTTTATTGGTTTTTTGGATTTTCGTCCGTTATTTCAAAAAAACACATGCATATTCTTAAAATACATACACATACAAATTTAAAAAACACATACAAATTTAAAAAACACATATACATTCACTGATGGCTTACACACTACAAAAAATACATACACACTGGAACAAATGACATACACAACTCTTGCCCTGTGGCCATTATCATCTTGACCGAATCAAGAGCCCAGGGATGAACCTCCTAGGACCACGGCGTTCATGCTGATATGCTCCTTCTCCTAGCTGCATCACAGAAAAACTTGAAATCCTACAAATACCGAAATTTGAAGATCCCATGTTTTTATCTGTGCTACAGCGAGGAAAAAAGAGCAGATCAGCATGTACGCCATGGCCCAAGGAGGTTCGTCCTAGGACGCTTGACTCGCATATAAATGACATCGCCTAGTTGCGTTTGAAGAAATTAGGATAGTCTCTGGTAAAAGTCCGCGGCATATCATATCGCCCGTAGTTCCACTGCAAATCCCAAGTACGTACAACGGCTTTCAAATTACACTCGCATAGCCGATGTGGGGGGTTTGTTGATGATTGAGAGGAAGATGCCATTATTTGTTGTAGTGTTTGGTTTCCTACGAATGTCATGAATCTATCAACAGAAGTTCTCCTTATATATAGTAAAAAAGCTGGCTAGGCGGCTCACAGTGTCGCCCAAAGGGTCCAGAATCTCACAAGTACCCTTCTGGGCGACACTGTGTGCCGCCCAGTGAACCCTTCAGGGCGGCACACAGTGTCGCCCAGTGAACCCTACTGGGCGGCACACAGTGCCTCCCAGAAGGGTACTTGTGAGATTCTGGACCCTTTGGGCGGCACTGTGAGCCGCCTAGCCAACTTTTTTACCCTATTAATACGCACCCGCCCACAACTAGTGTACGCTTTAATGTTTTCGTGAACGTGTTTTTGTTAATGATTAGTAATATTGTTGTCGCGTATCGCATTTTCCCAATTTTTTTCAATTCGAAAAAACAAATGATTCAAAACACAATATACAATCAATCTCAATCAAACTTTCACACAAAAGGAAATACAATATCATATATAAAGTCGATTACAATCCAAAAAACCTAGGTAAGTATGTCAGGTCGCCCATGATATGCTCGCTCCTCTACATAATTCTTGAACATATCCTTAAAGCGCTCATGACTATCCCATCCATCAACACTTGGATCCTTGTAAATGCGTCACTGTCTTAGAGGCGGTGGAATGGGACAATGGTCATTAACAAGCCAAATCTGTACACGTAAACAATACAGTTTAAAAAAAATTATGAAAGAATAAGTAAATACGAGAGAGTATGACTCCACGTACCGGTATGTAATGGTCTCTCCTGTCTACATGTGCTATCGCATAAACCTTTGTCGGAGGCTCGGCACCCGGGGGGGCCCACAATGGAAGACATGTGTGTGGTCCGAACCATGATAAGACAACAACATCCACTTGGTGTTCTGTGGCAAACGCCAACCCAGTAATAGGCATTACACACCAGAAGTTTGCCGTGCACGGTGAAGGAATATAATTCAATTTCCTAACAAATTCTTCCAACGTCAACGCTTCCTCCGCAAGCATCGCTACGTAGTTGGCTCCATGTGCCTGGACGTGCTTCGAAAGCCCTAACCGGACATCAATGTACTCGTCTTCTTGGCGACACAGCAAAACGGCAAGAGAACGGAACCCACAATGACCATCACCTTTGACATTTTGAACTCTAGAAATGTAGGCGAGCATGAAATGATCAATATTCTCGTGTCCCCAGTTGAAGCCGAGATACTTGACCGGCTTGTTTGAAGCCGACTTGGACTTGCTTGAAGCAGATTTTGGCTTTGCAGGTTTAGTGGCACTCCCCTTTGCTGTTGAAACTCCAGTGTGAGGTCGTCCGCTAGAAGGGCATCCTTTCGATCCCTTTGATCCCACGGACGATTTCACATTGGTCGTCTCTTTCTCTGCAAGCTCATCCTCCTCATCCACTCCCAGCTCCTCACCCTCCATCTTCATCTTCTGCTTCTCCTTCATCTTCTTCATTTTTGCATCCACATGCTCGTCCCAACCCATTTTCCTCTTGGTACCGGTCTTTCTCGCATTCATCCTATGCCTCCCCTTCTTGGTCTCACCACATGGCGGGTCTTGAATATCGCACGATGTAGGGTCCTTTGACTCACGCCACTTTTCTGCCATCTTCTTCAAATCAAATCCCTCAACTGTCCCACATAAGTACTCTTCAACGAAGTCATCCACCGTGACATTGTCCGCTGTCAGTGAAACACCATCATCGACATCAAGATCCTTAGCATCCACCCCTTCCCATCGGATCTGCTTCCAGAAAATATCAACCTCTTCAGGCACTAACGGGTAACCCGTCTCCACGTAGACCTTAATTGTGTGTGGGCAAGGCAGCCCTAGTGTGGACCTCCACCAAAAATCATCACATTTGTTCCCAATTTTTCCCTCCTTTGCTAACACAGCTTGGGCATACAACATTCTCAGGCATTTTTCAGATAACTTTTCAAGGATGTGCTTGAAGAACACCTTAACCCACTCAGGTCCATTCACTATCTCCATGGGAAAGGCAGTGCAGTTCTTGGTCATCTCAAATTGGATCTTCCGATGCTGATCAACAAACATGTTGTCGATGTGCTGCACAATTGTGTTGAACCCTCCGACGGATGTTTCAATCATGTCCTTAAGCATAGAATGCTGACCCTCAACCCTGACAATAATATATTCATATACAATTAACTAAATCAATTTTATAACCCAATTTGATTGCAAATGTTTGTATGAAAGTTACCTGTTTGATGTTCTTGTGGCAAAATGGAGAACATCATCACACCATACCGCAACCAGCTTCTTCTTATGCTCATTAAACCAAGTTTGCTCCACATATCTCACCAAGCCTTCACTCCATATCTCCTTAAAGTGAGCAAGCCGCTCTCTGTACTCCCTCTTTGTGTGAGACATCATCACCCGACGAACACTTCCCGAGAATTTCTTCTCGTCAATCTTCATCGTCTTAGCATATGCCTTCACATTACGGTCTACATGGACCTGACACAAGTGATGACGAACCTTCGGAAACACCAGTTTGGCAGCCTTGATCAGTCCTAGCTCTCGATCAGACATGATGCATACGGGATTTTTCTCCCCGTACAACCACTTCAATCGTCTCAGCGCCCATGCATAGTGGTTTGTCGTCTCCCTTTCCATGAACACGAGAGCAATGCAATATGTGTAGTTGGTGCAAGTAAACCCAACAATCTGGAATAGAGGCATACCGTACCTATAAATGCAACACAAAAAATACTTTAAACACGCAGAAAATACCATTATCTACACATAATACAAAAAAGAGTAAGGTTTACCTGTTGGAATTGTATGTCGAATCCATGATGACGACATTAGGGAACATGCACAACAAATGTCGAGCGTCTGGATGAGAAATAAACAAGCACGCCAAAACCTCATTCCCATCTTCGCTCGTCTTAGTAGCAGTGTCCAACAAATAGCCTTTCTCATTCAAATATCCCAATGACCATTGTGTCACATTCAGATTGCCCAGGGATTTCAACCTCTCCTTAGCCCTAACAGTGTACACCTACTTCCTCGAAATCGTTGAACCCGTATATTCATTCCTAAGCTGTGTAGAAATAACCTTGGGTCTTGCACCCGCCGCAGTATCAATCATCACTTTCCTACGCTGCTCCTTCGTAAGTCGGGAAGCAAATGCATGGCCGATCAAGGTGCTCGAAAGCATATGGTTATGGGATCCACTAACAACCGATATGGTCCACCCAGGATCTCTAATAGTATTTCCTTCCCTAAAAGTACCATGCAGCAAAAAGGGACAACCCTTCTTTTTTGACCTAGTTTTATTCACTCGTATCAGGCTGACCTTTTTACCATCGACTAACACCTTCTTCTTGCCGGACCTAGGTAACCCGGATCTCTCACAATGAAATATAATCTTTTTAGGCTTTGATGATTTAGTAGTGATCACCATAAAAAGACTAAAACTTACCCTTTGCACCCAATCTCTCAATCCTTCCTTACTAGGAAATATCTCAGTAGTAGTAAAATGGGATGAGAAGTCGATTGCTATAAATTCATCATCACTAGAATCACCATATTTATATACAAAAATTATTACATTAGAGACTAATTAATAATTAAATTTCTACAAACTAATATCAAAAAATTAAACATATTTCAAAACAGTTCAAAGACTAAGTACATTTAAGATCTAATTATTTTATACAATAAAAATTACAATATTACATACCTTGAAGTACTCGGGAGAAATTGGCGCCTGCAAATCACCCTCATCATCTACAGATGTGTGCACGCTCGAAGACGACTCCGACAACCCCCTCCATCCAGAATCGCTTGACGACGACATTTTTTTATGAAAAGGAGTTTAAAGATTTTGATACAATACAATACCGGCCTCCCCAATATATATTGTCGACTACACCTGTCCTGGGCGGCCCTATGTGCAGCCCACATTTATCGTTGGGAGTGAACTGGGCGGCACGTAGTGCCGTCCAGGACTCTCTTTTTAAAGTAAACTGGGCGGCACGTCTTGCCGCCCATGAACCCTGTCCCCCCAAAAAACCCGGTTCACTGAACCAGTTTCTTGGGCGGCACTTGTTGCCGCCCACAACCCCGGTTTCAATGAACCGGTTTTTTAAAACACATTTTAATTTATTTTTAAAAATATACCCAAAACTGAGCCCATCATGGGCGGCAATTCGTGCCGCCCAAGGAACTCGGGTTTTCTGGGCGGCAATGAGTGCCGCCCATAGGGGAGTGCGAGGCGAAAAAAAAAGCATGCGCGGTTTTTCGCCGCAGTATAAATCCTTATTGCCTTAGATTGAAGGTTTAATTCAATATCCTCTTTCATGCCTTTCCATGTGTAAGACATAATTATGCATAAAGAAAGTACTTAGCCCTCGTTTGGTTCACTTTCCAGGAAGTTGAACTTTCCCAGGAAATACATTTATTTTCTGTGTTTGGTTTAAAGATAAAACGTGGAAATTTACTTCCCATGAAGTTGTAATTCCTCCAAATCAAAGGAATTGCACTTACCTTGAAGAGATAGGTAAGATCTACTTCCTGCATTTTTAAATGGAAATATTATTACTTTCTATGTTAATATAAAAACAACAATTTTGAACCAAACATGATTTCGTAATTTCCAGCAATTTACAATTCCTAGGAAGTAGCTAAATTCTTAGGAACTTAATTTTTCACGTTCAACCAAACAAGGGGTTATTTTATACTCCTTTCGATCTACAATTGTTGACGTTTTGAAGCGTTTTTTTTTTATCAGCAATTGCTTACGTTTTGAAAAAGTAATTAATTCATTGTTCTCCTTGTATCAAATTGACTTCCCAATAACCGAAATGAAAAACCCTAAAAAAACACTCTCCCTTTTCCCCTCTCAACCACAGCGGCGCCGAACCTGCCCTAAAGCTAGAACCACCAGTCCAACGACCATAATCAAACCCTGGATCTCAGCTCTCTTCCTATGGCTGTCCTTTACATCCACAGTGGGATCTCCCAACACCACCTTTACCAACAACTTCCGACACAGAAGGTACAAAATAAAGAAGAAGCGTCGGTCTGGAGGAGGTCTGATTCAGGCTGCCACCGCCGAGTTTACAGCTCGATACAACCCAAGAACAGAACTGTTGAAGAAGAGGCGGCTTGTTTGGCTTGCTCGGAGGACTGTCCCCTCAACGGGCTCGTTTCAAGAGGCGAAAAGGAAAAAGTTGAGCGATGCGTCTCCCCACTTTGGCTTCGCTCTCCCAGTAGGTGAATGGATCCCCCCTTCTACAATCGACCAACAACAATGCTTTTGGCTGAGGGGACCTGCTCCGAAGGGCGGCAGTTGTAAGGTGCTGGTTGTCCCTCATGTGTCTCCTCTCTCGTCCTCTGCAAATCACAGGTGTGAAGTTCCTTTTTCTTCTCTCTTTGAACCTTACGCTTACTTGATTTTAACTCCCTTTAAATACCAGCACAACCTTAGTAAGTTTGGCATAATCTGGCTCTCTGAAAATCCTAATCAAAATACCAAAGTTTTCGGTGTGAGTGAGTGGCGATTCCTTATTGCTTGGTGGGAACTGGGATCCTCCTTCTTGGCGATCCAAATCAAATTACCTTCATCACTGATGGATAAAGGTTAGAAACCCTACTCTGAGATTATTTGCTCGGAACCTATAACTAATAATGCTTCTCAAGCATCTGAACACCCTACCAAATCAGGTGTTAATCACACCATCAGGAATTCATCTTCTAAAGATGATACACCTGTTAATCAAGAAACCCCAAAAATGGATGATAAGTCAGCAGATAAGAACCAGGGAACCTCTAAGGCAAACCCCAATTCCTTCTTCTCTAAACTTGCCACAATCAGAGCTAAGGCTCAAAAACAGAAAGAAAACACTCTGGTAGGGTATGTCATTGGTAACCCCATTGAATTCCCCAAACTCTTTTCTAAACTCAAATCTGAACTGAGATTTCTCAAAGGTGAGGTCAGTTTCTTTACCAACAAATATGGCTGGTTTGAGATCTCCTTTTCCAACCCAATAGACCTCAAAAAATACTGGGAAGGGCGCCCTTACCATGCCTTTAGGCAACTCATCCTGCTAAAAAAATGGTTTACAGGGTTTGACCCCCAAATTGAATCTTATGCTCAGCTAGACCTATGGATTAGAATTCCATTACTCCCTACTGAACTATGCTCTACTGAAGCTATTAGCCTCATTCTAGAAGAAAACCATATTGGAACCCTCATCAAACTCGATCCCCATGCCTATAGAACTAAATGGGCAAAATTTACCAGAATATGTGCCAATATTGATTTCAACCAAACCATTGAAAACTTTGTTCTCATACCTAATGCCAATGGCATTGAAGAAAAATACAATATTTGGTTCGAAGACTGGCCTGAAGGTTGTGGCAACTGTGGTGAAATCTCACACATTTTCAGCAACTGTCCACTTAAAAAATTCACCCCACCAAAATTCAAAATCTCTATCAGAAGAGCTGCCACCCCGGAACCTGTTGAAAGTGGGAGTGGGAAAAATATGGGTAAGGAATGGGTTAAAGTTACATCCAAAAAAGACCAAAAGAAAGAGAGTGATCCCCTTGAGGAAATGGGAAACAAGCCCTACCTAAGTAAGAATAGAGGCCTCTCCATTGTGTATGAGAAGGGAAATCCAAGCCAACCTTTGCCACCCCAGCCCATATTCTCCTTCTCTGCAAAGAAAGGAGAATCACTTGACCCCAACACCAATCCAAACAACAACAAACCTAATGCATCCCCTCTGACTTCCCAAAAAACCAATCAAGCTGGGATTTTTGCTCCAATTACTGATCTGAACCTGGTTAAAGATAAACCCACTGCACCCACAAGCTTCCCTGAGACCTCTAAAACCAACAACAGCACTCATATCCCCTGTCTGACCACTCCTCAGATCTCTAAAAATCAGAATATACTTCACATACCCCCAACCCACCAAGCAAACCAAGCCAAGAATGATATCACCCTCTCTGACAGCATCACTCACAACCAAGCCCAAGACACCTCACCAACCCCAAATGATGAAGCTGTGGGAAAGGATGCTGAGGTCACCCCACTTGATGTTGATGGCCTTCTGGTTACTGAGGCTGGATAGATGACTGAGGACACCAATGGTGACTTTATCATGGATGAGGACGACCTCCTTGATGAAGATGAAAACAAGATGATTGATGAAAATGAAGAGCAAGCATTCACTGAGGAAGAACTTAATGTCTTGATCAACTCAGAGGCAGAGCTTGAGGAAGATGGTGAGGAACATTCTGGTGATTCTTACCATTCCATCTCAACTACCAACACCAAACAGTCTAGATCATCCATGATCAATAAGCTTAGTACCATGAAGGTGCATAACTCAGTCAAATCTACCTCAGAATCCAGCAAAAGGAAACTCCAAGGAGGGGATGAAGACACTGCAACCTCCACCCTGATGGGGAACAAGAAACCAAGAGTTTGTTGCCTTTAAATCCTTATTATGATTAGAGTCAGAACTCCTTTCATTTTGGCCACCAATGGATGCTACAAGCACCCCCATTGGTGTGAAGATTATGCTTTAGTGAGCATCAAATCTGTGGAATACCACCTGAGAAGGATTTCTTATTGTAATCAGCTCTTAGCTGGGTTAAGTTGTCATTTTTTCAGCACTGTTTGTAAGGCTTGTAACAGTCCAGTCTCCCATGCTCATATCAACCCTTTTGTAAAACTCCAGGTGTGCTTGTTGATCAATGCTAATAGCTGGCTGTTATGCCTTAAAATCTTACCTGTGCACCTTATGAGTATCAACTGTGAACTCAACAGAATGATTTCTCTATTTTCAGAGACTAACCACAACAATAAACCTCTTACAAGGTATGACCACATAAAAATTATCACTTGTGAGAAATACTATACCAGGTTATGGATGTTAACACCATGCTATTACATGAGAAAAAATTGTGAGATTTACACTACCAGGTTTTGGTTTAAAACACCTTTATATTATATGAATTTTACTCCCAACAGGAGACATAGCGATACCAATAAAATTCTCATATACCTTATGACCAAAACTAACAAGGTTGATCTTTCTGGAGTGCAGGTTCATTTTTCACAAAGTTCAACAAAACCCAGTCAGCAACAATATAATGTCCAGACATGGCTGACAGCTCCAGGGCAAAAATGGGTCACACCAGTACAAAAACAAAGAGCTGAAGCAACACCAAATGCTAGGATTCTGTTTGAAGAATCACACAGGCAGCAAAAGAACCAGACCCACATCAAAACCAGCAACTTGCTATGTACCTTATACTTTGTAAATAGACGTTTTGCTCCATTGTATTTTGCCTATATTAACCTGAACAGCTACTCCTTAACAGGGCTATACCACGACTTATGGCAGAACCTACACAAACCAACTACTAAATTCGTCATAAATCAAACAAATATTATCACCACTCGATACAAGACCAGGAATAGATTGGGACAAACAAACAACAAAACCACCTACAAAACACATACACAAAAATGATCTCTCTCACTGCCTCATAAGGAACCTAAACAACGAGAAAATAATCTATAACCAAAACCCAGAAAATGCAGAAACAAGTACACAAGATTACCACCAAGAACTAAAATGAAGCACCAAAAGATCATACAAAACACATCAAGATCGGGCAAGACCCAATACACTTGCCAAAAAACCAACAAGATCTCTATGAAGATAAGCCTATGGAACTGTCGTGGGATCGGACGAAAGAACCTTTGGTCTGATATTGACACTTTTTGCAAAATCGAAAGAATACAAATAATGGCCCTAGTGGAAACAAGAACTAACCAAGAACCCGACAAGAACCTATGGACCAATGCAGGCTTTGACAACTTTCACTCAGCACCCGCCCTCGGGTTCTCGGGCGGTATATGCGTCATGTGGAAATCCTACCAATTACAAAATGAAATATGTGAATTATCACATATGGAAAAAAGATTCATTGCAATCAAATACAAATTAATCGACAAAGACTACTGTATGATGCTTATTTTTACATATGCACCACCAAAAGAAAGCGAGAAAACTGAATTCTGGAACCTCCTCACAAACTTTATCCACCAAACACACTTACCATGCATCATCATTGGAGATCTGAATGAAATCGAATCACCTACGGAAAAGGTGGGAGGCTGCCCAAACCACCCAACCAGATTCCATAGGCTTTTGGAATTTAGAAACAATTGCGACCTAATTAACATACCTACAAAAGGCGGAGATTTTACCTGGAGGAAAAACAGAACGGGAATAAATAATATTCACGAGAAACTTGATCGAACCCTAGTCCAAGACCAAATTCTACAATGGTTTCCAGGCATTTTTACAAAAAACCATGCGTTCACAACTTCCGACCACTGCCCTATATCGATAGAACTAGAAAACCCAAACCCAATCAAGGCACAACCATTTAAATTCGAGAAAATGTGGACAACAAGGAAATATTTTGAAAATCTAGTCAAACAAGCATGGCGATCTGACAACCAAGGCTCACACATGTACAACCTGGTTAAAAAAACCTTAGCTCTCAAAATCAAAACTAAAGAATGGAACAAAAAAACGTTTGGCAATATCTTTAACCAAATCAGAGACGTTGAAGAAGAACTGATTGATATCCAAAAATAACTCATCCACAACCCTAGACAAGATCTTATCAACAAACAAAGTAGACTCATTAACAAGAAAGAATGTCTTTTATCCTTCCAGAAAAAATATTGGAGCCAAAGAGCAAAGACCAAACATATCAAATCAATCGATACCAACACAAACTACTTCCATCGTATCGCTACTGGAAGAAGGAGTCGAAAGATCATCCGAGAAATTAGAACCCAGGATGGAACAATCATTATTGGTCTGGAAAACATACGGAACGGAATCAGAACAGACTTTGAAAAAAGATTCAAAAAGGGAACGATCAACCACAACAATCTGCAAAACATGCTACAAAACATCACACACGAGGTAACAAACGAGGATAACACCAAATTAACCAAAACGATAACAAATGACGAAGTAAAACGAGCTATCCTCAACATTGGTAGTGACAAATCGCCTGGTCCTGACGGAATGTCCGCTATTTTTTACCAAAAATATTGGCACATTGTCGGGCCACTGGTAACCAAAGCAGTCAAAAGCTTCTTCCACTCCGGGAAAATACTTAAGCAAATCAACCACACCTTCATTACCCTAATACCAAAATGCGATAACCCCAATTCTACAAACCACTGCCGACCAATAAGCCTATGTTCCACAATATATAAGGTTATATCTAAAATCCTAACAGAAAGGCTCAAACCAATCCTCAACAAACTCATCCACCCGCTACAAGGCGCTTTCGTTGCAGACAGGGCAATCCAAGATAACATCCTTATTGCACACGAAATTTTCCACTCTTTCCGAGCTAAAAATGGAAAAGAAGGATGGACAGCAAATAAACTTGACATGGAAAAGGCATATGACAAAATAGAATGGGTCTTTATCATTGAAGTCCTGGAAAAATTCGGTTTCTCTCCAACTTTCGTTGCTTGGATCAAAGAATGTATTGAAACAGTCACCTTCTCTGTTCTGGTCAATAATGGACCTACGGATATCTTTTACCCAAAAAGGGGACTCCGCCAGGGGGGCCCTCTATCACCTTTCCTGTTCATACTAGGAGCTGAAGTCCTAGCCAGGAAAATCCAATTCGAAGCAAACATTGATAACAACCAATTAGGGTTCAAAATGACCCGACAGGGAACAAACATCCCATTCTTAGCATTCGCAGACGATATCCTTATTTTCGCCAAAGCAAACCAGACTGCTTGTCAAAAGGATTATCGAAGAGTACTGCTCCATATCAGGTCAGTGTGTTAATTATCATAAATCAGCCTTCCAAACAACACCAAATACAACAAACAACACAAAAAACCTAATTCAGTCTATTCTCAATATCCCGAGTTCGGTCTCTTTAGAAAAATATCTGGGTTGCCCCATTATCAACGGGAAGGTCACTCAAGAAACGTTCCAAAACACAGTACAGTCAACAACCACACAACTATCAAAATGGAAAGCCAGCTCCCTTTCCCTAGAAGGCCGAGCAACCCTTATTAAGGCAAATCTGGCAGCAAAACCAAATTTCATCATGCAATGTTTTATGCTACCTTCAGGAGTACATAACACACTAGATAAAATCAATAGAAGGTTCCTATGGAACAAATACCATACGTACAAACCTTTAATAGGATGGAACAAAATCTGTAAGAATAAAGAAAATGGGGGGATCGGAATAAGAAAAACAGAAGATATGAACAAAGCGCTCCAAATTAAACTCATTTGGAAAATATTTGCAGAACCAAACAATATATGGGTTAAGATAATCAATTAAAAATACCTTAGATACGGTAATATTCTCAACTACACAAGAAAAACCAACCACTCATGGCAATGGGGGAAACTCCTCAAACTACGAAATGACTTCAAAACTGGCCTTCACTGGCTTATTGGTGATGGATGTTCAATCAATTTCTAGGAAGACCCTTGGATAACCAACCTAAAATTAGCAAACTATATCCACCCACACACCAACATCAACCCAGAAACAAAGGTATGCAATTTCATTATAAACAAAAAGTGGAACATAATCGAATTATCAAAAGTTATCAACAATGAAGCTGTTGAAATCATCACAAACATTCAACTACCCCAACATGATATTCCAGATCGCCTCTACTGGGCTCCCAATAGAAATGGTTGGTTCTCCACCAAAACCGCCTTTGAACTCATAACCAAACAGACCTGCCACACTAACAACAACTTCTCTTGGCTCTGGGGTCTTGACACATACCCCAAAGTAAAAAACTTCCTTTGGAAAATCTGCCATGACGGATTACCTATGAAGGCTAGATTAGCCCAAAAACACGTTGCGGTACCACTCGCATGTGACTCATGCAATAACCCATATGAAGACCTAAATCACTTCTTATTTGAATGCCCTAACACACTAATTAACATCAGAAAACAAAACATTCATATAGAAAGTCAAATTAAAAACCTTAATACAGACAGGAAAAAACCAATTGATCTACTATGTGACCTTCAACCAACTCTTATCAAGCATGAATGGGTCTGCCTTGCTACAACCTGGTGGGGTGTGTGGATCCATAGAAATCAAAAAATCTTCCAAACTACAGGGCCAACCACCATAAAGGATCTAACCCTGTACATAAAAACTCTTATACTAAACTGGAACAAAACAAAAAAACAAGAAAAATATGAACCAAGCCACCACAGACAAAACCCAGCTCAACGAAGAAAAACAAGAAATATCAAATGGGAAAAACCCAGACAAGGATTCTACAAAATAAACTTTGATGGCTCCAAACTACCAAATGGACCTATTAGAACTGGACATATCATCAGGAATGACCATGCTGAAATTATCCATATGTCCAACCAAAAATATACTTGTCAATCAGCACTCATGGCTGAAACCATAGCACTACAAAACAGCATCAAAAAAGCAATATCACTCAACCTTAACAAAATAGAAATCGAAGGAGACAACTTATGCATAATTAACTCTCTTCTAGGCATCTGGACTTGCCCATGGGAAATTGAAATGGCAATCGCTGATATTCTCATCGATCTCCGTTCCTTCCAGGAGGTCCTGATAAGGCACATATTTCGAGAAGTTAATAAATCTGCTGACTTTATTGCAAAGCTCAGCTTCTTATCCTCGAGTGCTGCCTTAGAATCCAACCAAGAACTTAGAGTTCTCATCCTACGAGATGCTCTAGGCCGAACCTTGCATCGAGGCTAGGTTCCGCCTAATCCTTTCCTCATCAAAATAAAAATAAAAATTGCCTTCCCAATAAAAATTGCAGTAATTTTTTTATTATCAAGGCATTTGAGTAGTAATCCATTGGTTACAACATGTATTTTGATTAAATAATTGCATAGGAAAACATAATTTTATAACTTATTTATTGTAGACTGTGCTAATTATTTATTATTTAATGAATTTAAACTTAAAAGTCGTGCTAGACTTTAAAACGTTATAATTCTGATCGGAGGAATTAAAAAAATGAATATATATATATTCCGTATATACTAAGCAAATGTGAGACGTATAGTACTCCCTCTGTTCCACAATGTTTGTCTTGTTTGATTTTTGGGCACTGTTCACCGTTGCGGAAAATCTTCAAGATTTTTTCCAATATATAAGAAAAAACATAGTCATGTAGGGTCTTGTTTGATTCGTCTCAACGGGTATTTTGATAATATCAAAAAATTATAATTTTTAGAATGATGTAATTAGAGATATTAACGATACAAAACTCACATCGACAAGTGTGTTCGGTCAAAACAGGACAAATATTTTGGGATGGAGGGAGTATATAAGAAGAGTAGTAGTACACCAAAAAATAATAATGAAAGACATTTATGAAAAGCGTCGACTTGTGCAAGATGGGCTTTGACTTCCACGTTGCATAACTTGCATTCTCACCATTCTCTGGTCAGCAATGCATGTCCTTAATTACAAGAGAGGTACACAAAAAAGGGTGGTGCCCCAATATTTCCCCAAACGCCGCGTTTTAACTAACCTTCCACCCAAAAATATCATTTTATTTTTTTACTTTTTTTTTAAGGAAATATCATTTTATTACTTGAAATCAAATTTGAGGGGTCGTGTACAATTGACCAATTGCAACATTTAGCTTGTACTCCGTAGTTATTAAGTCGATGAGTTGCACAAATCAATTTGGAATTAGCTCGTGTTTTGATATAATATAAAAATAAATGTGTATAGATTTTAAGAAGCATTTTCTATTAAAAGATCCTTGGTACGGATTAAAATAGTGGTATATAGTTACGAAAAATCTATATGCACACGAAAAATTGTCTATATACACACGAAATGGTACGCTTAACTTAGCAGTATAAATTTGTGCGCATAACTTAGCAGTATAAGGGGCAAAATCGGAAGAAAAAAAAAAGCAGTCCAAGTTGTGCGTTAAAGTTAAACGCACAGCTTGAACGCACACAAAAAAATTGTACTGCTAATGTTAACGCACATAAAAAAAACATTAGCAGTACAACTATATGATATAACCAAATTGGATATAACTATAAGGATATAACCAATTTGATTATATCTTATGGTTATATTCTATAGTTATATACTATGGTTATATCATATATAATATTTTATAGTTATATCCTATAGTTATATTCTATAGTTATATACTATGGTTTCATCCAATTTGATTATATCATATCGTTATATCATATAGTTATATACGTACTATGGTTATATCATATATTATATTCTATAGTTATATACTATGGTTATATCATATAGTATATATACTATGGTTATATCATATAGTTATATATTATGGTTATAACCATAGTATATAACTATAAAATATAATATATGATATAATCAAATTGGATATAACTATAGAATAAAAATATAGGATATAACCATAGTATATAACTATATAATATAACCATAAGATATAATCATAGTATATAACTATAGGATATAACTATAAGATATTACCAAATTGGATATAACCATAGTTTATAACTATAGGATATAACTATAGTATATAACTATAAAATATAATATATGATATAACCATAGTATATAACTATAGAATATAACCATAAGATATAACCAAATTGGATATAACTATAAGATATAATCATAGTATATAACTATATGATATAACCATAGTATAAAACTATAAAATATAATATATAATATAATCATAGTATATAACTATAGAATATAACCATAAGATATAACCAAATTGGATATAACTATAAGATATAATCATAGTATATAACTATATGATATAACCATAGTATATAACTATAAATTATGATATATAATATAACCATAGTATATAACTATAGAATATAACCATAAGATATAACCAAATTGGATATAACTATAAGATATAATCATAATATATAACTATATGATATAACCATAGTATATAACTATAAAATATAATATATGATATAACCATAGTATATAACTAGGGGTGTTCAAGATCAACCTGGACCAGAAAACTGGACCGGACCGGTGAAATTACTGTCCGGTCCAGGTTTTTCCCTTAATCCGGTCCGGTCCAAACCCGGAAAAAAACCGGTCCAGACCGGTTGGACCGTTTTTTTTTTTAAAAAAAATAAAAAAATAAAAATAATAAATTAGGAGTTTAAATGTTATTTTTTTATAGATTTTTTTCCTTAAGTTAATAAGTTAGGAGTATAAATGTTTTTTAGATATTAAATAAGAATTTGATTATTATTTTTTTAAAAATAATATCCGCTCTAAACCGATCTTGGACCGGAACCAGACCGAATAGGTCCAGTCCGGTCCGGTCTTCGGTCCACACTTTTGAAAAAATCCGGTCCGGTCTGGACCGGATGAACACCCCTAAATATAACCATAAGATATAACCAAATTGAATAAGATATAATCATAGTATATAACTATATGATATAACCATAGTATATAACTATAAAATATAATATATGACATAACCATAGTATATAACTATAAAATATAACCATAAGATATAACCAAATTGGATATAACTATAAGATATAACCATAGTATATACTATGATTATATCTTATAGTTATATCCAATTTGGTTATATTCTATAGTTATAGCCTATGGTTATATCATATATCTTATAGTTATATAACTATACGACATAATCAAATTGGATATAACTATAAGGATATATATATATATATATAACCAAATTGGATATAACTATAAGATATAATCCTAGTATATAACTATATGATATAACCATAGTATAATTTTATAGTTATATACTATGGTTATATCCTATATTCTATTCTATAGTTATATACGATGGTTATATCTGATAGCTATGATTATATCTTATAGTTATATCCAATTTGGTTATATCATATCGTTATATCTTATAACCATAAGATTATATCTTTATAGTTATATCCAATTTGGTTATATCATATAGTTGTACTGCTAATGTTAACGCCAAATTTTTATTTTATTTTTTTTCTATGCGTTAACATTAGCAGTACATTTTTTTTTGTGAACGTTTAACTTTAACATTAGTTTGTGGCCTTGTGCGTTTAACTTTAACGCACAGCTTGGACTAGACTTTTTTCATTTTTCTTCTCAATTTTCCCCTTGTACTGCAAAGTTATACGCACAGATTTGTACTGTTAAGTTAAACGCATCATTTTGTGTACATATAGACAATTTTTCGTGTGTATATAGAGACAATCTAGTTAATGGAAAAGCTGTTAAAAGAGCACAGCTGTGAGACAACCATAACATCCAAGACAAAAGATTTCTGATGATATTTGACCTTTTTTAGTTTTTATTATGCAAGCGTTTCTGTGTAATAGAAAAATTCCTTCTTTTTTTTTGGTCGAAATAGAAAAATTCCTTTGGATAGACTAACTTTTAATTAAATCCCCTTTTTTCTTTTTCTTTTATTGTTTAATTAGTTGCCTTTGTATGAGGGTAGCAGTCCACGCTTTCCCATTTTCCATCTCCTATATAAACTCCAAGCCTGTAACAAAAGCAAACATCTGCCAGAAAAGATTGGATTTTTCAGAAGCATAAAAGGAGAAGATAGAATCAAGAATTCAGAGAATTGCTGTGGAGATGGGAGAAGAGACTGTTGTGTTAGTGAAAAATCTGCAATCAACTTTGTTTTGCAGAATCTGCCATGAAGATGAGCTTCAAGGGTCTCAAAAATTAGAATCTCCTTGTGCTTGTTCTGGAACAGCTAAGGTGAATTACAAATTCCCACAACAGAGAAATTGTTTTTCATATTGTGGGTGTTTCTCTGTTTCTGTTTAAAGGGAGAAAATTATGAGAAAGTTTCAAACTTTATTTTTTGTCTGATTTTGCTCTGTTTTTGTTGTAACTATTTCTCAGTTCGCCCACAGAGAATGCATACAGAGATGGTGTGATGAGAAGGGGAATACCACTTGTGAAATCTGTTTACAGGTTTGTTTTCTTTGCTTCCCCTGTTTTATGTGTTGTATGTTGTTATTGATTTTCTTAATTTCGTTCCGATATTTAGGAACTTTGACTGTGAAATCAAGTGAGTTTTTTGAAATTTCAACTGGGTTGCTTTAATTTCTATCATATATGAAATGAAAGATTCATGCTCTGTTTTTCTCTGGTTTTGCCTGAAACTGAGGCTTCATCTAGTTTTGCTTCCAATACGCGCTTTCAGAAACCTGAAGTAATAGTTTTGATTTGGGAATTTTTTTTCTTAATCTCCAAGTATCATATTTCTGATTCTTTCCTTTTCCAGGAAAGTTTGATTCTTATTTATCTGAAAATGAACTTGAAGTGGTTCTAATTTCCTAGAAATCTTTTACATTAAATTTTCGGTGTATCCTGGTCCATCTCCTGGAAATCTTTTACAATTTTCTTTGAGGTCCTTTTACATTAATTATCAGAAAATGAATTTGAGGTGGTTTTTAATTCGAATTGGTAATTAAACTATTTAATTTATTTTTTTATCAGGAATATGGACCAGGATACACTGCAGCTCCTAAAAAGGTCAAGGTGACAGAGGAAGTGGTGACCATCAGGTATTTTGTCATTTCTCCTTATAACAAGAAAACAATATTTAAAAACTGACACATGTTAATTCCAGAGAACTAACCATCCTAATTAACATTGACTTTACATTATAAACAGGGGGAGCTTGGAAATTCCAAGGGAAGAAGATGAAGCAGATGTAACAGAAGAAGCATTGCTTGACTCTGAATTTCCAGATTGCTCATCGGCAGCCGATCGGAGTGCTTCTTGTTGCAAATCAATTGCTTTGATTGTGAGTTTTCTTTTGCCTTATTGAAACCCAACAAACCCAAATTCCCTAAGAGGCTAAGATGCGTTTACAATTTTAAGCATTGATTCATCAATGCAACTTGACAACAACTCTAGTGGAAAGTCAAGTTAACTGCAAATGGCAAACCATATACAAGAAAAGAGGGGTGGGGGTACCCTCTATTTATGTTTTATGGCCTAAATCAAGATAATAGCAAGTCATTTTCATTTCATGTAGCTTGTCAAAACTCAAAAGTGGCCTTCTTTGGCACAAGGAAGGGCCCTCATGCATGCCTAACATGGGTGCCATTCAAATCTATCACTGTTAGTTAGGCATGCCTACACTAAGTACTAATGCAACCCCTTTAGCCAAAAGATGAGTACCTACCGGCAGACACCTTATGATGATCATCAAAATCTAACACAATTTTTACATTTCAATCTGGGTTTCAACTGCTTTCTAGTATGGTTTAATATGATTTTGCCCATGTTTTGCAGTTGACAGCCCTCTTGCTGGTGAGGCATATGTGTGCTGTTATTTCTGGAGAAGCAGAAAGCTACCCTTTTTCACTTCTAACAGTAAGCTCTCTACATTTGGCTTCTGGACACTGAAAAGGAAAAGAACATTTACAGTGAAGCTGTTTGTGCTAACCAGCCTATCTTGAAAGTACAATGCCTGACTTTTTCTTTTTCCTGGAACAAAATTGCAGATAATAGCTCTGAAATCATGTGGAATCATCATCCCAATGTACATGATCATCCAGACAATAAATGGAATTCAAAACAGAATAAGAAAGTATAATCATCTCCAACAACTTCAGCATCTTCGCTTGCTCAGATACAACAGAAGCCATGGAGATGAGCAGAGGTTACACATTACAATTGATATTCGGTCTCAATGATACTCAAGAAGTCCAGTTATTTTTCTCCTTCCATTCTTGAATTTGTCTATAATAACTTTCCAGAGTGTATAGAACAGGATACAATATACATGTTGAACAGTTGATTTAAGAAAAAATGGGTAATGGTTATATTCAGATTCATTGTTTGTTCATATATCTGCCAAATGTTCAATTCTGCTGGAGACTCCAAGAGGTATGAGACTGCTACTCATAAACAGAAACCATGCCAATTGATTGTCTTCCAGATCAACTATTCAACTACTTTGAACATCTATTTTCTACAAGACACCAAATGTGGCCTCAAAAGTTCAATAGCAAGTTTCACACTAGAAGCAAACTTCACATAGAATGGCTCTTATGCCAACAAATCTGGTTTCTGATCAAGCAAAACAAAAGAGCAATTCATATTGAAATTGCAATCAGTTTTACAAGTACAGCAAGGTAAACGCAGTTTATGTACAAAATTATGAGGATATGCCAGTAAGATACAAAATTCTGGGATTTCCCCGTCAAATCTATGTGCGCATTACGTGATACCTAGTCGTTAGGTGATCTAGTTTGAAGTGTTCACATCTAGCAGCAACTAACCAGTAAAGTGAGGTCACGACCAAATGGTGGTTACCAAGAGCAGAAGTTCACATCTCTTGGAGAGACTAATGCTGTTTAAGAAGAATCATCACCTGACTTTGAAGCTCACTAAGTGATATAATGCTTGTTTGTGATCCTCCAGCAAAATTAATTAAATTCTGGATATAGATAGACATCTCTCTCCCATAATTTTTGGTAGAAGCCTCTCTATGTTTACCATATTCAAGCTCAAATTCTCTTGACTTGGCAGCTGCTTTATGAAGTATGGAATCAGGAATCCCTGAAATATGTACAACTGCTTAGTTTTGCTGTCATAAGGGGAGAGCTAATGGTTTACAAGAAAAAGAATTATGTAAATAACAGTTCAACTACACAAATTCTGGATTTGTAAGATAACATTTTGCAATATTTCTCATTAGTCTGACATCCCAATGAAAACTCTTAGCAATATTTATCACAAACCATTGCACTCCACATCATATACTCAGTCAAACTAACACAAACTGATCAATCATGTTTGAACAAATAAATGATAAAACATGCACATGTCAGCCTATATAGAGACCTGTACACAGGATGGACTTGTACCTGCTATACGAGCAACGTTCACACCATAGCTTTTGGGACATGAACCTGGCATCAGCCTGTGAAGAAATGTAACTTCTTCCACACCACTAGCTCCTGCTCCCACTCGACATGCCATATGGCACAGAGCAACCTATACACAAGATGAAGGTTAAGCGGCTTCTTCGTGGACCAATATAGGAAATTTGTGTAAGTAGGTTAATTTATTGAAGTCATTCTACTTATTGGAAAAATATCAGAGTAGGAGAATGGCTGACCGAAGGATCTCTCATATAATCAACTGCCAGTCTGTGATAGTGGGTAGAGAACATTCCTCGACATCTTACTTTGCGAACAAAATGTTCAAGAACTGATTCCCTGTTTTATGGAAATACAAAGCATTATAAATGGGAAATGCACTGGTTTAGATAGTAGATGAATCTGTGGAATTGATATAAACTAATCAGGCATCTAATATGACACTTACGCAATGGCTTGGCCATCTGAAGTTGAAGTGCCACGTCCAAGCTCATCCAAGGCCACCAAAGAATGGCGGGTTGCACAAGTCTACAATAAAGCATGGAAATTTTCACTCATAAGTGGTTATTGTATTCATTATAGGAAGATATGTCCAAGTATAAATAGAATTTTGGATATAGAATTTGCAACATTTCAAGGCAAAACTTGGGAACAGCAGAAATTGAAGAATGGGAAAAGAAACATGAACTTCATGATACCGTTTAAATTTACTCTTAGCAAAAGGAGCGAAACAGATCAAATTGTTTTACACCTCATTCAGTCATCTCTATTCTCTTTCTTTTAGGTAAAGGGCTTGGTCTCACATTTCATCTACTAGACATATTAGCCAGAACAAATCTTACCAGCATTGAAGCAGTTTCTGAAAGTTCTGTCAAAAATGTACTTTGGCCAGCCATGATATGATCTTTTGCACCCATCCGCACAAAAATGCGATCAACAAGGGACAGCTCAAAATGTTCTGCAGGAACATCCGCTCCAATCTAGAAAAAGGCCAGTAGTAAACACATTTAAGCCAAAGAATACAAACAGGTACACCAGTAGTAAGCACATTTAAGCGAAAGATGCAAACAGGTATACCAGTAGTAAACACATTTAAGTCAAAGAATACAAACAGGTACACGTTCACATGAGATGAGCTCTAACCTGAGCCAGAACTACAGCTAAGCAAACTTGGCGAAGAAGAGTTGACTTTCCACCCATATTTGGACCAGTTAGAAGAATGAAGCTAGCATGACCAGAACCACCAATGGCAATGTCGTTGGGGACAAAAGATCCCTTGCCCAAAGAATCACCGAGGAGTGTAGGATGTCCTAAACTTTTAGCAGTCAAATGAGGAACTTCATTTGGATCGGAAACATCTGAAATAATTGGACGGCAAGTTGATCCTTCGTGGTAGTCACTAGCAATCGCTAAACTGATCAAAACATCCAGTTCTGCAATGTGGTCAAGCCAAGTTAGCCGGACAGTCATTCTGTATGCTTTCCTTAAAAAGGACCCCATGTAATTTGAAATACAAGCTCACAACAGAGAAACATAAGGTAAAGATAAATGAATGCCATAATCATCAACTTGGGCGTGATGACAGGAAAGCAAACTAGATAACTATTGTTATGTTTGAAAATATAACGAAGCAATAAAGATCCAAGGGTGAGATTATGCCATTATGGAGTATCAGGAGAGGAAAATAATGAAGACTTAAATTAAATATGAAAAGGGGAACAAGATACTACCTGCAACTGCAGAAATCAGATGTTTCCACTTCATGTGATGCTCACAAAAACTTTCGATCAACTTCTGCATGATGCATTTTAGCTTAGCTTCTTTTTCAGACTCAGCATGTGACAACTCTCCTACCATTTCCTTGATTTGTGGAGTCCAGTATCTAAAGAAACCCTGCATATTTACTTGGAATACGAGTTCAGTATAGTAGAAGACTAGAAGGAGAACAATAATGGATCAGACATATTCTTCAATAATTCTAGCCAAATAAGCTCTACCAAGCCTCTGAATTTTCAATTTAATAACATTGAAAGCTTGATAAATATGCTCCAGAAAAAGGTGGTAATTTTCTTTATCTAGCATTTGTAACTTGGAAATATCATAGTTTACTGTGATTTCAGTTGTCTATAACATGACTAATTCTCATTTATATTAGTAGAAGATAAGCATGAGTTGCTTACGTCAGATTAGAATTTTACAAGTTATATCTAGTAAATAAGAGTCTGCAGCAAAGCTGCAGCTGCTCGTACCTTTTTGGATGACCGTAACTCATACTCTTTAGGAATGCTCTCACGTAATGCTTCTGGCACTTCTAGAAGATATGAGTCTTTTCCAACTGTAACATATTTTATCTGCAAAGGTTGTCCAAAGAGGAGCTTATAAGCCTTAGGGGAAACAAAGAGGAAAGCAGACATATGAAGAGAGATGTTATCTGAGCAGGATCATACTGATGAAATCCCAAGTATTTTACGTTGTTCCTTTAAATGTTTCTGCAAACTGTCTTCAACTTCAGTGATTCTCTGGCTTGCAGAATCATATTCCAAATCAACTCCTTCACAGGGAATTATACGCCCTGTACTGTTGGCCTCTGTCCAATCAAAGGCATCCTTAAAATACTTGAGAGCTGAAAGGAGGTCAGGAAACCCTTTACCTGCACAATTAGTCAATATTGATTAACAGCTATCGTAACAAGATATCTACTGCAAGACAAGTGCTGTAAAGAAGCCGGAATTTATACCGGGAACCAAGAGACGATGCAATAGTGTTGAATCTGTACTATTCAAAATGGAACCCAGAGAAGAACATGTTTGGAATACTAATTCACAACCACGCAGAGCTGATATGAATTCTTGAAGCTGTTTTTTCGAAGCGTCTTCATACAGAATAACCTTGATTGAATTCCTTCCATTTGCTTCACTGCAATGTGAAATGTAAAACAATGTTACCAAGCATTCAATCAAGAGACCAATCAGTCGGTCCACAAATATCTGTAGTTTATTTGGGTTGCATGCCTGCTAGCATATAAGCGCGTGAGTAACCGCTCCATATCGGGCAGCTTGGTAAGTTCTTTCCGGAACTCTAGAGCAAGTGGTAAGTTATTCCTGTCCTGTAAAGGGTAAACAACAATGATCATTGCTTGAGAAGCAGAGTTCTTTACACCAGAGTAAGATATTCTAAAACCATATTTTGATGGTGGTCTGACAAATGACAGCATGCACCACATAGTGATAACTACGAAAATAATACACCTGATATACACTATTAACATATAGTATTTATAGTAATATTTCAGCATTAAAGTTATAGAATGCATTGAGTTGCTAAGAACAATACTAAAAAATGATTGTAACTTTCTAGGTTTAGCCAAGTTGCTGAAAACAATACAGATTCAAGTCTACACAACTGCATGATAATATACTAGTACCTATACCAAGAATATAACGATTAACCAAGGGGAAAAAAACCTTGAATGAAGCTACAGCATCCTGCCGCTCCTTGATTAACCCTGAATGATATAATGGTCTAGCAAGCCATGCTTTCATTAACCTCTGCCCAGATGCCGTCACACAGTGGTTGAGACGAGCATAGAGAGTCCTTCAGAATCAGTAAAAAGTGTTAGATTTACATAAATAAAAGTGTTGATTGTATCAGTAACCATCTAAGAACATACCCTGTAGATTCTCCATTTCTACTGTTCTCAAATATCTCCAAATTTTCCAGTGCAGAAGCATCTAGAGTCATATAAGGTTTCTGGAATACATCCTTAAACCCGGTACATGGAAGTAAATCATATTTTGCATATCTGAGCAATGCTTCGTCGAGAAAGGCCTGTCTTAAGTAGAAAAGAGCACCTCCCAGAGCTGACAGAGCAAAACTGCCACTCTCACGCATACCCATCAGCTCCTCCAAAGCATCTGGTAGACATTTTTCAGCAGTCATTGTTGAATTCCTAATGTTACTGTAAAACATTCTGACTTCCTCAACAGTTCTATTGGCATCCCAGAACTCTGAGCCAGGGAGTAGTTCGTTAAGTAGAGGATTCCTTGTATATCTTGTAAGCACCTTTTCAGTTTCTTGACAAAGCCGTTTAGCTGGTTTTATGATTTCAACTGGCTTTAGTTCAGACAACAGGCAAGACAATGTGCTGCTCTCTGCATCGTCTTCAATCTGGAAATTAAGAAAGCAAACACAGTGAAATAAAAAAAAATTACATAACATCTCATTTTAATAGCATGCTTAAGAAACTCCAGGCATACAACTCTGAATACAAAAATGCTAAAAAGATGATAACTACCTCTGTCCCAACAGGGCTAATTTAAAACTCAAACAGATGATATATTTTTTGGAGGAATGCAAAGTGATGAGCAATCCCAAATGTCCAAAGTCAAAAGGAAAGTGAACCAAACATATTGAAACAAGAATGTCCCAACCAAAAATTTCTTCTAAAATTGCAACTGTTGCATAATCTAGCTAGAAAAGAAGATATTAAGATTTAAATAGCCCTCATCACAGTATGAGCTTCATGATACTGGAAATGTATCCACATAAATCAAAGTAACGGAAAGTTCTCGCTAAATTAAATGTATCAATGTATGTGGAAAACATGTCAAAGAAAACCTGCCTAGGAAAGTGTAATAGAAGGAAGAGTGACGGGAAAAGGTATCATCAATTTAATAAGATACCTGACCAATCATAATTCTGCTTGTGGCAACATCAACAACACAAACACCATAAACATGTTCCTCTTTTTCCTGTGGATGTGAAGGATAACTCTCAGTAATTGCCATGATATAAGAAGCATCTGGATTGAGACACATCATCTCCCCTTCTGTCAAGGTCCCTTTGGTGATAACAGCACATATTTCACGCCTCACAACCTAATTCAAAAAAAAAATTAACTATCATCCAGGTTTCACATCAACTTCAGAACAAGCACTACTGACTACTTACAAGAATAAAGTTAAAAAAATATTAATATAATAACATTGAGAATATGCATGTATAACAATCCCCATAAACATTCAGAGGTAATAAAAAATACACTTCTCAGTCAAAACAAACCTTGTCTTTCGAACCTTCTTTCTTGCGACGAATATCAAGTTGCTCAGGGGTCTCTGTCTGCTCCACTACAAGAACTCGATAACCCTGTTTCTCCAGGAAAGATTCAGTGAGCACTATAGAACGGGTTCAACGAATAGATAGCTAGTCAATCAAATGCAAAGAATATAATGGATAACCTTTCTAGCCAGCTTCTCCACATTCACTGAAAAATTCTTCTCTGGGAACCCACAATGAGGTTGTTCTCCCTGGGCAAACAATTTGAACATGATCATTTTAGATATAAGAAGACACGAAGGAATATAACATAAACAGATTCCTAGATACATTAGAGTAGTAAATCTTTCTTTTATTTCCTCTTCGTTTTGAGGTGGTATCCATGGGAGAAGGGCATGACAACTTCGGCTTTTCAGATTGATGAAAGACTTGTAAAGATTAAAGAATAAAAAAGGATACTAAAAGCCAATTGTAATGAGCGCTTTTCACCTTCATATACTGCAACTCCAGTTCTTTCACTCCAACATGTGCATCCATTTCAAAAAGTTCATAGAATTTCCCCATCTGTACCAGTGTAAAATGAGATGTATCAGCTTTTGTACATTAGCTTTTTATACGTGTAGAGTAATCCATGCAATGTATGATATCATAACCTTGAAAAATAGAACTTTGTCCATGTGCTTTGACTTGAAATCCCACCATTGTCTCTGAAAAACCATGGGAAGAGCAGCATTGTCAAAAATCTTTATAACCAAGGACAATGATCAAATATCTATAGAATATTGCATTTGATACCTGGCCACTTGATAAGCCTTTCACAAAATTAGGGGGCAAGTAGAGAGTTCTTGGATCATAATTCTCATCGCCGGGGCGTCTCCTATTAGCATCTCTTCGATCTCTAGCTCAAAGAGGTAGAGGAGTTTTAGTACAAAATAGCAACTCACTGAAGTGCAGGATACACATAAGAGAACAGCATGAGAAGTTAGCAAGCGAGACAAAGTGAGAGCATACCTTCCCAGAAACGGCATCTTTTCTGCCTCGCGACTACCAAACCTTTCCAATGCATCGTCATTAATTCCATTCACAATGGTAGTAGGTATCTTCTCATCTGCTGAGGGAAAATAGTTTGAGTTGGTTAAGCATCAGAAGGCACACCACATCAAGAATGTTTCTCAATACATTTGAAAATAAGACACCAAGGAAGACACGCAAGTCGCAGCAAATAACAAAAACAGCACAAAGACATACCAAAGAGAATGAATCATGAAAAATTCTATCTCTCTGAATGATTGCATCTTCGGACGCACATTAAAAAGACATTATCATGAATATATTGATTGAAATCTATGCCTGAGCCGGTACTATGAAAGACAACAATGATCCGAAGCCATATTAGTATTTGGTTCAATCCAATCCAAAGTAATGATGTAGCTATTGTTATAAAAGAAACAAGATGTGAAGTTCAAACATTTACAAAGAAATACCAGTGTCGAAATAAATTGGATAATATTGTCAGAAGCAACCCTGTCATGAATGAATCAAACAATTTTATTGCAGTTTGAGAGGGAAAAAAATACAGACACTAATTCAGTAGATCAAATTGCTAGCTAACTTTTGCATGTCTTGATTTCTAGCAAACATCTAATCAAGTGAACAGCAAAACTTATTGATCTAAAGGGCCATGATAGTGAAATTTCGTCACTTACTGGGGGTATTATTTGCAATCTTTGCCAAATTGCCAGTTTCACCACTGCCAACACCACCTTCTTTCCGCTTCTTAGCTGAATCTACCTTCTCTTCCTCACTCGTCTTCCTCTTCTTTGTCTCAAAATTTGCCTCCGTTTTTAAAGGGCTCACTTTCACTTCTTCTTCTTCCACCAACTCCATGTCCTCCAAGCAATCTTCAACATCCTCCACCTCTGCATTTTTACACCAATCCTCGTCCTCCAAATCATCCTCTTCAGCGCCTTTCTCCTCCTTTTCCTCGTCGCCGTCCTCATTGACCACCAGCACTCTCCTCAGTCGTTTAAATTTCTTCACTGATCCCTCCAGCCACTCGATTTTCTCTTGCGAGAGATCCAGCAACTCCTCCTCACCATCGTCGTACTGAATCAAATGCACACCCGACATCTTGTTGAACGATTTCACACATCCTTCGTACCAGCTCTTATCCAGCGGCCAGTAAACCCTAATTCTCCTGTTAACAACCTCGTCTCCGTACAACTCCTTGTCACTCTCGGCGGCAGCGACGGAAGGAGAGGCAGAAGGCTGTTCGCCGATCACCAGTAACGGCCTTGTGGCGTTAGTCTTGGGCTTCGACCTTCCATTTAGAGGGGAAGGCGTGGTCGGGCTATGGCTAGGGTTAGGGTTCGTAACGGCTTTGGGATTGAGCTTGGAAATTGAGTGCGTGATGTTAGGGTTGGGGCTAGGGCTAGGTTTGGGGGGAGGAGGTTGAGATGGCGATTGGGATTGAGAAGCTTTGGTGAAGAAGGCAGTGATTTGGCGCTGGGGGTTGACTAGCGGCGATCGGCCGTTGCTCTGCCGGCGGGAAGACATTGGCGAATTCGGCGCCGCCGGAATCTTGCTACTTCTGGACTGAGAGTGACGGAGGAGGGCGAGGATGTAAAGTTGAAGAGAATGGAGGTGGGAGGAGAAGAAAACGGGGAGGATTGGCGGGAAATTTTCCGGGAATATGGAAGCGTGGCGGGAAATCGTAATTTAGGAAACCTTTTCTGCATCTCGAGCTCTGGAGAATTAATACTACTTGTCTGCCATCACTGCCCATTAGCCCTTATTAGACCATACACAATGGTGAGTTTTTTACCTGTTTTTTAGTAACTTTTTTAGCTTTTTTTCTCCTTTATATCATTTTAAAAACCATTTTATTTTTCATCCACATTCATGTTTTTTTAACTTTAAATATAACTTTAGGTTATTGCTATTTCACGTCCCGGGTAAATTTTTATTTACCGCCCTGGTTCGTCCATGACGGACCAAACACATCTGTATGTGATGTCTTTTGCCCGTCACAGACGAATGACTATCATCTGTCACGAACGAAGTTGTTGCCCATAAATACAGCAACTTCGTCCCCTTCGTCATTTCACTCAAAATCATCTTCGTCTCTCTCGCACAGCCCCAATCTCTTCGCTCTCTTCCTTTCCATTCGTCACGTATCAATCGAATTCATCCATTACGAACCGTCGGGTTAGTTAAATATGTATTTGTTCTTGGCTTAGTTTAATGGTGTTGAAATTATTGAATGTTATTTGCAATTTTTTGATGAATCAGGTTTAGGGTTTACATGATTAAGTGTTTAATGTTGGATTTGAATGTTGTTTGAATGTTGTTTGAAATGGAAAAATGTCTTGAATCTGGACAAATATTGTCGATTTGTACTTGTTTGAATTTTAGTCGATCTCAGCATGTTTGAATGTTGGGGAAAAAGCTGAACAACCCATCCGTGACGGGCGGATTTGTTCGATCTGTCACGGACGGATCTTGTTGATCCATCCGTCACAGACATTTTAAGTGTTGATCTGTCACAGATGCGGCTAGTACTTTCTGTAATGTTATACAAATTTGAAATCTTTCAAGAAGGAAATCCAGTAAACTGAGCAACCCGTCGGCATGTTTAAGTGTTGTTTTTTGGAGCTAAAGTGTTGTTTTTTAGGAGTTGTTGCTTCTAATGTCTTGTTTTTTAAGTTACAAATGGATAACTAGACAAGATCTGTCTGTCATCAAAGGTGGAACGTTGTCCGTGAAGGACAAGAACAAGATCAGGATGCCATCGTATACCGAAGAAGGGAACCTTCGAAGAAAAAATCAAAAAAAGGCGATGGATCAGGACCGAGCACGGTAAATGAACCGGTGGAGGAACCGGTATATCCAGACCCGCCATTGAACACCATGCCGTTTAACGATCCACACATATATCAGACAGTTAACCCATATATGGTAAGTAACTATATATATGCTTAGTTAATTAAACTATTACATTATTTAATATTGTTTCTAATAATTTGTTTTATATGATCCGACATGGTATATACCTCATGTACCTGAACAGCCTAGTGGTTGGCCCATGTGATCATGAGATATGAGTGGGCAAAGTGTTTGCCCGCTCAGCAGCCTAGCTTTGAGGAACCATAGGAGAAGCTGACTGCTTCTAGACAGCCTAGGCAGGCTAGACAGCGTAGACAGGCTGGACAGTGTAGACAGGCTGGAGACCGGGATGCTATCGATCCGAAGTTGGTAAGACCTGTAGCGGGAGGTCCAGAGAACCCAGAGTTGTTTAGCTTCATAGCCCACACAACATACTTCATTTATCAGGGCATCGTAAGTTATCAAAACTTGATGTTGTTATTAAATTATTTCCCTATCTATTTTTGTATCTAACATTTTCTTTTATAGGAGCGAGAAACTATCACGTTTCAGCACAGGCATGAGCAACTAAGGAAATGGAGGATAGATGATCACTCTTCATGGTGCGATCTTGCCCGAAACAGCGACATCACACATCTGCAGGACCTGATCTACACTCATGTAGATCAACCTTTGATTTCTATTTTTGTGGAGCGATGACAGTCGGAGACCAATTCATTTCATACGCCATTTGGAGAGATGACTATAACTCTCCTAGATGTCTACATGATTTTGGGCCTCAACATTGATGGGGATGGAATGAGACTTCTTCTTCAGGATCGTATCAATGGCAAAAATGAATTATTCAATTAACAAGTGTTAAGGGCAATAGAGTTCTTTGAGTTGACACCTGAAATGGCACAACGTGGACTCACTGCAGACAACCTGAAAAATCATTGCTTGACCATAGGGCTGGATGATGAGAGGATCGCGTCGGGTTATCCGTTGTACCTGATGGACTCGACCCTTTTTCTCAACAAGTCCCAACACATAAGGTGGGGTTCGAGGTGGTCCAGGAGAGGGATTTTTCAGGTTGTCTGTAGTGAGTCCACGTTGTGCCATTTCAGGTGTCAACTCAAAGAACTCTATTGCCCTTAACACTTGTTAAGGGCAATATAGTTCATAGGGCTGGCGCCGCCGCCTTTGCAGTCGTGGTGGACGAGGCTCAAGATGGGGAGGGTCGCCTACTGGCGCAACCACGTCGTGGTGGTGGTGCTGTCGGCGCTGGGACTGAAATTAGTCCTCCAAACGTGTTCTTCGTGTTCTTGGCCTGAACATGATTTAGATCTCTTTTGGTCCTAATTACAAAAACATCCTTGTATTTTTCAAAAGTGCAAAATTTGCCCCTAAAATCTAAAAAAAATAAATTAAAATTAATATCTAAAATTCCCATTAGTTTATATAAATAAAATTTAACTTATTTACATAGCTTAGCCAAATTTTGGATGTAAGGAATAAAAGATAAAAAAAAGTGAGGGCAAAAGGGACATTTTACACATTTAACGACAAAGTGGACGACAGATGGCTCTGGGTGGTTTTGCATTAACGGAGATAGATAATTGGGTGGTTTAAAATAAATATCGATATAACAGGTGGTTTTGTGCAAATAGTGACATATAACGGGTGGTTTCCTGCAAAAAAAACATATGTAAATGTCTGTGTCTAATGTCTTGTAATATACTTATTTTATGTGTAAATATATTAATTTTCATGTTTTATTTCATCTAATATATTCAATACAATAGTTTATATAATACATAAATTAATTTACTTATAGTAAATACTAAAATATTTTAAAAATATTTATATTGCTTATATTGTTTACTTTCATCAATGGATAGCTATGGATAGCTACAAATAAAATAAATATATTAAATATATTTTTTCTCATTATCTTATTTATTTTCGAGCTGAAAACACATTTAAAATAGCATAAAACAATCTCTTTTACCATTTTTCTCCACCCTTAATCTGCTTTTAATCCAATGGCCTGTACTTGACACATGTCCTTGGGTTGCCTTTGGTTTACTCTATTTTTTGCGTCCGGTTTGTTTAAAAGCGACGTCATTTTGACAAGATTTATCTAGAAAAAAATTTACATCCAAACGTGGCCTTTCTCTAGCTGATTTTTTAAAGGTTTCTTACAAGGCAACTCAGATATCTGTTTTTTAGCTAAAAGTTACTATTACTAAAAAAACTAATGATATTTAAATCTAAAAATTTGCCCACTGTGGATGGTCTTATGAATTTATGATGAAAGTCTTATGTGAATTATTCTTTTACGACTTATGAGAAAAAAGTTAAACCAATTTATTTGTTTGAAACATTAAGTTATTTTTTTTGGATAATATAGCACTTCATTTAAGATATAAATGTTTTTTTATTAAAATATATTTATTATTTATAATGTTAGATAATGATTGATTGATTAATTACGATGTATGTTATTAAAAATTATACATATTAACACTTTCTATACAAATTATCTTCATAAATGGGTAGAAATACGATAGATAATTATTAACTTATAATTTTTTTTTAAAATCATTATATTTAAACGTAATACTTATATTTTTTAATAGTTGTACCAAATGTTAAAATTCCTTATTAACACCCATATACATACCATGATTTTATGCAATTGTGAGTTGTGACCCAAAAAAATGATTTTATGCAGTTAATGCTTGACCTAATTCAAATCCAAAGCCTGTACATTTTCCTCTTGTATAGTTGTATTCACTTACTAGGATGACGCATTGCATTAGTCGAGCTCTGAAAAGTATACTATTGAGTTTATTCAAAAAATATATAACATTCACCTATCATTTGATATCCAACATGAGAGGTTTAAAGTTTTATTGGTTAAATTATCAGTTTGGAATTAGTAAAAGAAGTTCAATATTAAAAATAATAATTTGGTGTCATATAAATGAAGGTTCATATGATTAAATGGATGTATATTAATTTGGCAATTTGACCGTCTTAAGGTACAATAAAAAGGAGAAAGATGGGTGAAAAAAATGTGGCTGCTGGGATTCGAGCCCAGGTCTCCACGGCTACAACGTGGAATTCTAACCACTAAACTACATCTATTTTTTGTTCAACATATTCACCTAAACTGCTTTTTTTTTTTAAGAAAGGATTTCGAAGTACCCGATATTGTTCGAGAGGTCGATAAATCGACGTCCAGGCAAGCCGGAACGAGAAGACTACAAACAAACAAGGTAAATACAACAAAGCAAAAAAGAGCAAACGACCGAGGGAGAGGGACATGTAAAACACAATCGAAAGGACCGGAAACTGGTCAATCAAAAACAATCATAGGGAAGTGTTGAATGGACAATCATGACGTTGCCCCCATCTAAATGAGGGATTTTCAGGAGTCTCGACCATCATGACGTTGCCCTGCGAGATCTTCATGCGCCTCAAACACGACCACGACCATAACCAGCATAACTCAATTTTCCCCTAGCTCAGCTTCACCGGCACCAATGCAATGTAGTATTGACAACCAGGCTTGATAATTGTATCTAAAGCTTGTACTGTTGTACACCACATACAATACAAGTAAAGGTATAAAGTATTAAACTAGGGGTGTTCAAAAACGGCCCGGACCGAAAAACCGGACCGGAAAAGACCGGACCGGTGAAATTACGGTCCGGTCTTCGGTCCATGTTTCCCATTAATCCGGGTCCGGTCCGGTCCAAACCCGGATTTTAACCCAACCGGTGGACCGGATTTTTTTTAAATAAAATAAAAAATTAGGAGTTTAAATGTTTTTTATAGATATTTTTCTTAATTTAATAAATTAGGAGTATAAATGATTTTTAGATATTGTTTTTAGATATTAAATAAGATTTTATTTTTTTTAAATAAGGACTGGTCTAAATCGGTCCTAGACCGGACCGGAACTGGACCGGACCGAATAGGTCCGGTCCGACATTTTGAAAAAATCCGGTCCGGACCGGATGAACACCCCTATATTAAACTATTGATATAGGGGTTGTAAATTAACATTTTCTTTTGTAAAAAAGTTAGGCTTGTTTGGGATTGGTTGCCTAGAATAATAAACAAGCGAAGGCTCTTGGTACACTCCAAATTTTGTCTTCGTACACTACACTTTCAAACGCAACAATATTGCTTAAGCAAGATACTGGCGTTTCCGTGTAAAATCTACCCAGAAATCTGATATTATGTACTATAAAGCAAAATACATGCGTTTCATTTTTTTTTAAATCGAAACGCATGATCCCTGCTTAAGGAGAGATCTGCGTTTTGCAAATTTATTTTATTTTTTTTAAAGCGAAACGCAACGCGCAGCGTTTCGTCTCGTCTTCTTCTTCTTCCTCTTCTAGGTTTGTCACCGCCCCCCCTAAACCCAGATTTCGATTCACCCCCCTCTTCTTCTTCTTCTTCCTCCTTCTTCCTATTTCGATTCATCCCCCCCTCCTCTATTTGGATCTGCAAAAAATAATGGATTTGGGGCCAAAATCCGGTGTCGGAGACGTAGACGGTGGCCGGAGATGAAGACAGCCGGTGGCACCTTCATCGTCTTCTCCGACGGAAACAGACCCGACTTCCGCTCCTCTAGCGTCGACCGAAGATACGCCGGCAACAGACGCGAGCTTGGCTGGCGGCGGCGGGGCTAACAGAGTCGCGGGTGTCGGAGCCGACGTTCTGGAGCTGACGGCGGTGGGGCTGACAGAGTCGCTCGACGAGGCAGTGGCTGAGGCGGTGGGGCTGACATTGGAAGCGTTTTCCGGCGTGTCTACTGGAGGTGCCAGAAAAGCTTCGGTCGCCGAAAAAACTGTTGCTCCGGTGACCTGAAAATGCGGGAAAGGCGGCGATGCGGTAAAGTCTCGGAAGCAGCGCAAGGTAGCCTTTTCGTCTACCGTACCAGATGCGCCGGTAGTCTCTTCTTCTACCGTACCTGATATTCGACAGGTAAATTTTAAATAAATTTTAAAATGTGTTTAGTAGGATATAAATATCAAATGCATGATTTATGATTGCGTAAATTAAATGTAATGCATGCATAAGTTATACCGAATACATGATTTTGATAGCATGAATTATATTGAATGATAGCGTAAATTTTAAAATATAATGCATGATAGCGTAAATTATATATAATGCATGCATAAATTTTAAATTTTAAATAAATTTTAAAATGTGTTTAGAAGGATATAAATTAAATAATATTATGATCGCATAAGTTATACCGAATGCATGATTTTGATAGCATGAATTATATCGAAATGCATGAATTAATATTGTATGAATTATATTGCATATTTATGATAAGATGAATTAATCGAATGCATGAATTATATGAAATGCATGGATTTAGTCTGGAAAATAATGCATGAATTACCAAAATATTATGATTCTGCGATATGATTTAGGAAATAAAAATTAAATAACAATTACCAAAATAACAATTAATTTAGCAAATAATTTATTTAGAATAGAAATTAAATAAATTTCAGAATAAAGAATATGAATATGAATATTAATGTCCAATCAAAATTATTATCTATATAAAAACAATTAGAATTAGAAATTAAAACATTATTAATAATTATTAAGAATGAACAAATAATTAAAACATAAAAATATGAAATAATAACGAGGGATCCAATCGAAATAAAACATAAAAATTAGAAATTAAAACCTTGTCGTCCGAAGATAACGATATGATTTAGGAAATTTGACAATTAATTTAAAAAATAATTTATTGAGAATATAAATTAAATAAATGTGAAAATAAAGAATATGAAGATTATTGTCCAATCGAAATTATTGTCTATATAAAAACAAATAGAATTAGAAATTAAAACATTATTAAGAATTAACAAATAATTAAAATGAAGGGCATATTGGAGGCGTGCGGCGGATCTGTTAGGTCGAAGCGTCGTGGTCCTCGTAAGCCCAAAGAACGAGGGATCACAGCTTCTGCACGACGAAGTTCTCCATCTCAGCTGAGCATACAGCTAGACGTTGCATTACGGAGATATGTCGGGCAGCCCGAGGATCATCCGACCGAGTCTACTGAGCCCGAGGATCATCCGACTGAGTCTGAGTCGTCATCTTCGGATGAAGAGGTTGATATTGGCCAGGAGGAGTACACCCGTTCCCCAGTTTTTGAGGCGACAGAGCAAGGCTGGCACGAGACATTCGAGCCCTCCACAGACGCTGATAGACTTGATGCTATGGAGACGGACGACATGCCCTCTCCTCCTGCGACGCAGACTTCTGAGCCATCTTCTCCCCCACCTGAGGCAGATGGGCCACCCATTATCGAGCCTGTTGCCCCCCCTATTGCCCCCCCTGCTGCCCCTATACCTCTAGGGCAGGAGGGGAACTGGATGCCAGGAGGTCCTCGTTCGACAGACCTAATCCCATCCTACCCACATCGCACCCCTTTTATAGATGGCGACGCAGGAGGAGGCAAGGGTAGCCGTAGACATATTGAGTCCCCCAGTACACTCCCCCCCCCCCGCACCGGGATCCGGTACGTATAAAAATTTTCTTTGAAATTTTTAAATATTTAAATATTTAAAAAATAAAAAAATAAAATAAGTATATGCATTAATTCTAAATACAAAAAAATTTATTGTTTCAGATGAGGAGGATCCTCGGGACCTTCGTTCGTCCTCAGCACTTTGATGTTATAGGACAGACGAGGATGGGTCATGGTGGACGTTGGCGCAGCGTAGCGGGCTGACTGCATTGGGGACGTTGGAGTTTCGACGGATGGACGCGGTTCTCATATCAGCATTCGTCGAGAGGTGGCATCCAGAGACCAACTCGTTCCATTTCCCCTGGGGCGAGATTACCATCACACTGCACGATGTTGTGCAGATTCTTTGGATTCAGATTGATGGTGCTGCTGTGGTGTCTTCTATGCCTGATGCTGCGATGTGGGAGACCTTGGCACCGATTTTGGGGGTGGAGCCGCGTATTGCTGAGGTGACTGGGATAGGTAAAAAAATGAAATTATAACAAATAATTTATTAATATTAATGAAAAAATAAATGAGTTATGCATAAAAAATAATATATGGATTTTCTAAACAGCTGGCGGTTATGGAACTAACAAGATGTTGAAGGATCGGGCTACAGAGTTATGTAGAGCCGAGGGGAGGTGACATTCTGTTGTTTTTTAAATAATATTAAATTAAGAAAATTAGTATAGTTTTTTCTAAAATATAATGTTAAATAATAATCGTTCTTTACAGGAACGAGCATCACATAGCTTGTATCTTGCGATTCTAGTGAGTTGTACTCTCTTCGTTGACAAGTCGGGGATGAAATGCAAGCCTGGTATTTTAGCGGTCCTCCTTGATCACGACGAGACTGGAGGGTACGCATGGGGAGTCGCTACCCTGGCGTACCTATACCGCCAGTTAGGTAAGGCGTCGTGAGGTCAAGCAGCTTATATTGCCGATTGTACGCTTCTGCTGAAGGTAACCTATCTCATTCAACTCCATTTGTCTTACGTTTACACCGAGAAAATGTAACATTGATTTTTTTCAGTCTTGGATCTGGGCCTACTTTCACGCGTTTCGAGGTCATGCGTCTTTCGATCTCGAGGCTCTACGTGACAGTCGCGCGACTGCACGTGATGGTGTAGAGGCATCGCAGGGCTCGGATTCGCAGCGTCTGATCAACCTACGACAAGTCCTTAATCAGTACAGATATGCAGATGTATGTTACATTATTCATAATTAAGTATTTCCTTCGACATGATACATTTGTCTAACGTTCTCAATATCTTACAGGTTCGCTGGATGCCCTGGGGGCAGTTGGACTTTGACTCCCCGAGTCTCGCTCCATCGAGATTTCGGGGATTGATTGAGTGCTTTGATATCTACGTGACAGTCACGCGGATGTACATGATGGTGTAGAGGCACCGCATGGCTCGGATTCGCATCGTCTGATCAACCTACGACAGGTCCTTGATCAGTATAGATATGCAGATGTATGTTACATTATTCGTAATTAAGTATTTCCTTCGACATGATACATTTGTCTGACGTTCTCAATATCTTACAGGTTCGCTGGATGCCGTTGGGGCAGTTGGACTTGACTCCCCGAGTCTCGCTCCATCGAGGTTTCGGGGATTGATTGAGTGCTTTGATATCCGCGAGCCGTACCTGCCTGATAGAGTTCTGCGTCAGTTTGATTGTACGCAGGGCATACCAGACGCGCCCCCTACTCCTACTGAGTCTGTATGTGCCTCGAGTCTTCGTGGGAGTTACACCATTGTTTTCCCGGACGATGCATGTCGGTGGGGAGCTGATCCGAGGCCGATGATAGAGCTCGGTGACATGCCTGACGCCGGTTTCCCTTGGGATTGTCAGCTAGAGTATCTGGATTGGTGGGAGCGGATGTCTCATCCATATCTAGATTATCGATCACCGAGGCAGGATCCTTCAGCACCAACACCAGTAGACGATGACGTGCCTCTTCCGCCACCGCTTCCTAGCGACTTGATCACGATATGTTATTTTGCATTAATTTCTTTATGTCATTACATATGTGTATCTAATTACATTTTTTATTTGAAAATAGTGTAACCATGTGGTATCAGCTGAGTTGAGGGTGTATGCTCTAGAGAGAACTGACCTTCCTAAGGACGTACGAGATGAGCTAATGGATTTTGCGTTGCGTATGGTGGGTGCAAGGCCGCTTCGTCCTCCTCCCATTCCACGTGGTGTGCCTCCTCCTCCTCCTGAGCCTGTTTTCCAGGATTCTGTATATGAGGAGGGATCTGGTAGTAGGGCACATGAGCAGCCTGGAGATAGCGGCCCTCAGGCAGATTAGTATTTACGTAGGACACGTGGATTGTATGTATTTTGGATGTCTTTTTTGTAATGTAATTAATTCATATTTTTGAACAAATGGCGTAAGATAAAGGAAAACTATAGGATATAAGCTTATATCACATGAAATATAAAGGAAAACTATAGGATATAAGCTTATAGCACATGAAATATAAATGAAAACTATAGTACATAAGCTTATATCACATGAAATATAAAAGAAAACTATAGTATATAAGTATATCACATGATGTCAATAAGTATATCACATGAAATATAAAGTAAAACTATAGTATATAAGTATATTCACATGAAATATAAAGGAAAACTATAGTATATAAGTATATCACATGAAATATAAAGGAAAACTATAGTATATAAGTATATCACATGAAATATAAAGGAAAACTATAGGATATAAGCTTATATCACATGAAATATAAAGGAAAACTATAGTATATAAGTATATTCACATGAAATATAAAGGAAAACTATAGGATATAAGTATATTCACATGACATATAAAGGAAAACTATAGTATATAAGTATATTCACATGAAATATAAAGAAAAACTATATTATATAAGCTTATATCACATGAAATATAAAGGAAAACTATAGTACATAAGCTTATATCACATGAAATATAAGGGAAAACTATAGTATATAAGCTTATATCACATGAAATATAAGGGAAAACTATAGTATATAAGTATATTCACATGAAATATAAAGGAAAACTATAGTACATAAGCTTATATCACATGAAATATAAAGGAAAACTATAGTATATTAGCTTATATCACATGAAATATAAAGAAAAACTATAATATATAAGTATATTCACATGAAATATAAAGGAAAACTATAGTACATAAGCTTAGAGCAATTTAATTTCTCTATATGAAAATTACATTGTAAATAAATTTTAGAAATTTAATGTATTTTTTTACAAATTAACAATATGCTAAAAATAATAATCGAAATATAAAAATATAAAAATAAAGAAAATAAGGTAACAAGATAATTCGCGTGTGAAATCCTTCTGCATGTCTCTGATCTTCAAGACCGCGATCGCAGTAGTCATAGCCGTGCCCGCGGCTTACTCTTCCTTCCATGTCCATCGAATTCCTTCATAGGCCGCGATGGCTGGTCCCATGGCAGCGATCGCGGCCTTGCTATCCTAACCGTGGTTGCGGCTCTCCTTGTAATTTAAGTTAATATATAATAAGGGGTATAATTGTAATTTAATATAATAAATGGTATATTGATAATTTAATATAAATAAAAGGATATAATTGTAATTAAAACTAAACCTAAAAGACCCCCAATAAAAGCCCCCAATACACCATGAGTCTTTTAGCAGATAATTTCCCCAAAAACCTCCTAAAAGACCCATCTAAAAGACCCCCATTAAAGATGCCCTTATATCACATGAAATATAAAGGAAAACTACAGTACATAAGCTTATATCACATGAAATATAAAGGAAAACTATAGTATATAAGTATATTCACATGAAATATAAAGGAAAACTATAGTACATAAGTTTATATCACATTAAATATAAAGGAAAACTATAGTATATAAGTATATTCACATGAAATATAAAGGAAAACTATAGTACATAAGCTTATATCACATGAAATATAAAGGAAAACTATAGTATATAAGTATATTCACATGAAATATAAAGAAAAACTATAGTATATAAGTATATTCACATGAAATATAAAGGAAAACTATAGTATATAAGTATATTCACATGAAATATAAAGGAAAACTATAGTACATAAGCTTATATCACATGAAATATAAAGGAAAACTATAGTATATAAGTATATTCACATGAAATATAAAGGAAAACTATAGTATATAAGTATATTCACATGAAATATAAAGGAAAACTATAGGATATAAGTATATTCACATGAAATATAAAGGAAAACTATAGGATATAAGCTTATATCACATGAAATATAAAGGAAAACTATAGGATATAAGTATATCACATGAAATATAAAGGAAAACTATATTATATAAGTATATCACATGAAATATAAAGGAAAACTATAAGATATAAGCTTATATCACATGAAATATAAAGGAAAACTATAGGATATAAATATATTCACATGAAATATAAAGGAAAACTATAGGATATAAGTATATCACATGAAATATAAAGGAAAACTATAGGATATAAGTATATCACATGAAATATAAAGGAAAACTATAGGATATAAGCTTATATCACATGAAATATAAAGGAAAACTATAGGATATAAGTATGTTCACATGAAATATAAAGGAAAATTATAGGATATAAGTATATCACATGAAATATAAAGGAAAACTATAGTATATAAGCTTATATCACATGAAATATAAAGGAAAACTATAGGATATAAGCTTATATCACATGAAATATAAAGGAAAACTATAGTATATAAGTATATTCACATGAAATATAAAGAAAAACTATAGGATATAAGTGTATTCACATGAAATTTAAAGGAAAACTATAGTATATAAGTATATCACATGAAATATAAAGGAAAACTATAGGATATAAGCTTATATCACATGAAATATAAAGGAAAACTATAGTATATAAGTATATCACATGAAATATAAAGGAAAACTATAATACATAAGCTTATATCACATGAAATATAAAGGAAAACTATAGTATATAAGTATTAAAATATATCACATGATGTCAATAATCCATTTTGTCAATAGTCTTTCCTATTGGGCCTACTTGGGCCCAATTTCTAGTTTTTCACCCGTTTCTTCAATAATCCTTCCTATTGGGCCTACTTGGGCCCAATTTCTAGTTTTTCAATTTTTCACCCGTTTCTTCAATAATCTTTTCTATTGGGCCTATTTGGGCCCAATTTCTTGTAATATGTTTTATGTATTGACATTTAATGTAATATAATGGTTTGAAGTTGATGTAATGTTTGTATCGAGTTTGAGATGTTGTTAAGAGAGATTTGATTGATCCACCCTACGATTTATCTTTTATTGTTTATGTTGTACAATGAGTTAAACATAATATTAAAAGCACAAAGGGGTTTTCAATGTCACACTTGCATTAATTAAAGTACTGAAATATTACAATCACAACTCATATCACATGACATATCCCTAAGTCATAGTATGGGGTAAACGACCATATGCTATGCGAAACTCCCGAAACATTGAAATCATTGAGGCAAATGGTGCATCCCAACCTTCGACACTTATATGTTTGAATTCACGCCAAGCATATGGAGTTGGAGGCAGAGAACTTCCATCCTTGAGCCATAACTTCATTTATCAAAAAATGCAAAGATTAGTAAAGAAGCGTATTTATATAAGTAAGTAAAGAAGCTTACAACAATAAGACATACCGGTATGAAGTGGTCTCGAGTTCCAACTTGAGCCATGGTCAATATCCGTAGCCCATCACCGTTGAGACTTTCTGGCGATGTCATAATTGGCAAGCATAAGCACGGACCATTCCAAGACAAGAATGCCAAAGCAACCTGATACACCGTGGCAAACACTAGACCGACCATGGGCATGTCGTACCAGAACCTCGGTCCGCAAGGACTAAAGAAGTAGTTCACCTCAACTGCATAACTCTCAAATGACTTCCCAGGGTTTAGTCTTGCCAACGCGTGCTCGTACAAGACTCTGTTGTCGACCAAGTGAGATGCCAAATTGAATCGAATCCGCTTGTAGTTCCCCTCGCCTTCGCCCAACAGTACACATAGTGAGCGGTAGCCACAATGTCCGTCTCCAACTACATCCCTCACCTCCCTAATGAATGGATACCAAAAGTAGTCAATGTTGTTGACTCCAAAGTCCATTCCCATATGATTGATGGGTTTCCCGGGAAATTGTGATCCACACGGTTCTTGATCAACATGAACATGTTCTTCTACATCAACAAAAACAGGTTCTTCTTGGCCCTTTCTAGGCCGACTTCTTCCTTGACTTCCCTTTTGCTTGCCCTTCTCCTGCTCTTTCTCCTTCTCTAGGTTATCAAGATCCGCCCTTGCGTACTCAACCCTAATCGGATCTCTCTCAGTGGATTACTTGCACAACTCCGACGGTCTTCCTTTTGGCTTGATCATTGTGGGTTGCAGCAGGGTTGACTCATGCAGATACTGCAAGTCAGTGTAAACCTCCGCCGTCTGATCTATTGTTGATTTCTTCAGCTCACCCCTTTGCAACTTCTGGGAAAAGTCGTTGCACCTCATCTCTGAAACTGTCATACTGACATTGTCACCAACAACATCGTCTGCGTCGGAACGGACTATCCTATCCCATTCAATCTGCTTCCAAAAGCGGTGTATCTCAGAAGGCATGATTGACTTCTTATCAATGATAGCAAAAGCAATTGTATGGAGGCACGGTAGGCCAAGACACTCTCTCATCCAGAAATCATCGCACTCCTCTTTGAAATCACCGTCCAGTAGCAGCTCATAAATGACATACAACTTCCTCAAGGCCCGATCCGACACTCTGTAGAATAGCCTAGAAAACACAATCCGGTTTATTGGATCCATCCGGTTATAACATGTGGGCATCTTGATCCGTGACATATCCGTGCTTGCCCTAACCTTCAAACTTGGCTCTCAATCGTTGAGTGGATCCTCACCGACATTCGGTTAAATCCGCCTATACTTGAATCCACAATTTTCTTCAACACCTTGTGCATACCCTCAACCCTTTCAAATCATATAACAATGAGGTTAATATGTTATAGATCACTTATGCAAATATATATAAGATTTGAAGTTGGGATACCTGTTGGATGTCCTTGTGAAAAAGTGGAGATGGTGGTCCGTCCACGCTCTAACTATGTTTTCCTTGTAAGGTGTAAGCCACTGCTTCTCAACATATCTAATCAACCCTCTCTTCCATGACTTCTTCAATGCTTCAAGCCTCTCTTGGTAGCTTTCCTCCGTGGTTGAGCAAAAGAGTCCCCAACATTGCCCGCAAAAAGCTTTTACCTTTACTTTACTCTTCAAAAGAGGGGAACTATAAGCCTCGATGTTGTGCTTTATATGCACCCAACACAAAAGGTGTTTAACCTCCGGGAAGATCAAATGGATTGCATTGATGATGGACTTATCTCGATCGGTCATTATCGCCGTTGGCATGACTCTGACCTCCTCGCACAAATAACGCAGCTTCTTCACGATGAAAGTGTAATGCACAATCTCTTCTTTCTTCGTAAATGCATAGGCGATGTTGAAGGTCTTGTGAGTACACGTAAAACCGACAATCTCCACCAAAGGCATGTTATACCTAATGATGTGTTCTGACGGGGTTCAGACCACGTTTGACGTCGGATCTAGGCAGGAAACGGTCTCGATTCTTCTCCTTAGTAACCGGGATAGGTAGCAACCAAGCGTGAGCTCGGTTACCGGCTCTCTTGCTCTCGGCGGGGCCGAGTTGGGGCGAGAGGATCTCGCAGGCGGAAGCTAGCGATGGAGGGATATGTTGTGTTTGTGAACCGTGACGTGGTTCAATCGGGTCTAACCAGTTTTGTGACGCCGAGGTTTAAGGGAGAAGATGATCTCAACTACAAGGCTTAAGCTTTAATTTCAACGTGGGGAATAATGAATACAACGAAGCCTATTTAAAGGCAAAGGGCTCGGTCAAACCCTAATGGGCTTGGGCTGCGAAATAGACTAATGGGCTAGCCCACTCTACAAGAGTGGAACACACAGCCGAAATAGAAATGACTGAAATGGAAATGCTAAAACATGAAACATGCTAAAAGGGGAAATAACAAAAATATAGCCTAAATATGACTACGTCTTAAACCAAGGGGGACGCCATGGTCTTGGTCGTCTTGGGCTCGTTGTTGCCCGGCTTGAGTTAAGCCCGGGACACATCATTCTCCCTCCCTTAGAATCGAAGCGTCCTCGCTTCGAAGTGGGTGGGGCCAGGGAGAGTAGACGTTCAGCGGTCAGTGGTAAAGCGGCGTCGGGCTCGGATGCAACTCTTGGAACCTCAAAGATGAGAAGGTATGGCTCGGGTCCAGGAGCGGTCATAGCGTCGGGTGCCTTGGAGAGTATCGCGCGGAAGCCCGGGTCTGGAGTAGGCGTAATGGATACGTCGGACTTGCACGCGGGCAGGGGAGTACTGGGCACGTCTGTGGGCGGCAGAAGGGGCGTGGTGGCTGCGGCCTCGACAACGACAGTGTGGACCGCGGGCGCGGTTTCACTGGCCGCGGGCACGGTTGCTGCTGTAGCGGTCGAGGTCGCGGCGTTGGCCGCGGTCACGGGTGGAGGGACCGCGGTCGCGGTTGCCGCAACAGTGGCGGCTCTGCAGGAGGCAAGTTCCCTCTGGAACTCTTCGAGCTGTGAACGTAGTTCCGCCATCTTCCGGGCTTGAGCATCGTTGGTGGCGTCATGGGCGACCGTTGGAACCGGCGACACGGGAGGGCGCTCGGGACGGCGCACGGGCGGGTGCTCAGGGTACCGCACTGGGGCGTACTCGCGGCACGATGGCGAGTTGTGTTGGCGCCTGGGTACGTAGTATGGACGCTGGGGCAGAGAGTACGGGCGGCATCGCGGTGGCGTCGGAATCCTTGGCGGGATCCAATCCGGGTCCGCTTCGTAAGGTCTCACGCCACCGAACCAAGGGTCGGGGTACCGGTCGTGGGTGCGGCATGGCGGAGGTGGCCCATAGACGCGGGGCGGCGGGTACGGGCGGCGTCGCGGTGGTGTCGGAATCCTTGGCGGGATCCAATCCGGGTCCGCTTCGTATGGTCTCACGCCACCGAACCAAGGGTCGGCGTCCCACTCGTCGGGCTCGAAGTATGGATACAAGCGGGCCATGGGGTGGGTGTGGCTAAGGACGGGTTGGTTAAGGAAAGGTCAAACTAGGGTTTCTAGGGTTTGGGTAAGGAAAATGGAAGGGTTCGGAAACGGCAGTGTAGAATCCGCGGTCGCGGTGTTGTTGTCCGCGGTCGCGGCGGCTAGGGTTTGGGCGGCAGACGGTTCGTATTTTGGCCTTTTGAGGGGTCAAACGATGTCCGTTTTGGGAGAATTTTATATGCCCGGACTCGTATCGAGATGCTCTATAGGAATATGGAAGAAAATTGCAGAAAAGGACGAATTGATTTTGGACGAAATCTGGGCAGAAGGCTCGTCGGTTTTGTGGTGGTGGTGTCGTCGGAGAAGAAGGCGCGCTGCGTGCCCCTGGCTGCTCTGATACGAATCGATGGGGTCGACTCATCTTGCGGACGGATCTAGATCGAGCAATTCACCGGGATCGCCAATGGGTTATGTTTGGGATAGATTTGGGACAAGTAACAAGGGTGACGTTGAAGGCTTAAGGGGCAAAGTTTTCTCACGACAAGGCTTAAGCTCAATAATTTCAACGTGGGGAATAATGAATACAACGAAGCTTATTTAAAGGCAAAGGGCTCGGTCAAACCCTAATGGGCTTGGACCGTGAAATAGACTAATGGGCTAGCCCACTCTACAAGAGTGGAACACACCCGAAATAGAAATGACTGAAATGGAAATGCTAAAACAGGAAACATGCTAAAAGGAGAAATAACAAAAATATAGCCTAAATATGACTACGTCTTGAACTAAGGGGGACGCCATGGTCTTGGTCATCTTGGGCTCGTCGTTGCCCGACTTGAGTCAAGCCCGGGACGCATCACCTAACGACAAAGGCAACAAAATATAAGAGCATATCCAAATTTCCTAGCATATTCATAATTAAAATTACTGCTTCAATAAGTTACATACTTGTTCGTCTTGTATGTGGCGTCAATGATGATAACATACGAGAACCTCTTAAGAAGCTTCAGTGAGTCAGGGTGGGCAAAAAACAAGACATCCACCTCATTAGTTAGCTTCTCCCTCAATGGAAACACTTCATATTTGTGTTGTTTCATAAAATTGAGTGTCCATTGGGTGATCGTCAAATCCCCACGATCCTCGAATTGCAACGTTTGTATGTAGTTGGAAACTTGTTTTGTCGATGCCACATTTCCTGGGAAGGAGATTTTCAATGCTTTACAAATAGCAGAGGGGGGGACAAATGACTCACCTAAACTCCGCACCAAAGTCTTCTCTTCCTCGGCTAATCGACCAATGATTGCATGACCATTGAAGCTAAGCGGCAACTTATGGTTGTGTACACCACTCAATACACACAATATCCATTTACGACTCTCTGTCTCATACTTCTTCTTCTTCTCCGGGACACCTATAAGCTCAAATGTGCATCCTGACTTCTTCGAATTTGTTCCTGGACGCCTAGCAAGATCAATCTCCCGAGCCTCCTCATCTTCTGAATCACATTTCTCCTTTCTAAATCTTTGCTTCCCAAAATGTTCACAAGTCAAACTAACATGCCTCACGTTACTTCGCATAATAACTAAACACATCATCAAGTCTTTTCCCAAATTCTTAGTCCAGTCAACCAACTTATCTCGACTGTTCCACTTCAGGTTAGTGGCAAATTCCTTTCCATAAAATTTCCCCTGTTATTTTATCCATTTCCAACATTTAATTAATGCTTAAACATACACAAACAAAAATTAACTATTATATAGAAATATCTAAAAACTTTAATATTTATATCTAAATCTACGAATACAAGATCATATCTACTACAAATACGAATTCATATCTACAAAAGTAAACATTCATATGTACAACTACTATGTAAACTTATTTCCTATTCTAATATTCATATCGAAATCTATATACTCCAACTATAAACGCATTTCTATAATATAACGATAAATAAAACGCATTACTAACCGAAAAGTTTAAAGTTTCGAAATTTGGATCATCTTCGCCATCCGGCAAATTTTCATCTTCGTGGTCGCTCTCAAATTCAAACTCTTCTTCGGTGCTATAATCCGCTTCTTCTTCACTACTAGACATTTTCGTAATGATTTTGTGCTCGGTTGTGGTGGTGTATCCAACCTACAAGTGATGTGGAGTATTTATAGAAGGCTGAAATTTGACCGTTGGAAATATTACCATTGTGAAACGCAGGAATCCTGCTTAAGCAGGAATCTTGCGTTTCACAACGGTAATATTTTCAAAATTTTCATTTCTTTGAAACGCAAGAATAGTGCTTGTTTCAAAACTGAAACGAGGTATTTTGTTTAAGCAAAATACTTGCGTTTCGTTCTAGTACAAAAACTCAGTTTCTGGGTACAATTTCCACTCAAACGCGGGTATTTAGCTTAAGCAAAAAATCTGCGTTTCAAAGTGTAGTGTACGGAGACAATTTTTGTAGTGTACAAAGAAACTGCCTAAACAAGGGATAGTTGTTTGTATTAAGGCCCATGAGATAAAACATGCAAAGATTAGCATTTTGTTAACATGGCTCTTATTTGCACTGTTTTTTTTTTCCCGGAAAACTCTTAAACACCACATTGTGGCATTTAAAAATAAATAAAATAAACGCTATAATATGGCGGCGTTTAACATGAACCGGTTCAGCATGGCATTTAAACCTTAAACCCTAACAATATAACTATACAATATAACCATAGTATATACCTATACGATTTAACAATAGTATATAACTATACGATATAACAATAGTATATAACCATAGTATATAACTATACGATATAACAATAGTATATAACTATACGATATAACAATAGTATATAACTATATGATATAACAATAGTATATAATTATACGATATAACCATAATATATAACTATACGATATAACAATAGTATATAACAATACGATATAACTATAGTATATAACTATACGATATAACAATAGTATATAACTATACGATATAATAATAGTATATAACTATACGATATAACCATAATATATAATTATAGCATATAACTATACGATATAACCATAATATATAACTATATGATATAACAATAGTATATAACTATACGATATAACCATAGTATATAAATATACGATATAACCATAGTATATAACTATAGTATATAACAATACGATATAACCATAATATATAACTATAGTATATAACTATACGATATAACAATAGTATATAACTATACGATATAACCATAATCTACTATATATCTACTAAACGCAAAGCCCGGCTGCGCCACGTGGCACTCTCACAATGAACCAAAATTTATGCTTCCACGTGACGTCTCTGTATTCAATTTGCCACGTGTCGCGTTCTTATTTTTTCAAGAGTTATGTAAAAAAACTAATAAAATCAAAGAAAATAAAATTATTACCTATAATAGCCGTATTTGCACACGCTTCCTAATAATTTTTATCCTAATGTACAATCTAAATCTTTTTAAAAATTTACTAGATATTATTTCCAGCCCTATAATTTTTGTACATAATCAAATCTGCAATCAACAATAATTGTCAAAACGATGAAGCCTTACACAATACCTTCTAAATTTTTTTGTTGCAATATAAATCCTATATTAGAAAAAAAAAAAAGCATTCATCGCACTATATCATATATATAGATTATGTACTGAACCAACGAGTTTTATAGTAGAACTAATACACAATTGGATATAATTGAGAAAATGGGTTAGATCTCGAATTCCTATGAAAGTGTATGTAGGGGATTAATTTCCATAACTAACGAGTTGGATAATAAAAAAAAAGTAATAGAATATATATTCCCATATCAAGAAAGTTAATGTTCTCAATTTGTCTCTCCAATTTTTGTATTCGTCTACGACTTCACCTCCTACTCCGATCTGATTAATAATAAGGAATCTATTGTATAATTACTAAAGTATAATATTGATTGAGCCACGTGGCATTCTCACAATGAACCAAAATTTATGTTTTCACGTGGCGTCTCTGTATTCAATTTATCACGTGTCGTGCTCTTATTTTTTCAAGAGTTATGTCAAAAAATTAATTTAAAAAAAAATTACTAACTATAATAGCCGGATTTGCACACGCTTTCCAATAATTTTTATCCTAATATGCAATCTAAATCTTTCTAAAAATTTACCACGTATTATTTTTAACCCTATAATTTTTGTACATAATAAAATCTACAATCATCAATAATTGCCAAAACGATGAAGCCTTACACAATACCTTCTAAATTTTTGTGTTGCAATATAAATCCAATATTAGAAAAAAGAAAAGAAAAGGAATTGACGTTACCTCATCACTCCACGGTTATATATATACAATTGTCAAAAAATTTAAATGGTATTAGAACATATCAAGATCCATTTGTTCCTTCTATATTTGGCTGGCTAGCCTTAAGGATAAACTCAAACATTTGTTGAGAGTTGGACAAAAGCCCCATATTGAGAATTGATTGAAAAATGAAAATATATAAAGTTAAAAAAGACCTAAACAATACCTATTTTTTGGATTAATAGAAGACAAATAAGTCATAAATTATTTTAAAAAAAATGATGTAATCAACATTAAACTTCCCGATTAACTTCGACACACTTCAAACTTAAGAAGGTGGATTGTTAAATTTTATAAACAATCACGTAGTGTGTATATATTCTTAATTAGGCGTGATGAAATATAGTGTTAGGGTGTAATGTAAGTACGAATATTGAACATTAAATATAATAAAATAAATGGACAAGAATATTGAAAACATAAGAATAACAAAGGGCGAAGTGGGCCCCTGATACGCCGTATTTTGTATGGCGTAGTTAGGGATTATTAGCACATTTATAGGAGACTTTGGCGGGGTTTTGGAGGTAAGTTGGTGTTTGAAGACGGAGCTCGAAGCCATGTAGGAGAGCTGGTGATCAAAAGACAGAAGTTGCTGGAGTGGAAACCGCGAGCTGACGCGACTAATGGCGACCAGCGGTTAACAGATTTCCAGCAGAACCTTGGGGAGCACAAACCGCGATCGCTACCACCCACGGTTGGTCGCGGTTTTCTGAGCGACTGAACAACTTTCGATTTTCTCGAACTGCTTGGCTGTTTCGTTTTGCTTAATTAATATGTATTTAAGGGGCTCGGATTAGGGTTTGAGGCCTGGTTCAGACCTAGCCTCTTACCTGGTTTTTTTTACTTTCTTTTCTCTCAAGAACACTTAGTTTTTCTTGTCTCTTTTGGGTTTGAATTGTGTGTGAAGAACATGAACCAGAACTAATTTCCTGTTTTGCCTAGCGTGGAAGCACAAAGTTAACTCGGTTGTAAGGTTCATTTCTCTTGTTCATCCCTTGTTGGATTTGATATTAATTTCCTTGAGCATATTTCAGATTTCTATATTTTTGACTAGATTGATCTCCTGGTTTAAATCTATAGTAATCTAGGTGCTGGATTTGGGATATACGGTGGAATCCCTAATCACTTGTAGCGATTACAATTGCATGAAATTGGTAAATTGAATTCAATTGTGAAAAGGAAATTGATTTGCATGGCGTACTTGCGTTGTTGAGTTTTTGCATGCAATCCATACATCTTACACTTCATGCTGCTGATTGAGCCAAACCTAGGAGGTTTTCTAGGATTATCAATTAGTAAGTGTTAGCAGGATCGGTTGGCTTGTTAATATAAATAAGATCAGAAGAGGAACAAATCAAAAGGGTGAATATGAACATGAGAGGAATCAATGATCAACTTGGTTAACTTCTGTGTGGAAACTTGCTAGGTGAAACTCCCTTTCTTCTTATTTTCTTAAGCTTGATTTTGGTGTTATTTCATTTGTGTAGTCTTAGTAGAAAACCAATCCCCCCCATTTGTTCTTTAAAGTTGATAAATTAGTAATTACATAGAAATTGACGTGTTGATTCCCTTGGGTTCGACTCCTTACTTGCATGCTATACTCTAGTTGCATATTAGGATTACTTTGATAGCGCGCACGACTGAAATTACGTTATCAAATTTGGCGCCGTTGCCGGGGAGTTAATAATTGTTCTTTCTCTTTGTAATTGTTTGTTTATCAACTTTTGGTGTGAACCTTCTGTATGGTTCACACCCGTGCTACTGATTCTCCCATTCTTGATTGTGATCCAGAAATTGAGCGGACATTTTTCAGGAATCGAAGAGCAATCCGTGAACTTCTGAACCAAACGGAGATGGCTGATAGGACTTTGAGACAGTTAACTGCCCCGAACTTGGAGCAACAACCTTTGGCTATAACCATTCCTGAGTTAGCTGAAGGTGTGAACTTTGAACTGAAGGCAGGATTGATCCATGAGTTGCCTCATTTCCATGGACTTGCTGGAGAAGACCCGAACAAGCACTTAGCGCAATTTCATGCGGTATGTTCTAGCATGAAGCCAAGAGGTGTTACTGCTGACACCATCATGTTGAGAGTGTTTGGATTCACTTTGAAGGATTCAACAAATGATTGGCTCTACTATCTCGCCCCGGGAAGCATCACGACATGGGCCAAAATGAAGAAAGCTTTTCTTGAGAAATACTTCCCGGCCACAAAGCCGAATAGTCTAAAGAGAGCCATTGCTACTATTGAACAACAAGGTTCTGAAAGCTTGTATGAGTACTACGAGAGATTCAAGCGGTTATGTGCAAGTTGCCCATACCATGGTTACAGTGATCAAGATCTCATCCTCTGCTTGTTCAATGGCCTCTCGGATGAGGAGCGTAGAATGGTGAATGCCACTTGTGGAGGTAACATTCTGAACAAAACTCCTCCCCAAGCTTTTGAGATGTTTCATGAGCTATCTGAAGGCTCAAGGCAATTTAGCAAAAGAGAGAGTCTCAAGGCTGTGGGTTCCTCGTCCAAGATTGAATCCGATGTGAATGAGTTGAAGGAAATGATGAAGTGCTTTATGCTCAATGGCACTCCACCACAAGCCAGACCATGTGGAATTTGTACTGAAGTAGGACACCCAAATGATCTATGCCCAACGCTTCAGGAGTCAAATGCTGAGGTGAAAGCTGTAGGAGGATGGCAACCAAGACCAAAATATGATCCATTTTCTAACACCTACAACCCAGGATATAGAGATCATCCAAATTTCAGGTGGAGTAATTAACAAAATATTCAGAATCCTCATCTCATGCAACAACAACAATCGAGGCCACCATACAACCCTAAACCATCCATGTCAGCTGAAGAAATGATCAAGTCATTGGCTCAGACAGTTATGCAGAAAGAGGCTGAAACTAAGTCATCTCTCCAGAATCTTGAGAAACAAGTGGCACAAATTGCTCAAAATGTGAGTAATCTAGAGGCTCGTGATTTGGGAAAATTACCGTCACAAACGGTAGTCAACCCGAGGGAGAATGTCAGTGCAGTTACCTTGAGGAGTGGAAAGAAGCTGAATATAAGCCCTATTGCTGAACAGGGTGAATTGCAAGACGGTTCTGCAGAGTGTGAAAATAGAAAACCGCGATCTGCCGCGCCCTACCGCGATCGCTGTTTTGACGATGAAAGCCCACTGGATTCTGCAGAAGATCTGGACGAGTGTCTGAAAGACAAACCACGATTGCCTCCACCCTCGACCACTCGCGGTTTTGACCAGGATCCTCTTGATGATTATGTCCGTCCGAGCTTCCCACCCCTATTCTCTCAAAAGCCGGTCCCTCCTTTCCCTGAGGCGTTGAAAGAGACTAGAAAATCGGAGAATGACAAGGAGATATTCGAGACCTTCAGTAAGTGTGAGGTAAACATTCCATTGCTTAAACTGGTTAAGAGTATTCCTAGGTTTGCTAAGTTCTTGAAAGAAATCTGCACTATTAAAAGGAATCAAAAATTGAAAGGGACACAAAAGGTCAAGGTTAGTGAGCATGTGTCTGCGGTGTTTCAAAGGCGAATGCCTAAAAAGTGTGGTGATCCAGGCATGTTTAGCATTCCATGTGTGATAGGTGATATAAGAATTGAAAGAGCTATGCTTGATCTTGGTGCATCTATCAATGTTTTGCCTTTCTCCTTGTATGAATCCCTAGGATTAGGACCCTTGCATGAGACCGGAATTGTTGTTCAACTAGCTGATAGGTCCAATGTGTATCCGAAGGGAGTAGTTGAAGATGTTCTTGTCATGGTAGGTGACTTGATATTTCCTGCTGATTTTTTTGTGTTGGATATGGAACATGACGAGCATGCGTCACCTATATTGTTAGGAAGGCCTTTCATGAAAACAGCACAAACAAAAATTGACTTCATGGGACCGTTGTCTCCCAGATAATGAGGTACAATCGGTCTTAACTTTTTGTCATTCCTATGCATGTGGGGGACATTTCGGGGCTAACAAAATAGCTAGAAAAGTGTTAGACACAAGTTTTTATTGGACGCACATCTTCCGGGATGCATACGCCTTTTGTAAAACCTGTGATAGATGCCAACGACTTGGGAATGTGTCCCAAAGGAATGAAATGCCGCAAGCGCCGATCATCTTTTGTGTGATTTTCGATGTTTGGGGTATTGACTTCATGGGACCGTTTCCTAGTTCATTCGGGAACCTATACATTTTACTTGCGGTGGACTACGTTTCCAAGTGGGTGGAAGCGAATGCCACCAAAACTGATGATTCACGAGTTGTAGCAGGTTTCTTGAAGGAGAACATTTTTGCTCGTTTTGGTATCCCGAAGGCTATAATAAGTGATAGGGGCACTCACTTTTGTAACAAGACCGTGAGTGCTCTATTGAGGAAATACCATGTCACCCAGAGAATCTCTATAGCCTACCACCCACAGACGAATGGACAAGCTGAAGTGTCCAATAGAGAGATCAAGACAATCTTGGAGAAAACTGTCGGGCCCAATAGAAAAGATTGGAATTTGAGATTAGATGATGCACTGTGGGCTTATCGAACAGCTTACAAAAATCCTATTGGGATGTCACC